>JAQBSW010000050.1:0-336666 GCA_029291075.1 Eudiplozoon nipponicum | reverse complement strand
TCGTATACAAACACATTGACAACGATCCAACCTGCTTAGGTTTTAACTTAAACCTGGCAAATTCAGAGGCGATTTACCTCGAAATCTTCACGCTGCGGCTCCCAAAACTTACACTGCTCTATTTTGCCTCACGTGCTATGACCGTCCACTAGAGCTAACAATTTGTGTAGCAATTCCTAGTGGTTACCTGGCATCATATCATTGTTGAAGCAACCAACAAGCATATTTAAGCCCAGCACTTATGGTTCATCATATTTTTGCTTAACTTGGTTCGAACTCTGTCATGCATTTCTTATCTAGCCTCGCAGAGAGGAATTTTTTTCCTTTTTTTCAGAGAGGAAAGTGTTGTAACGACACAAATTAATGGCCGACATATTGCGTAAATTAAATTCAATTTTATTTACGTTGCACCAATGAGAAAAAAGCGAAACTTGCCGTTTAACCAATAGTGTGCAAGTAGACATGGCATGCTATTTAAGCACGGCAATTTACCATGCAAGTCAGTTGTGGCATTTGCATTCTACCTTGCGTCACGCGTGTGCGTTCTGTCGGCTGTCAATACCTACGCTGTGATTTGATAGTTTCACCAACAATTGGCTACATCCGTGACTCATCTTGTTGCGGTATAACCAGCGAGACGAGCCAATTAATTGCAGAACCTGCACGACGTTATCCACATCGTGATTACAGCTCAACCACGGGAGCGACAACTCAACCAGAGTCCACCCAAGGCTCTAGGACATCTTCACACTCTGAATACTTCAGGAGAACGCATTACCAGGCCCTCTTAAGGGCCCCCTATCAGTAACTAATCTCTATTCAGAGCACCTTAACCGAGTTTGTAACGTCGTACGGCATTTACTTGAAGCCGGGGCGTTTACACTATTATCTTATATCACCCGAATATGCAACCGATTGAAAACCTGCATCTTCTCGATTTCAAAACTGGCGATAAATTCATCGTAGATACAGGTGCGACACGCTTGTTCTCCAAGGCGTATCAATGGCTGAGATGTCTCTAGGTGTTATACTCGCAACACCTTTGGGTTGCTAACATCGCACTCTTAACATAGGTTTACGACGAATTTTCTCACAACTTCATCGTTGTCATGGTCTCACACAACATAATAGGCCTTGATTTCCTTGTGAAATATCGGCTCATTAGTAACCTGCTAATCAAAAGATAACTGAATCTCCCACTGGACTTGAGCAAAGTTTCTGGGAAATTGCCGCTGAACGTTTGGAGTTCCAGGTCATACAGCCATCTCCAGAGCCTCATTCGACAGAAATATTGAAAGCTCTTTGAGGTCACAAGCCGTTGTTCGACCTTAGCAAGTCAGAGCTATTTGTTTCCAACACAATGCACCATATAATCAAAACAGAATAACTGATTGAACCTAAAAAAGACCACTACCCCTTGCTAACCTGAAAGCTATCCCAGAAGAGATTTCAAAGCTATTGGAAGAGGTAATCATTAGATCATCAAAAAGTTATTGAACGTCATCATTGCACTTGGTCCATAAATCAAACGATTATGCAGAGCCTGTGGAGACTATTGCAAGCTCAACTCTGTGACCATTTCTGATGCATACCTTTTTCCAAAAATAAAAACTTTCCGTTAAAACTCAGCTGTAGCAATTACTTTCAGTTATTGACCTCATACAAGTCTACCACCACATTCTGATATCGCAAGAAGATACCGAAAAATTGCAGTCATCAATCTTTTTGGTCCTTTTGGATACCTTTACGTGCGTATTGTTCTCAAGTGTCCTACTCAAACATTTCGGAGGTACATGGACGGCATACTCAGCGATGACACCATTTATTATATGTCAGATATTGATTACATAATGGTTTTAGTCCAGGTCTAGACAACCATGCCACGCATTTATGAAATGTCTTATCATACTTATCAGATCACGGGCCTAAGGTCAATTGTGTCAAAACGCAAATTGTAACTACATTCGTGGATTACTTAAGGCATCGTATTGCACCTCAAGTTATACAACGTTTGCCATCTAAGGCCAATTCAATCAAGAATATTGCGTCACTAAAGACTTTAAAGGAATTACATAAAATTTTGGGAGTTCTCAACTACTATTGCAAGTTCCTGCCCAGCTTATGAAAACAATTTTAGCTGTTATGCAGGCGTCTGGGGAATTTGAATAGGATTTAGCAGAGACTCCGCTATCTCTTGGTCGCCTGAAGATGAGGAATTACTCCGTCTTTCCATCAACTCGTTAGCAAATGCTACAATGCTAACCCATCCAAACTTCCAGCGAACGTTCCTACTCACAACCGATGCTTCTGAATTTTGTATTGGGGCCAACTTTGAACAAGAAATCGACGGAGTTTACACTATTAGAATTTACCCACGTACTATACAACCAGTAAAAACTGTATACGACATTTTCTGTCGCGAAATCCTCCCTATCCGTGACGCAGTGCACCACTTCCTCACCAGCAGCAGATTTGTTGCTTTAGCAGATCATGCACCATTAGTTAGCAAAATTAACTGTCGCAGAATACACTGCCAGAATATAAGGAAGCCTGTTGCATCTGAATGAATGGTAATTCTACATTTTGCATATAAAGGGCGAACAAGACATTGCAGATACATTTTCAAGACCAGACTCTTGCCAAAACTACCTTTTCCTTCGCCATTCTCAGTCAACTCCGTGACTCTCAGTGAATCTGCACTAACACCATCCTGCAAACAGAACAGCGCAGCGACACTCACATTCAAAGATCAGTAGACCGTCACCCAATCCAGTTTGTATGCCGTCTCAATGAAGGTTTACCTATTGTTTATTTCACGGGTACGCAGCCCAACAAGCCAGTTCTGCCGACCAGCCTTCAGAGAAAATTTTTCGGCTCAATACACTCAATTTCTCACCCCGGAAGCAAGGTGACTGTCAGACTTCTTACGAATCGTTTCTAGGGTCACAGACTCAGGCAAAACGCTAAACAATGGGTTCAAAAATGTGTCTTTTGCCAGAAAAAAAAATTACACCGCACACTCATTCCAAAACACTTCAGGCCTAGCCATCGTCCACATTGTTACCACCACCCGCGCAATCAATTATTGTTAAATTGTATTGTATATATATGTATATGTGGCGAAAGCTGCAAACAGTTAATGTTCGTGACTGCATAGAAATTGTGCAGACGACATTTCCAGTCAAGTTCAATGTATGCAAGACTGCTAGAGGTGAGAGCCGCATATCTAAGTTTGATTTTCATATATATTAAATGCGGTTTGATCCTCGATAGTCAGTTTGCCGTCGTACTCTGATGATGATCATGGAGGGTCGATACGCGTCAGTGCGATGCGGCTGGCGTAATTTTGTTATGTTGTTCGAAGACTGGTTAAATACAATGGGGTCGGTGTTTACTTCAAGCTCGCAAACTTGATTTAAAGCATCGTCCACATCGACAAAGTTCATCTGACTAAGGTTCAGTGTTTCAGCTACCTTTAACCTATGATTGATAGATTTACAGGATGGCCTGCGGCATTACCCTTTGGCACCACTTCTGCAGATGAAGTCACTAACGGTTTTCTCTCTACATGGATAGTCCATTACGGTATTTCCAATGAGGTTATCACTGATAGACGCACTTGCTTCTTATCGAATCGTTTCAAAACAACAACCTGCAAGATTGCATGCAGATCCTGGAAGATTTATTTATTGTTCACGTTATGGTCTTTCGGCCCCATAAGCCAGTTCTTCTCACCAGCCATCAGAAAAATGTTTTTGACTCTATCCACTCTATTTCTCATCCACTTGTTAAGGCGACTGTCAAACATATTAATGATCGTTTTTGGGTTTATGGACGCAAATAGAATGGTTAGAGATTAGCCTCAGAGTGTTTTAATTGACATTAAAAATTTCAACTAGCACACTCAATCTCAGATAGAAAATGTCCCAAATACTTCACGCCTAGCCAACGTCCACATCGACATAGTTTATCTGACACAGGTTCAAGGTTTTAGCTATATTTTAACCATAATTAATAGATTTACCCGATGATCTGCGGCGTTACCTCTTGGCACCATTTCTTTAGATGTAGTCACCGATGGTTTAATCTCTGTCTGGATAGCACAAAGTGGTGTTCCAAACGAGATCGTTACTGATAGAGGTATTTGTTTCTCATTAGATCGATTTAAATCTACCTTGCGTTTCATGGGATGCACTTTACGCCAGACGAGTGCCTGCCACCCTCAATCTAACGGTATATTAGAGAGAATGTATAGGAAACTGAAAACTGCTTTAGCATCCTCGTCCATTAATGGCAACTGGGTCGATGCTTTACCTGTAGTCCTACTTGCTATGCGTTCCCGTATACGGAAATTTATTAGAACATCTGCGTCATAAATATTGTAGGCTATGAAACTTCGCCAGCCTAGTGAGTTCCCACGTTTACTACCCGCAGAGAATGACCCACAAGTCAAATTTTTTCGCCTCTGACTTCATTCCAGTAACATGTCTACCCAACAGCCGAGACATGCTTTTTGGCCAGTCTCCGTCCATCTGCAGCTCCATAGCTGCAATAAAGTACTCATTCGTAACGACGCTGATGTTGAATCCTTGCAACCCCAGTATCACGGCCATTACCAAATTTAGCTCAAACAGCCGAAATACTTCATAATCATGCAAGGCGCGACACCTACATAGGTAAACATAGACAATTTGAAACGTTTTATCAACCCGTCTTATCCTGGCGATTTTCAACCTTCTACATGCGTTTCAGGCTCTACATGTCTGCGATCCTAACCTGGAAATAAAACGTTTTAATTGATAAGATTGTTTTCCATTAATGTTTCTTTATTCTTAATCTAATATGTTAACCCATTGTGTATCCCTTGCGGCCTATTTCACGTGACGTGATCTCCATGGATCCACATGATTCATTAATTTTCTTATACGCATATGTCTCGCGAGGTATAACCAGCTGTTCTTAGCCAAACATTCTGTAGCATTTTTGACCATTTCTGCAGCAATGATCATGTACACTTTTTTTCTTAACATTTGATTTCCATGTATTTTTAAACATCATATTGTTACTCCGAATGACGCACGCCTGAGCCCACACTCCATAATTTGATATGACCAACAACTTAAAGCTAACGATTTGTCTAGAAACATTAAGTAGTCACAGGCTTCATATCATGGTATAGGTCAGTTTCAATGCATATCGCAACTTCATCAGTCACACCGTACGCATGAACACACACTGCAAAGAATCTTAAACTCCCATGGCATTTACTATAATCAAAGTTGCGGTCTTCATATAACCACCTGACCCATTAATTACTTACATTTGTCAGTATAAATTAAGAATTGTATAATGTGGAAATAGCACTTCAACCAGTAGACCGGTTTCGTCCTTATTGGAAACCCATCACGTACTGACCAGAATTTGCCCCTTCTGAATCTGGTGCTCTAACCACTGAGCCACCCTGCCGCACACTACACTATTTTCAGTTATATACTAACTAATGTAACTCGGTTAATCTTTTTCATTTAGGTGAAGCTCATATGACATCCATTTAGGCACAGATTTTTAACTAACCATCAGCAATCCGTCATTATTGAATAGACACCACACTACATGGGGAAGTGGTATTGAAATAAACATTTATTTAATCAAGCGTACATTGGTTGCACGGGCGGTGATAACAATAACTATAATCAAGGTTTCGATCTTGATATAAGCACTTGACCCATTAATTACTTACATATGTCAGTATAAACTAGGAAATTTATAATGTGAAAAATGCAATTCATCCAGTACACTGGTTTTATCCTTATTGAGAATTCATCACGCACTAGCCAGAATTTGCCTTGGACAGAGCTTGTATCTGGACACGTCTGCTTCGGAATTTGGTGCTCTAACCACTGAGCCACCCTGCCGCACACTACACACAATTTTCAGTTATATACTAACTAATGTATCTCGGTTAGTATTTACATTTAGGTGGAGCTTATATGACATCCATTTAAACCTAAATTACCAACTACCCATCCCCAATCCGTCCATATTGAACAGACAACACACTACATGGGGCAGAGGTATTAAAATGAACATTTACATAATTAAATGTACAGTGGTTGAGCGGGCGCTGATAACAAATAATATCATCAAAGTTGCGATCTTGATATGAACACCTGACCCATTAATTACTTACATTTATTGTATAGTTTAGAAAAGGAAATTAATCCAGTAGACTGGGTCCGTCCTTGTTGGGAACTCATCACGTACTGGCCAGAATTTGTCGCGCACATTGCTCGAAGAGGCATTTTCCGGTGGATGTTTTCCTGACCCTGTTAAGGACAACCCACCGCAAATTCTCTCGCCGTTTCCTTAATGGTCTTTTTAGTAACGTTACATTGCAATTCATTTTAGCTTAGACGTTACACTTTTCACATAATAATATAGTAATGCGACAGATACATGCGTCACGCCATATATATTTAATGTGGCTCGATAAATGCGTTGACCCGAAATATGCTCGTCTGGATGGAATAGAATGGAATAGAATGGAATAGAATATAATGGAATAGAATAGAATAGAATAGAACAGAATAGATTAGAATAGAATAGAATAGAATTGAATAGAATAGAATAGAATATCAGAATAGAATAGAATAGAATAGAATAGAATAGAATAGAATTGAATAGAATAGAATTGAATAGAATAGAATAGAATAGAATAGAAAAGAATAGAATAGATTTGAATTGAATTGGATTGAATAGAATAGAATAAAAAAGAATAGAATAGAATAGAAAAGAATAGAATAGAATAGAATAGATCTTTGTTATAAGTCTTGATAATACAAATTTGAATCGTTTTCAAATAATCATTTTCATGCGTTACATCGAGAAGTGTCTCACAGTGGTCGATAGGGAAACTGAGATATCTGTTGCAAGATATTCTATTTTTTTAAAGGTGAAACAGTGAAGATTCACACTATGATTTAATAAATATTTTTAATTTATCTTTTTGCGAAAGAAATAAATGTCAGCATTAAATGTGAGAATGCAGAGAATTCGAACGAAGGACATAGGAATGTTAGCCTAAATGATGGCGTTGAAATGATTGAGGAAATTACTTGTTCTAAATTTAGTTATCATTCTATTAATATACAAGTCTGGGGTTAAAGGGCCTCTCATTAGGCAGTGAGTAAAGAGCTAGTCGCAACAGTATAAACATCAGTTACAGATTGACTACTTACATGGGTTGAGTTAATGACATAAAAATTATTTTCAAATTATGAAGGATTGCATTGTAGGGGCACTTTTTGCTATTCCTTTCTCGTTCCTGACTTTGTACCCCTACTACTTCTCAATGGTTGCCATTATTACTACCCGAGCATTCAATCAGTCTGTTCCTTTTCAGATGGTTAATATTAGAAGGCCGAAGAAAGGTTTCATGTATATATTACACACAATGTAGCACATAAATATAAATCACTGTTAATCTGAATTGAAGGAGTTGGATGGTAATAATACAGATTTTTTAATGTAAAATTATATCCTAAACACTATTCTCAGTTAGTCAAAATTGAATACATGTTAGTCAGCTGTAAAAATAGATTTTTATGCAAAAATAAGTCTTAAACACCATTCACAGTGAGAATAGTCAAACGATTAAAAATACATGACAATATGAACATAGTAAACTGATTTATGTTTATAGAGAAAATGTTTTGCACACAAGTGGTTATTGTTACACAAATGTCTGAACAGAATTGTATTTATACCATCGAATAAAACATATGATGACATGTAAAAATCATCGTTAAAAGTTATCATTAAAAATGAAGATGTAAATTGTTTAAAGACTTCAATGATAAAAAACTAACAGAGCTTTAGCTTACTACTTGCAATATTTTCAGTTCATGTCAAACTATTAATCCATTCTTCTATGTGGACACTAAATTAAGTGAAATAAATCCGCAATGACACAACAGGCCACCGCGTGATCCTCGCGGATCGCGCGCGGTTCTGTCTATTTATAAAAACACTATTAATTACAAATAAAATTGCAGTTCAATAAATATCGATTGAAACTGCTTGAGACTAAAAGAGATTGTTCCTAAAATCACAGCTAAGAGAAATATTGTTTTAGGACAGGGTTAGAATATTTGACCTTAAAGAGCACAGCGTTTGTAAAAATTGACCTTCGTTGGGTTGTAACACGGAGCCACGTGTTACATACACCCCCCCGACAGTGAAAATTAGTACACAATGAAGAGGGCTAACCTTACAGTAAATGTTATTGCTCTTTCATGCCGTATAACGACTGTCAACACTGATACTGGCTCCTCTATTTTTCGCGTTCTTGGACGGATGGTTAGGTCGAAGTGTTCGAGAAAGTCACGTCCAATGATGTTTCATGTCGTGTTGTCGATGATGAACGTATATTTGAGACATCATTTTGAGTTGGAGAACGAGATTGTGTGTACTCGTACCCCAAACGTCGCTATGTTGGAGCCATTCGCGCAGGTCAGACTGTTGGTGTCGACTGGGTGGGTTGGTTCGAGATAATTGTGGCGTAGTGAGCTTACATCTGATCCAGTGTCTATGACAATTCATTCGCCAGAGATTGCGTCACGGATGAGGAAGTATGTTGATAGTGGCAACCGGCGATGAGATTGATTGCTGGCATTTGGGCGTTTGAAGCATGACTTAATTGGAGACGTCGCTGTAAAGACAATAGTTTGATTGCGCTCTACCGCGAAGGCAACGTGCTTCGAGCCATCAGACGTGGAGCGGCCAACAATTTGCGGTGCTCAGCCTCTGCTGCCGCCGAAGAGGCTGACCCCACCCGTCTTCCGAACCTTCCATGGGCAGAATCACCTGAGTTGTTGAGGGTGACCACGCCCATTTGAACGTCGTGTCTGTGCGCGGGTATGTGCAGACGTTTTCGAGGCAATAACGTGTGTAGTGGCCTTCATTGAAAGTGCTTGAATTTCTCAAAATCTAGCTGTTTATTAATTCCTTACTGGCTGTGAGTTCGACGAACCGGGGCACCATAATGTAGGGGTACTTTTCGCTCTTGCTTTCTCGTTCCTGACTTTATACCCCTACTACTTCTCAATGGTTGCTATTATTACTACCCGAGCATTCAATCAGTCTGTTCCTTTTCAGATGGTTAATATTAGAAGGCCGAAGAAAGGTTTCATGTATATATTACACACAATGTAGCACATAAATATAATTCACTGTTAATCTGAATTGAAGGAGTTGGATGGTAATAATACAGATTTTTTAATATAAAATTATATCTTAAACACTATTCTCAGTTAGTCAAAATTGAATATATGTTTGTCAGCTGTAAAAATAGATTTTTATGCAAAAATAAGTCTTAAACACCATTCACAGTGAGAATAGTCAAACGATTAAAAATACATGACAATATGAACATAGTAAACTGATTTATGTTTATAGAGAAAATGTTTTGCACACAAGTGGTTATTGTTACACAAATGTCTGAACAGAATTGTATTTATACCATCGAATAAAACATATGATGACATGTAAAAATCATCGTTAAAAGTTATCATTAAAAATGAAGATGTAAATTGTTTAAAGACTTCAATGATAAAAAACTAACAAAGCTTTAGCTTACTACTTGCAATATTTTCAGTTCATGTCAAACTATTAATCCATTCTTCTATGTGGACACTAAATTAAGTGAAATAAATCCGCAATGACACAACATTCCACCGCGTGATCCTCTCGGATCGCGCGCGGTTCTGTCTATCTATAAAAACACTATTAATTACAAATAAAATTGCAGTTCAATAAATATCGATTGAAACTGCTTGAGACTAGAAGAGATTGTTCCTAAAATCACAGCTAAGAGAAATATTGTTTAAGGACAGAGTTAGAATATTTGACCTTAAAAAGCACAGCGTTTGTAAAAATTGACCTTCGTTGGGTTGTAACACGGAGCCGCGTGTTACAGCATAACCCACTGAAACGTTTTTTAGACTTAGTGGACACTGACAGAGAAAATTAAGAGGAGCTTATTCGAATTCAGAAGATAAATGTTAGACAAGGAACCATATAATTCCATTTGGCTTTCAGTAGAAGATAAATAAAGGAAATATCGACCCAAAAGGACGGCGCAAGTGACAGTCCTGTAACATGAGGAAGAGATGAGAAATCAACTTGCATCTGAATTTTATAACAAAGTAAATGGGAAAGCCTTTTAATATTTACGTCAAGAAGTTGTTCAAAGTAAATTTGTGGCAGAATTGCAAGCAAAATTAAGAGCCACGTTGGATAAATATTATGCGTTAGAATTAGAGTGGCAAAAGATGGTCGAAGGATTAAATGAAGTTAACCAGAACAATTTAACAGTAATTGATTGTGCGGATGGTGGTAACAATTCCTTAAATCAAGTCTGTGACCTTCAAGTAAACATTAATCCCATTGAAATAAACCAGTCGTCGAACAACATAACAAAACTACCGCCAGTCCCAACGCACTCACGCATTTCGACCATCCATGACCATCATCAGAGTACGACGGCAAACTGACTATCGAGGATCAAACCCCTTTGAATATATATGGCAATGAAATTTAGATATGCGACCCTCATTTCTAGAAGTCTCGAATAAATTGAACATGACTGGAAATGTGGGCTGCACAATTTCTATGAAGTCACGAACATTAACTGTTTGCAGCTTTCGCCACATATACATATACAGGCAATACAATTTAACAATAATTGATTGCGCGGGTGGTGGTAACAATTCTTTAAATCAAGTTTGCGAGCTTGAAGTGAACACCAAACCCATTGTACATAACCTGTCGAACAACATAACAAAACTACCGCCAGGCGCGACGCACTGGTGCGTTTCGACCTTCCATGATAATCATCAGAGTACGACGGCAAACTGACTAACGAGGATCAAACCTCTTTGAATATATATGGAAATCAAATTTAGATATGCCACCCTCACATCTAGTAGTCTCGTATACATTAAACTTGACTGTAAATATCAGCTGCACAATTTCCACGCAGTCACGAAATTTTAATTTTTACAGCCTTCGCCACATATACATATATAGACAATACAATTTAACAATGATTTATTACCTGGTTGTGGTAACAATTCTTTAAATCACGTTTGCGACATTGAAGTGAATATCAAACCCATTGTAAATAACCAATCGTCGAACAACATAATAAGACTACCGCCAGCCGCCACTCACCGACGCGTTTCGACCATCCATGATCATCATCAGAGTAACGACGGCAAACTGACTATCGAGGATCAAAACGCAATAAATATATATGGAAATCAAATTTAGATATGCGGATCTCACCTCTACCAGTATCGCACACAATGAACTTGACTGGAAATGTGGGCTGCACAATTTCTATGCAGTCACGAACATTAACTATTTGCAGCTTTCGCCACATATACATATATAGGCAATACAATTTAACAATAATTGATTGCGCGGTTGGTGGTAACAATTCTTTAAATCAAGTTTGGGACTTTGAAGTAAACTCCAATCTCATTGTAATTAACCAGTCTTCGAACAACACAACGAAACTACCGCCAGCCGCAACGCACTGCCGCGTTTCGACCATCCATGATCATCATCAGAGTACGACGGCAAACTGACTATCGAGGATCAAACCGCTTTGAATATATATGGAAATCAAATTTAGATATGCGGCTCTCACCTCTAGCAGTCTCGAATACATTGAACTTGACTGGAAATGTCGGCTGCACAATTTCTATGCAGTCACGAAATTTTAATTTTTGCAGCTTTCGCCACATATACATATATAGGCAATACAATTTAACAATAATTGATTGCGCGGGTGGTGGTAACAATTCTTTAAATCAAGTTTGCGACCTTGAAGTAAACACCAATCTCATTGTAATTAACCAGTCGTCGAACAACATAACAAAACTACCGCCAGCCGCAACGCACTGACGCGTTTCGACCTTCCATGATCATCATCAGAGTACGACGGCAAACTGACTATCGAGGATCAAACCGCATTGAATATATATGGAAATCAAATTTAGATATGCGGCTCTCACCTCTAGCAGTCTCGCATACATTGAACTTGACTGGAAATGTCGGCTGCACAATTTCTATGCAGTCACGAACATTAACTGTTTGCAGCTTTCGCCACATATACATATATAGGCAATACAATTTAACAATAATTGATTGCGCGGGTGGTGGTAACAATTCTTTAAATCAAGTTTGCGAGCTTGAAGTAAACACCAATCCCATTGTATTTAACCAGTCGTCGAACAACATAACAAAACTACCGCCAGCCGCAACGCACTGACGCGTTTCGACCTTCCATGATCATCATCAGAGTACGACGGCAAACTGACTATCGAGGATCAAACCGCATTGAATATATATGGAAATCAAATTTAGATATGCGGCTCTCACCTCTAGCAGTCTCGCATACATTGAACTTGACTGGAAATGTCGGCTGCACAATTTCTATGCAGTCACGAACATTAACTGTTTGCAGCTTTCGCCACATATACATATATAGGCAATACAATTTAACAATAATTGATTGCGCGGGTGGTGGTAACAATTCTTTAAATCAAGTTTGCGAGCTTGAAGTAAACACCAATCCCATTGTAATTAACCAGTCGTCGAACAACATAACAAAACTACCGCCAGCCGCAACGCACTGACGCGTTTCGACCTTCCATGATCATCATCAGAGTACGACGGCAAACTGACTATCGAGGATCAAACCGCATTGAATATATATGGAAATCAAATTTAGATATGCGGCTCTCACCTCTAGCAGTCTCGCATACATTGAACTTGACTGGAAATGTCGGCTGCACAATTTCTATGCAGTCACGAACATTAACTGTTTGCAGCTTTCGCCACATATACATATATAGGCAATACAATTTAACAATAATTGATTGCGCGGGTGGTGGTAACAATTCTTTAAATCAAGTTTGCGAGCTTGAAGTAAACACCAATCCCATTGTATTTAACCAGTCGTCGAACAACATAACAAAACTACCGCCAGCCGCAACGCACTGACGCGTTTCGACCTTCCATGATCATCATCAGAGTACGACGGCAAACTGACTATCGAGGATCAAACCGCATTGAATATATATGGAAATCAAATTTAGATATGCGGCTCTCACCTCTAGCAGTCTCGCATACATTGAACTTGACTGGAAATGTCGGCTGCACAATTTCTATGCAGTCACGAACATTAACTGTTTGCAGCTTTCGCCACATATACATATATAGGCAATACAATTTAACAATAATTGATTGCGCGGGTGGTGGTAACAATTCTTTAAATCAAGTTTGCGAGCTTGAAGTAAACACCAATCCCATTGTATTTAACCAGTCGTCGAACAACATAACAAAACTACCGCCAGCCGCAACGCACTGACGCGTTTCGACCTTCCATGATCATCATCAGAGTACGACGGCAAACTGACTATCGAGGATCAAACCGCATTGAATATATATGGAAATCAAATTTAGATATGCGGCTCTCACCTCTAGCAGTCTCGCATACATTGAACTTGACTGGAAATGTCGGCTGCACAATTTCTATGCAGTCACGAACATTAACTGTTTGCAGCTTTCGCCACATATACATATATAGGCAATACAATTTAACAATAATTGATTGCGCGGGTGGTGGTAACAATTCTTTAAATCAAGTTTGCGAGCTTGAAGTAAACACCAATCCCATTGTATTTAACCAGTCGTCGAACAACATAACAAAACTACCGCCAGCCGCAACGCACTGACGCGTTTCGACCTTCCATGATCATCATCAGAGTACGACGGCAAACTGACTATCGAGGATCAAACCGCATTGAATATATATGGAAATCAAATTTAGATATGCGGCTCTCACCTCTAGCAGTCTCGCATACATTGAACTTGACTGGAAATGTCGGCTGCACAATTTCTATGCAGTCACGAACATTAACTGTTTGCAGCTTTCGCCACATATACATATATAGGCAATACAATTTAAACAATAATTGATTGCGCGGGTGGTGGTAACAATTCTTTAAATCAAGTTTGCGAGCTTGAAGTAAACTCCAATCCCATTGTAATTAACCAGTCGTCGAACAACATAACAAAACTACCGCCAGCCGCAACGCACTGACGCGTTTCGACCTTCCATGATCATCATCAGAGTACGACGGCAAACTGACTATCGAGGATCAAACCGCATTGAATATATATGGAAATCAAATTTAGATATGCGGCTCTCACCTCTAGCAGTCTCGCATACATTGAACTTGACTGGAAATATCGGCTGCACAATTTCTATGCAGTCACGAACATTAACTTTTTGCAGCTTTCGCCACATATACATATATAGGCAATACAATTTAACAATAATTGATTGCGCGGGTGGTGGTAACAATTCTTTAAATCAAGTTTGCGAGCTTGAAGTAAACACCAATCCCATTGTAATTAACCAGTCGTCGAACAACATAACAAAACTACCGCCAGCCGCAACGCACTGACGCGTTTCGACCATCCATGATCATCATCAGAGTACGACGGCAAACTGACTATCGAGGATCAAACCGCATTGAATATATATGGAAATCAAATTTAGATATGCGGCTCTCACCTCTAGCAGTCTCGCATACATTGAACTTGACTGGAAATGTCGGCTGCACAATTTCTATGCAGTCACGAACATTTAAATTTTTGCAGCTTTCGCCACATATACATATATAGGCAATACAATTTAAACAATAATTGATTGCGCGGGTGGTGGTAACAATTCTTTAAATCAAGTTTGCGAGCTTGAAGTAAACACCAATCTCATTGTAATTAACCAGTCGTCGAACAACATAACAAAACTACCGCCAGCCGCAACGCACTGACGCGTTTCGACCTTCCATGATCATCATCAGAGTACGACGGCAAACTGACTATCGAGGATCAAACCGCATTGAATATATATGGAAATCAAATTTAGATATGCGGCTCTCACCTCTAGCAGTCTCGCATACATTGAACTTGACTGGAAATGTCGGCTGCACAATTTCTATGCAGTCACGAACATTAACTGTTTGCAGCTTTCGCCACATATACATATATAGGCAATACAATTTAACAATAATTGATTGCGCGGGTGGTGGTAACAATTCTTTAAATCAAGTTTGCGAGCTTGAAGTAAACACCAATCCCATTGTATTTAACCAGTCGTCGAACAACATAACAAAACTACCGCCAGCCGCAACGCACTGACGCGTTTCGACCTTCCATGATCATCATCAGAGTACGACGGCAAACTGACTATCGAGGATCAAACCGCATTGAATATATATGGAAATCAAATTTAGATATGCGGCTCTCACCTCTAGCAGTCTCGCATACATTGAACTTGACTGGAAATGTCGGCTGCACAATTTCTATGCAGTCACGAACATTAACTGTTTGCAGCTTTCGCCACATATACATATATAGGCAATACAATTTAACAATAATTGATTGCGCGGGTGGTGGTAACAATTCTTTAAATCAAGTTTGCGAGCTTGAAGTAAACACCAATCCCATTGTATTTAACCAGTCGTCGAACAACATAACAAAACTACCGCCAGCCGCAACGCACTGACGCGTTTCGACCTTCCATGATCATCATCAGAGTACGACGGCAAACTGACTATCGAGGATCAAACCGCATTGAATATATATGGAAATCAAATTTAGATATGCGGCTCTCACCTCTAGCAGTCTCGCATACATTGAACTTGACTGGAAATGTCGGCTGCACAATTTCTATGCAGTCACGAACATTAACTTTTTGCAGCTTTCGCCACATATACATATATAGGCAATACAATTTAACAATAATTGATTGCGCGGGTGGTGGTAACAATTCTTTAAATCAAGTTTGCGAGCTTGAAGTAAACACCAATCCCATTGTATTTAACCAGTCGTCGAACAACATAACAAAACTACCGCCAGCCGCAACGCACTGACGCGTTTCGACCTTCCATGATCATCATCAGAGTACGACGGCAAACTGACTATCGAGGATCAAACCGCATTGAATATATATGGAAATCAAATTTAGATATGCGGCTCTCACCTCTAGCAGTCTCGCATACATTGAACTTGACTGGAAATGTCGGCTGCACAATTTCTATGCAGTCACGAACATTAACTGTTTGCAGCTTTCGCCACATATACATATATAGGCAATACAATTTAACAATAATTGATTGCGCGGGTGGTGGTAACAATTCTTTAAATCAAGTTTGCGAGCTTGAAGTAAACACCAATCCCATTGTATTTAACCAGTCGTCGAACAACATAACAAAACTACCGCCAGCCGCAACGCACTGACGCGTTTCGACCTTCCATGATCATCATCAGAGTACGACGGCAAACTGACTATCGAGGATCAAACCGCATTGAATATATATGGAAATCAAATTTAGATATGCGGCTCTCACCTCTAGCAGTCTCGCATACATTGAACTTGACTGGAAATGTCGGCTGCACAATTTCTATGCAGTCACGAACATTAACTGTTTGCAGCTTTCGCCACATATACACATATAGGCAATACAATTAAACAATAATTGATTGCGCGGGTGGTGGTAACAATTCTTTAAATCAAGTTTGCGAGCTTGAAGTAAACACCAATCCCATTGTATTTAACCAGTCGTCGAACAACATAACAAAACTACCGCCAGCCGCAACGCACTGACGCGTTTCGACCTTCCATGATCATCATCAGAGTACGACGGCAAACTGACTATCGAGGATCAAACCGCATTGAATATATATGGAAATCAAATTTAGATATGCGGCTCTCACCTCTAGCAGTCTCGCATACATTGAACTTGACTGGAAATGTCGGCTGCACAATTTCTATGCAGTCACGAACATTAACTGTTTGCAGCTTTCGCCACATATACATATATAGGCAATACAATTTAACAATAATTGATTGCGCGGGTGGTGGTAACAATTCTTTAAATCAAGTTTGCGAGCTTGAAGTAAACTCCAATCTCATTGTAATTAACCAGTCGTCGAACAACACAACAAAACTACCGCCAGCCGCAACGCACTGGTGCGTTTCGACCATCCATGATCATCATCAGAGTACGACGGCAAACTGACTATCGAGGATCAAACCTCTTTGAATATATATGGAAATCAAATTTAGATATGCGGCTCTCACGTCTAGCAGTCTCGCATACATTGAACTTGACTGGAAATGTCGGCTGCACAATTTCTATGCAGTCACGAACATTAACTGTTTGCAGCTTTCGCCACATATACATATATAGGCAATACAATTTAACAATAATTGATTGCGCGGGTGGTGGTAACAATTCTTTAAATCAAGTTTGCGAGCTTGAAGTAAACACCAATCCCATTGTATTTAACCAGTCGTCGAACAACATAACAAAACTACCGCCAGCCGCAACGCACTGACGCGTTTCGACCTTCCATGATCATCATCAGAGTACGACGGCAAACTGACTATCGAGGATCAAACCGCATTGAATATATATGGAAATCAAATTTAGATATGCGGCTCTCACCTCTAGCAGTCTCGCATACATTGAACTTGACTGGAAATGTCGGCTGCACAATTTCTATGCAGTCACGAACATTAACTGTTTGCAGCTTTCGCCACATATACATATATAGGCAATACAATTTAACAATAATTGATTGCGCGGGTGGTGGTAACAATTCTTTAAATCAAGTTTGCGAGCTTGAAGTAAACACCAATCCCATTGTATTTAACCAGTCGTCGAACAACATAACAAAACTACCGCCAGCCGCAACGCACTGACGCGTTTCGACCTTCCATGATCATCATCAGAGTACGACGGCAAACTGACTATCGAGGATCAAACCGCATTGAATATATATGGAAATCAAATTTAGATATGCGGCTCTCACCTCTAGCAGTCTCGCATACATTGAACTTGACTGGAAATGTCGGCTGCACAATTTATATGCAGTCACGAACATTAACTGTTTGCAGCTTTCGCCACATATACATATATAGGCAATACAATTTAACAATAATTGATTGCGCGGGTGGTGGTAACAATTCTTTAAATCAAGTTTGCGAGCTTGAAGTAAACACCAATCCCATTGTATTTAACCAGTCGTCGAACAACATAACAAAACTACCGCCAGCCGCAACGCACTGACGCGTTTCGACCTTCCATGATCATCATCAGAGTACGACGGCAAACTGACTATCGAGGATCAAACCGCATTGAATATATATGGAAATCAAATTTAGATATGCGGCTCTCACCTCTAGCAGTCTCGCATACATTGAACTTGACTGGAAATGTCGGCTGCACAATTTCTATGCAGTCACGAAATTTAAATTTTTGCAGCTTTCGCCACATATACATATATAGGCAATACAATTTAACAATAATTGATTGCGCGGGTGGTGGTAACAATTCTTTAAATCAAGTTTGCGAGCTTGAAGTAAACACCAATCTCATTGTAATTAACCAGTCGTCGAACAACATAACAAAACTACCGCCAGCCGCAACGCACTGGCGCGTTTCGACCTTCCATGATCATCATCAGAGTACGACGGCAAACTGACTATCGAGGATCAAACCGCATTGAATATATATGGAAATCAAATTTAGATATGCGGCTCTCACCTCTAGCAGTCTCGCATACATTGAACTTGACTGGAAATGTCGGCTGCACAATTTCTATGCAGTCACGAACATTAACTGTTTGCAGCTTTCGCCACATATACATATATAGGCAATACAATTTAACAATAATTGATTGCGCGGGTGGTGGTAACAATTCTTTAAATCAAGTTTGCGAGCTTGAAGTAAACACCAATCCCATTGTATTTAACCAGTCGTCGAACAACATAACAAAACTACCGCCAGCCGCAACGCACTGACGCGTTTCGACCTTCCATGATCATCATCAGAGTACGACGGCAAACTGACTATCGAGGATCAAACCGCATTGAATATATATGGAAATCAAATTTAGATATGCGGCTCTCACCTCTAGCAGTCTCGCATACATTGAACTTGACTGGAAATGTCGGCTGCACAATTTCTATGCAGTCACGAACATTAACTGTTTGCAGCTTTCGCCACATATACATATATAGGCAATACAATTTAACAATAATTGATTGCGCGGGTGGTGGTAACAATTCTTTAAATCAAGTTTGCGAGCTTGAAGTAAACACCAATCCCATTGTATTTAACCAGTCGTCGAACAACATAACAAAACTACCGCCAGCCGCAACGCACTGACGCGTTTCGACCTTCCATGATCATCATCAGAGTACGACGGCAAACTGACTATCGAGGATCAAACCGCATTGAATATATATGGAAATCAAATTTAGATATGCGGCTCTCACCTCTAGCAGTCTCGCATACATTGAACTTGACTGGAAATGTCGGCTGCACAATTTCTATGCAGTCACGAACATTAACTGTTTGCAGCTTTCGCCACATATACATATATAGGCAATACAATTTAACAATAATTGATTGCGCGGGTGGTGGTAACAATTCTTTAAATCAAGTTTGCGAGCTTGAAGTAAACACCAATCCCATTGTATTTAACCAGTCGTCGAACAACATAACAAAACTACCGCCAGCCGCAACGCACTGACGCGTTTCGACCTTCCATGATCATCATCAGAGTACGACGGCAAACTGACTATCGAGGATCAAAACGCATTGAATATATACGGAAATCAAATTTAGATATGCGGCTCTCACCTCTAGCAGTCTCGTATACTTTGAACTTGACTGGAAATATCGGCTGCACAATTTCCATGCAGTCACGAAATTTTAATTTTTGCAGCTTTCTCCACATATACAAATATAGGCAATACAATTTAACAATAATTGATTGCGCGGGTGGTGGTAACAATTCTTTAAATCAAGTTTGCGAGCTTGAAGTGAAAATCAATCTCATTGTAATTAACCAGTCGTCGAACAACATAACAAAACTACCGCCAGCCGCAACGCACTGGCGCGTTTCCACCATTCATACTTACTTTACTTTACTGCGGCTGACTCCTTTTGGAGGATAAGCCGGCTCCATTTTCTTGGGAATTTGGTACAAGTGGTGTCCCCTCACCACTCGGCTTTTTGATCGAGGACGCATCTCTAGCCTTTGCACATCCAAGTGCAGTCTGCAATGCAGCAGTAAGTTGCATGGTTGCCGGTGGCTGTTGAGAGCTCATTCGCCATTCGGAAGTACGGAGTACTGTCCAGGAGTCCATATAATCCTGTGGCTGTTGAACCCTTTTGTGGCGGGGAACACACGACGAGTCATGGTGCCGTCGTCGGGCTCATGTGGTATTTTATAGGAGATCCGATTGCCGGTCGGAAATCCACCACGCCCTGGTGACACCACCGCCATAGCCCCGTTAGCCCATGTACGATCGGCCATCGAGACATGGTTGACACCGTCGTACCACGTTGAGGAGGGGATGGACTTTACCATTCATGTTCATCATGATCATCATCAGAGTACGACGGCAAACTGACTATCGAGGATCAAACCTCTTTGAATATATATGGAAATCAAATTTAGATATGCGACTCTCACGTCTAGCAGTCTCGAATACATTGAACTTGACTGGTAATGTCGGCTGCACAATTTATATGCAGTCACGAAATTTTAATTTTTCAGCTTTCGCCACATATACATATATACGCAATACAATTTAACAATAATTGATAGCGCGGGTGGTGTTAACAATTCTTTAAATCAAGTTTGCGAGCTTGAATTGAAAATCAATCTCATTGTAATTAACCAGTCGTCGAACAACATAACAAAACTACCGACAGCCGCAACGCACGTGCGCGTTTCCACCATCCATGTTCATCATCGGAGTACGACGGCAAACTGACTATCGAGGATCAAACCTCTTTGAATATATATGGAAATCAAATTTAGATATGCGGCTCTCACGTCTAGCAGTCTCGAATACATTGAAATTGACTGGTAATATCGGCTGCAAAATTTCTATGGGGTCACGAAATTTTTATTTTTGAAGCTTTCGCCACATATACATATATAGGCAATACAATTTAACAATAATTTATTACGCTGTTTGTGGTAACAATTCTTTAAATCAAGTTTGCGACCTTGAAGTGAAAAGCAAACCCATTGTAAATAACCAATCGTCGAACAACATAACAATACTACCGCCAGCCGCAACACACTCGCGCGTTTCGACTATTCATGATCATCATCAGAGTACGATGGCAAACGGACTATCGAGGATCAAAACGCAATAAATATATATAGAAATCAAATTTAGATATGCGGATCTCACCTCTAGCAGTCTCGCATACATTGAACTTGACTGGAAATGTCGGCTGCACAATTTCTATGCAGTCACGAACATTAACTATTTGCAGCTTTCGCCACATATACAAATATAGGCAATAAAATTTAACAGTAATTGATTGCGCGGGTGGTGGTAACAATTCTTTAAATCAAGTTTGCGAGCTTGAAGTAAACACCAATCACATTGTAATTAACCAGTCGTCGAACAACATAACAAAACTACCGCCAGCCGCAACGCACTGACGCGTTTCGACCATCCATGATCATCATCAGAGTACGACGGCAAACTGACTATCGAGGATCAAACCGCATTGAATATATATGGAAATCAAATTTAGATATGCGGCTCTCACCTCTAGCAGTCTCGCATACATTGAACTTGACTGGAAATGTCGGCTGCACAATTTCTATGCAGTCACGAACATTAACTGTTTGCAGCTTTCGCCACATATACACATATAGGCAATACAATTTAACAATAATTGATTGCGCGGGTGGTGGTAACAATTCTTTAAATCAAGTTTGCGAGCTTGAAGTAAACTCCAATCTCATTGTAATTAACCAGTCGTCGAACAACACAACAAAACTACCGCCAGCCGCAACGCACTGGCGCGTTTCGACCATCCATGATCATCATCAGAGTACGACGGCAAACTGACTATCGAGGATCAAACCGCATTGAATATATATGGAAATCAAATTTAGATATGCGGCTCTCACGTCTAGCAGTCTCGCATACATTGAACTTGACTGGAAATGTCGGCTGCACAATTTCTATGCAGTCACGAACATTAACTGTTTGCAGCTTTCGCCACATATACATATATAGGCAATACAATTTAACAATAATTGATTGCGCGGGTGGTGGTAACAATTCTTTAAATCAAGTTTGCGAGCTTGAAGTAAACACCAATCCCATTGTAATTAACCAGTCGTCGAACAACATAACAAAACTACCGCCAGCCGCAACGCACTGACGCGTTTCGACCTTCCATGATCATCATCAGAGTACGACGGCAAACTGACTATCGAGGATCAAACCGCATTGAATATATATGGAAATCAAATTTAGATATGCGGCTCTCACCTCTAGCAGTCTCGAATACATTGAACTTGACTGGAAATGTCGGCTGCACAATTTCTATGCAGTCACGAACATTAACTGTTTGCAGCTTTCGCCACATATACATATATAGGCAATACAATTTAACAATAATTGATTGCGCGGGTGGTGGTAACAATTCTTTAAATCAAGTTTGCGAGCTTGAAGTAAACACCAATCTCATTGTATTTAACCAGTCGTCGAACAACATAACAAAACTACCGCCAGCCGCAACGCACTTGACGCGTTTCGACCTTCCATGATCATCATCAGAGTACGACGGCAAACTGACTATCGAGGATCAAACCGCATTGAATATATATGGAAATCAAATTTAGATATGCGGCTCTCACCTCTAGCAGTCTCGCATACATTGAACTTGACTGGAAATGTCGGCTGCACAATTTCTATGCAGTCACGAACATTAACTGTTTGCAGCTTTCGCCACATATACATATATAGGCAATACAATTTAACAATAATTGATTGCGCGGGTGGTGGTAACAATTCTTTAAATCAAGTTTGCGAGCTTGAAGTAAACACCAATCCCATTGTATTTAACCAGTCGTCGAACAACATAACAAAACTACCGCCAGCCGCAACGCACTGACGCGTTTCGACCTTCCATGATCATCATCAGAGTACGACGGCAAACTGACTATCGAGGATCAAACCGCATTGAATATATATGGAAATCAAATTTAGATATGCGGCTCTCACCTCTAGCAGTCTCGCATACATTGAACTTGACTGGAAATGTCGGCTGCACAATTTCTATGCAGTCACGAACATTAACTGTTTGCAGCTTTCGCCACATATACATATATAGGCAATACAATTTAACAATAATTGATTGCGCGGGTGGTGGTAACAATTCTTTAAATCAAGTTTGCGAGCTTGAAGTAAACACCAATCCCATTGTATTTAACCAGTCGTCGAACAACATAACAAAACTACCGCCAGCCGCAACGCACTGACGCGTTTCGACCTTCCATGATCATCATCAGAGTACGACGGCAAACTGACTATCGAGGATCAAACCGCATTGAATATATATGGAAATCAAATTTAGATATGCGGCTCTCACCTCTAGCAGTCTCGCATACATTGAACTTGACTGGAAATGTCGGCTGCACAATTTCTATGCAGTCACGAACATTAACTGTTTGCAGCTTTCGCCACATATACATATATAGGCAATACAATTTAACAATAATTGATTGCGCGGGTGGTGGTAACAATTCTTTAAATCTAGTTTGCGAGCTTGAAGTAATCACCAATCCCATTGTTTTTAACCAGTCATCGAACAACTTAACAAAACTACCACCAGCCGCAACACACTGACACGTTTCGACCATTACATGATCATCATCAGAGTACGACGGCAAACTGTCTATCGAGGATCAATCCGTAATGAATATGTATATGCTGTTCGACGACTGGGTAATTACAATGGGATTGGTGTTTAATTCAAGCTCGCAAACTTAATTTAAATAATTATTAACCGGAACAGTTCGATATTGCATTTTCAAGGCTGAAACAGAGTGGTTAATTGATTAAACCAGAGAAAAACAAAATTAGTCGCATATCTGCGAAGTTTCCTTGACATTACATTTCCAAGTTGGAAATTAAAACCTTGGAGTATAACGTTTAGGCGATCAATGTTGTTTTGTGGGATATTCATATATTAAAAATGATTTATACCAGGTTTAGCTGGAATTTTGAGATCGTTAACTCGACGTCTGGTGTGTGAAAAGATTACGTTCGTGAAGTTATGGCCTATCAATTTTAGCCAAGAAGAAAGTTATAAAATCCAGTGGGCGAAATATCTGTTGAGATAATTAAGCAAACTAGAAACTTTGGATTGGACTAAGCCATTTGATCTGATCACAGATGCTCCCGATGCAGCTATAGAAGCAGTAATACATCAGAGAAATAATTTGTTTATTAGACCTTTAGGATTTTACATTACGAAACTACAGGGTCGTTAAAAGGACATGACACATTTACGAAGAAGTTTCTTGCGTTTTGAGCACTACTTGGATGGACATCAGATCACAGTATTGACTGATCATAAGTTACTAATAAGCATCCAAGGTAAGAGGAATTGGCTTAGTTACTTTCTACGGGTTCATTCACAAGCAGCCTGACATGAAGAATATGACTTTACAGTCTCTCATATCTCAGGGAATGAAAATGTGTTGACAAACACTTGCAGCTGGCCTCACAAAGTGTAAATAGATCTAATCCATTCAGAGCCAGTCGTATGTACTATTATATTTTATAAAGATTTTACCCAGCAATTGTTGTTGATCATTTAGTAGTTGAGTTGGTAAATAAGTCAGAGTATGCACGCAAGAGTGTTGGAGATCAGTGGTTACTTTATGAAGTCTCCATGAGCCAAACTAGATGGTTTGTACTGTTGGAATTAAAGAACAAAGTAATTCAACTGCTGCATATATTGGATCACCCCTCTATTAGGTCTCCTATCAAGTTGGTCACTGATAGATACTTATGGCGTAATGTGTCGGGAAATGTAAGGGCTTGGGGAAGAGCATGTGTCCTATTTCCAACTTGTAAAGATTGTGAAATTTTAATACCGATGTAAAAACAATTGGTATAACAGTGAGTCTCTTTATGCACATAAACAATTACATTGTAGAATTGCCCGAAATCTATGATCACGACAGTTGATCGTTTCAGTTGACAGTTTGAAGTTTCGATCTTGAAGCATATAACAGCCCTGTATGTTTTACCAATGTTCCTGCATAAATATACATATCACAACATGGTCTATCGTTAAAAGTCATTATTGATTTGTGAGTATATTTATTTCTGAACTCTTTATTAGGTCATTGAATGCAATGAGTATAAAAGTGCGGTACACAAGTGCATAAATCACAGAGATAATGGTAATGTTAAGAGACAGCATAGGGATCTGAATGCTGCATTACGGTGACCTATAGGATTTAGAATGATATGCGATTTGCATATGGTTTTTGCTGGCGATGCAAAACAGGTATAGGATATATATATATAGGATTATCGATTGCAGAGTTTGTTTGTGGCGAGGGATTGAGGTTATCTGGTCATTTTCTTAAAGACACTCCAAGTTGTCTCGGTCGAGACCCTAGTTCAATTGTTAGATACTGGTTGTTGCAGTGAACTAATATATATGCACTTGTGTAACAGGAGTTGCGCACCTAGTAACAAATTAGATCAAATACGAACAGAAGGATAAATCAAAGATAGCATGAACGGAACGTATAATCTCACGTTTTAGTTCAATAGGTTGGTTTTTAGGTGCTCTCAAGAATAAAATAAGTCGATTACCTCCAAACAAGACCAGAGGTTTAAGGTCAACGTGATTTGTAACTTCAGATTTATAGCTGACGTTGCATGAGGACATAGCCAGCGAGAACGGCAGAAATTTTTTGATTCCGTTTTATACAGGGCCTTCAAAGTCAATCGTATGGCTAACAGGAATACATGCATATAAATAATTGGCACAGATGAGTGTATAGCCCTAAATCACTGCCTGTCACAATTTAACTGGATGAAAGACAAGACCTGTCAAGGCATCAGGAGTTTGAGTCGAGATGTGAATCAAAAACGTGGGACAAGGAGCATGAGTTAAACGAACTCGAAAAGGCAATGAAGACTAATCGAGAAAAAACTGTGGAAAGAGTTTGCACGATGAACGAACAGAATATGAAAGTGACACCTAGTGATGTACCAGCACAACTTTGGGAAGTAGAATGAAATGACCTAAGAATAATGATTAAGTTTATGTAAGAACATATAAATTAAACATGTGTGTGTAAGTGGAAGTTAATATCTTCCCAGATAAATCCTAATCTATATTTATTTTTCGGCATTTGAATTTACCGCCGGTTTCTTAAACTACGTTATGTTTTTCTAATCTTAATATTTTTGTGAAATTTTCATTATTTGACTTGTGAAAGTTTCTGGCTTATATTTATTCACATTAAAAATGACATTTTAGTCTATTGTGTAGGGTTGCGATATTTCTCCTGCATCCTAGCACAGTCATACCTCGTTTCCTGTATATTTTATCATTGAAATATAAACATCGATAATAAAATTTTGAAAATCCCTCGAATAATTATTTTTATTTGTTATATCGGAAGGATTTCACATGGGCCGATATGTAAACTGATTGGGTTCTATATTGTAAGGCAACAGAAGATGTAGAGACGACTGATTTCGTCGCCCGTTTTGGTTCTTTTGAATACATTTACATGGATTTATGGACAACACCCTGCGCAACCAAAACGTCTATTGTATGTTATGCATTGATTACCTAATAATCTTTAATTCTGACATAGGATCACACGCAGAACATTTTGCAAATGTCATATCACACTTAGCAGATTGTGGACTCAAAAACAGTTGTGACAAAACGCAAATTGAAACTACATTCCTTAATTTACTACGATATTGTATGACATTTCATTTCTTTCTAAGGCTAAATCGTTCATGGACTTTGGATCAAAAACTACTTTAATGACTAACAGAAAAGTTCTCAAATACTATTGCAAATCCTTTCCTGGCCTATTAAAACAACTTATTCCGCTATGCGGGAATCTGAAGAATCGGCTAATGACGAGGAATTTTCCCATCATGTCATTAACTCATTATCAAACGCCACTATACTAACACGTCCAGATCTCGAACGATTGTTCCTACTTATTACTGATGCCTGGGAATTTGCAATCGAGGCCGCATTGGCACAAGAGAACTGAGGCGTTTGGTAGCCAATTAGCTTTTACTTGTGTAATTTACATCGAGTACTAACCAGATATTACGCATTCAGTTAATAACCCTTTAGTTAGCGTACTTAAAAATGCGACTTCAATATTCGCAATATACCTAGCAGAGTAGAAAGAAAGTTTTCACAACTTGGTGAATGCCAATTCGACATTCTCCACGTAACCCGCGAACAAAACAATATTGACGTCGTGCTTTCAAAGATAGACGTTTCGCTACATTCGCCTTTGCCATTCTCCGTCAACTCTATGTCTCTTAGCGATCCGATCTTGACTCCTTCCGTCCTACGAGCAGAACATCGTGGCTTTACTCATATAGAGATATGTGTATCTCGTCATTCTACTAAATTCGTATGCATAATCTGGGAGGTTTAAACCATTTTCGAATTCACGGGTAAACAGCTCTCACAAACCGGGTTTGCCAACTAGCCTCCAGAGAATGGTTTTTTACTCCATTAACTCTAATTCTCATCCAGGTGGTAATGCGACAGATAAATTTGTAACTTATTGTTTTTGGAGTCATAAACTTAGGCAGAACGCTGGGATATTGCGCCCGTGAGTATGCTTTAAATCGAAACATTTCCCAATAACATCCTGCCTAGCCATGGTTCACAACGATATAGTTTATCTTACTCAGGTTCGATGTTTTAACCACATTCTAACGATGGTCGATAGATTTATTCAACGGCCTGCGGAAATATACATTCGCATCATTTCTCAGCGTGGACAGCATATTATGATGTTCTTAATGAGGTAATTACTGATAGAGGTACATGCTTCTCCTTCCACATTTTTTTAAAAACAACTTGCATCAGACCATCGCTTAACGCCCACTTTCCGATTGTATGGTAGATGGAATGCATAGTGATCACGAAGATGCTTGAAAGTTCTCTTCCATTAATGGCAACTAAGTCGATACATTATCTCTAGTATTCCTTGCAATGCGCACTTGTATACGAAAATATATTCATAAGTTTGCGCTACAATTCTTTTATGGCATGGACTTACGGCTGCTGAATCAGCTTTGATGCCTCCAACCTGCAGAGGGTGATCCAGAAGTCGAAACTTTTCGCATTCGTGTCTATTTCAGTAAATTATCCGCCCAGCAGCTGAGACAAGCTCCTCGTTCAGTCTTCGTCCATGTGCAGCTCAACTGCTGCAGGAAAGTGCTTGTTCGTAACGATACTGCTGGCGAACAAATGCGCTTGTATCAATTAAAAAAATGAATACAGTCAACTTGTTCCTAATTACAAATTGGTTGGTGTTTAACTGGTCAATTTTCCAGACCTTAATGAAGTTTTCGTTAAGACCTAAATATGCATTATCGTAGAACACACTTCAGCCAAATTGATGCGTCTTTTGCTTCGACTCCTACAAGCGAGGATTCACTGAATTTCTTAAAAGCTAGTCCTCTTTACCGGTGTTGTGCTGCCCTTGCATTTGTACCTTCCTAATCACTAGAGGAGGCAGCTCTTCACTAGGCCCATCACAAGCTATCCATATTTCCTGTGTAATAACCATCACTCAAGTGAGTCAAGCAAGCTCTAATCCGCGTACCAATTATTTGGCTGTGTATACATGTCCAGATCCTAATGTCTATCACTTGCACTAATCTGACCCATGAGCGGAGGATACCATATATCACGTTTTGTATGACCTGATGAGTTTTTTTACTTTATTAACTGCTAGTGTCTCTTTAGCTCATTGGGTTCTTGACTGACGTATGCTAATTTCGAAATGAGAACAGAGTGTTCGTTTCATTTTGTAGATTTCCTTTTAAACAGATCGCTGGTGACATCACCAAAATTTGTAGAAATTTTAATTTTGGTAATATGCAACCAATCTAAAAATTCTTTGTTTACATCCTTTATAGTTTCGCTATATAACAAATATAGTGAGTTAGTTTTGAGTTCACATTTACTCAACTACTGTTGGAATACTTGTTCTTATAGAAGAACATAACGTCCAACTACACAAATTTCTTGAAAAAAGATATGTGTATAGGGCGAAGGACAGCTCCTACTGATAATAGTCACCAGTGAGCATGAACAACATGTGTACAGGAGACCCTACCTTTCGTTCATGTTGAATTTGGAATAACCATATGGCCCTATTGGAACGAATTTCTTACTAGGTAGGCATTATCTATTACAAAAATGAATGATGAACGCTGAAATCCGTAGATATCGCTTTCCATCAATCACTTAATGCACATGGTTAGATAAGCAAAAAATGCCCAATCAGTTGCCTTAGCTATATCACATTTTATGTATGCTTACATACAACTTTTTTTAATATGTTGTCAATTTATCAGTAAACGCCAGCTTAGTGTAAGACATATTGGAGGCAGGCGGTGAAATGGCTAAAATAATCGAAGTCAGCCACATAAAAAAGGTTAGTTTAAGCATGGTTCGTATTCCAGTATGCGACACTCAATCATGCTCATTGGCCAACATTTTCAGAATTCTTATGGTCAGATTCGTTTTAATCGCTCATCTTCTTATAGACAGAGTGAATTACGTTTTACAATCAGGATGTAACGAACGCATTGATCTAGGTGGCCTAGTTACAATGTGTCGTCTAAGCAGGTCTTTGCGTCAAATCTAGATCATTTTCGTTTATAGGTTCCTGGTTTTATTCACAGCGGAATTGAAAAATACCAATAAATCCCAATCTGTAACTGATACTGTCAGGATTTGATAATTTCTCGTATGGAAAAACGAGCATCAACAAATGCACATTTCCCCTGCCTCTAATTGCTTCAAATATGAAATACTCTGACTCAATCGTTTTTGTCATTGAATAAGACTTATTACACGTTTTTATAAGATGAACAAGAAACACATATTATTTGTCAAAACCGGCGTTCTAAAATGCAGTTTATGCATAACAGAGCTGAATCGGCGTTCATAGGGCACAAACAAAAATTTCCCGTTGCATATACCAAGAATTAGGCAGCTATAAAGTCGCCATGAAGGCGTTTGTATAAGTGAAACTGAATTTGCATCAAAAGTGGCAACAAAAGTCTACAAGAGATGACACTTTAATTTGGCGTAATAAAAATTCCGCCTGAATAACCAGGTCTTAGGCGCCGAGACAATGCTCAGAATGTGTGTCATTCTTCATATTCGCGACAATTTTAAAATCGTAAAAATAACGTCGTTCTCAATATATCCCTTCGAAATGCACAAAGTTGGACTATCTACATCGCCAATACGATTTACTCTCTGTGTATGTGGGTTTATGAACTGGCTACGTGCCGAGAACTATAACTATCTACTATTTACACACAATAAGTTGACTACACAGTTTAATTAGTCATGTTTCCCGCATTACTCGACCAATTCTAGATTTGGTTACGAGTAAGCAACCTAAAGAACATCAATACGTGAGCATAATGATGTAAATATTAGTAAATATGTGAGCTGTTTGGCAACAGAATACGCTGTATCAATTAGGCTATTCATATGGAATGTTGATTATCGTACTGACATTAAAAAAAACTTTTTTTATAAGTGACGCTTTGCTTAATACATAGAGGAATACAAGCTACACCTTCGCAACAAAAAATAAATATCGAAAGGTTTTAAAACGGTCGAATAAAAAATAACAATCTTTTATTTGAATATCTTCCAAATAGTATGCTTAATAAATGAAGAGTACAGCTGAAATTTACAGAGTACACCTTCCCACTGTAAAGCAAGTAACTCTTTCAATCTATGTAGATGTATTTCTCCACATATTGCAAAATTGGCTTGTAAATGCGACCCAAACACTGCGTAAGTGGCTTCTGTTCAAAATTGCGCAATTTATGACGACGACTTGTGCACCGCTTTCCCGGTGGCAGCATTAGTTGAGGACCTTCATCCTGGCGAAGACTGATGCTGTTAGTGTCTATTCTTCGAACTAAATTTTCATAAATTGAAAAGGAAAAACAAAATGTAAAACTAGCCAGCACTATGTTCATGCACATTATTAAAGAAAAAGCATTTTAGGAGCATAGCTAACGACATTCCAGTTACCTTTGGAGAAAATCCCAGTTTGCAACTCGACATCTGAGGAAGAACTGCCAACCATATCGTTGCCAATAATTTTGTACGCAACTTTGTCAAAATTGTTTCGGTTACGTTTATCACGTACACGAGAGAAAAAGATAAAAAATCATTAGACTAACACCAAACTTAATATTTAAAAAAAATATCTCATTATATTATCTGTATACATTTTTTTGTTGCACGGAACAAGCATAAATGTATTTAGAAATTATCCAAATAGAATAAAATTTGCAAGTATCAATTTAAGCAAATTGGCAGACATGAGATAAAAACTAATCTCAATAAAACTCCCGCCAGTCACACGTACGGACACATTATGACCATCTGTGGTTACGACCAATACATGATGGAAAATTAACGAGGATCAAAGCACAATGCATATATAGGGGAAGAAAATTCCAATATGCGGCTCCAATTGCTAGTAGTCCCACAAATGTTGGCAACACAATATATATATGCCGTCACAAACATTAACTATTTTCGGCTTCCGCCGCATTCATCCAAGTTATTCATTTAAGCGATCATTCTATAGGCGAGTCATGGCAACATTATATCGATTCAAATATGCGTACTGCAGATAAAAATTACTTCATTTATTTTGGTTTCTAATGCACTTATATACATATGAGAACAAAACAGCGTACTTCATGGAATAAGATTTAAGAATAAATCTTATTTCTACCAGTATCTACAGCCATTATACAAGTCAAAAACTGAAAAATGCAATTAACAAGCTAAACGAATCCCGAATAATGGCTGTAGATACTGGTAGAAATAAGATTTATTAATAAATGTTATTCCATGGAGTACGTCGTTTTGTTCTCATATTCAAAAAAATGGTGAAACCTGTAACGATAAATTTATTAAATCAATGTGGCTACTCTATTCCACGAACGACTATTAATGCATATGTATCCTATTCTTGTAGATATGGCTAATATGTGGAAAGCGCTATTTATTATAACAAATTCACAATAATGGCTGTAGATACTGGTAGGAATAATAAACATTAATAAATATTATTACATGGATTACGCTGTTTTGTTCTCATATTTAAAAAAATGATGAAACTTGTAACGATATATATATATATATATATATATATATATATATATATATATATATATATATATATATATATATATATTCTTATAATTAGGAAAACACAAATAACAAAGTGGATAAAGGCCATTTATTTCGTGAATACTAATCATCTCTTATACAATCATACATATTTATACATTTTGGGTTTTCAATTAATTATGCTAGTGGTAACAAATCTGACTCGTTTTTACTTCTGTTTCTTGTTTTGGCTAGTTGGTAAGTGTGTATGCGTTTGTGTTTGTGTGTATGCGTGTTTGCATGTAAAGGTCATTCTCGTAGTTAATATGACATTTAGTAAACAGAGAATCATGAGGTTGGATTCCAAAGATCAATTGCCAATTCTCTCGAAATCATTCATAGTCTACAAATTCTCATGTATGTGCGGTAGCACATATATCGGACGTACGACAACAAAGAAAGTATATTGAATTAATGTGTCAATGAGATAACAAATTCTGCTCATACTGACCATAATATAATTACCTGTTCATAGTTGAAGTAACCTAGGATTAGATGCGCAATGCCTTTAACATGCATACCAAATAGTCTAAGACAAAACTGATAATACTATATCCAATTCTGCTTAATTAAAACTAATGAGTGCATACATACATTCCTCCAAGGCCACAGCGCTTACACTCACGTTCCTTAAATTTTCGCCCACCACGAAATTTAAAATCACTTACGGGATTGCGGCTGGTTGTGCTGATTAATGAAGTTGACGGTTACTTCTTCGTCTGCAATCGATTGGCAAATTAAACAAAAAGCTCTCAAACCAAAGCGACGAAGAAACATTTGCTTCTTTTTATAACTAAAGCCACGTGTTCCTGAAAATTTCTGAATTGAATGAAGCATTGCAAAGCGTAAGTTGGGCGCAGCCACAATGGAATCCAGTAGACTATCGTCTAATTCAGCATAATCACTAATGAAAGCAAAGTTTTCAAGCGTTGGTAAAGTGGAGAATGAAGATGTATTATCTAATCCACATACAGTAAAAAACATAAAGCAGACAAAATAATATAAATTCACACCATATGTAACTTGATTCCGTTTAATGATAAGACTATAATCTCAAACTTGATATTGGGGTACAGTATCTAAAAAGACAAAATAAAAAGAAAATGAAAACATCCTACACACATGCTAGTCCGGCAAATTCTCATAACAAGGCCACCATTACCATCATTTATCGCATGTTTTTAGTAGTTATGGCAATTAAATGACGATTATAAATGTTCTATATTCCTGGTTTCAGAAAACTGACATATATGAAGTTATATAGCAGATATGGCGAACATAGTATTCGGTGTAGTGCACCTGGTAAAAAAATAGTTCAAATATGACTAGAACGAAACGTATAAGCCCGTGCTCATTCGTTTTGTACTTACTGGTAACTCCCTTTATCCACTATATATTTGAGTGAGGTATCTGAAAATTGGACGGTACAAGCTTCTATATCAATGTGTAAATCTGCGGTAATGAGGCTAACTTCATATAAAGCCTTCCAAAATGCGACTTTAAAGCCAACTCACTATATATAATATATACACCAAGCCTGTAAAGGGTACCAACACTATGGTTATTGTGTCAGTACCTGATACCGAAACTATGCAGAAAAGGTACATGGCACCAACACAATGATTGACGAGCTGGTACACATTACCGACACAATGGATTTGAATTTATGCTGAAGTTCACCAAAATTGAGAATTACAACAGTTTCTTAACACCTGCTACTCCAGCAAATCCATGAACTCTGGCCTTGATCGTTATTAGTCATCAAATTTTGCGGTAATCATGGGATCAATCAATTAAATTTATAACATATAGATACTGTTTGTGCCGGAGAACACATATATATGCAATTTTGTATTAGGTGTCGCGTACCCCGTCACAAATTAGTTCAAATATGACCAGAAAGACAAAATATTAGCATGAATGGATCGTATACTCTCGTGAACATGCGTTTTATGCTTACTCGAGACTCATTAGTAGAAGCGGGTCATTCATCCTATACCTATACTGAGACGGAACAATCTCCTATACGAATCTGTAAACCAGCAGTAGTGAAGCTATCTTCATATAAATCTTTGACAATGCGACTTCAAAGCCAACTCACTATATATAATATATATACTAACACTTAATACATAATTACATATCGATAAGTTATCCGAAAAAACATTATCAAACTATTACAGTAACAAGTTAGTTCAAATAGAACCAGAAGTATATGTATAATTCAGTACGAGCAAAAGGTTCACACGGCTCCTACTAATGAATCACCAGCAAACACGAAACTCCCGTCTACATGAGTTTATAACTTTCTGGTCCTCTTTGTTACATTTTTAGTAGGTCCGCAATGCATAATTCACAAGTGCACATTTATTAGTTCACATTAACCAATAATAAACAACCAAAATTTATTTAATAGAATGATATCATGACTACCACGAAACGTTACAACTCATGTGTATCGAAGCCAGATTGTATGGATTTGCTGGAGTGATAGATGTTCAGAATTGGTTGAAGTTCTCAATTTGGTCGAAGGTAGTCTATCTCCAAGACCACTGTGCTCGCACTCCTTGCAGACTCGATATCTTGAACACAAGTACATCGGTGCCATTTATAAGCTCGTTGTATATAATATATCTAGTGAGAGGGCCTTGAAGTCACTTTACCGAAGACTTCATATGAAGTTAACTTCATTACTGCTTGACTGCACATTCGTAAATGAGATCGTATCATCTAGCTGACCCACATTTCTCACCAAAATATCCACCAGCTAAGAGAAATGCATCGTCACATTCATTTCAACAATGACCAATGCTATATATAACCTTCTTAGTTGAGAACTTAAGAGTAAAAAGCGTCCTTGTTGTCGAATGAACTGAATTTGAAAGGAACGTATACAGGTAGAACAAATGATAATATGGTTACATATTACAATTAAATACTGTTTTTTGCGGAGAACTAATATATAGTTCAGTTGTGACCAGAAGGATAAACCAGAGGCAGCATAAGATTATACTTTCCGTTCACGCTGCCTTTGGTTTATCCTTCCGGTAACAACTGAACTAATTAGTTACTATGTTTGCAGCACCTAATACATACTTACATTTTTCTTTTTTTTTAAATATATAACTCTAGGCATGCCACACACAACCAGCTGTTTATAGTGATCCATACAGTTAATAAACTTCCAGCGCCTGTGCTAGAAACAATGCTAGCTTCTGATAATATTGAGGCATCAGAGATGACAGCACAGTAAATAAAGAAGGTCTACGCAGTTTTCATGCATGGCAATATTAAATGCACTTCTGATAACAAAACAAACGACGACTTTTTATTTATCAAATTTAGGTACACAGATTGCCAGACGGATTATTTTTTCACCTTTTTTCACTACACATAATTTTGTGACTGCATGTCTTTGAATTTATTAATAATAATTAACCTGTAATGTTTCCGAAAATGGGTAATACGATTTTGCGCTCAGCGATTTGAACAACATCCAGGCTATTTGTAGTATCTGTAGTATCTGACTTTTTTTAGCCACACTTAAACACTCAGTAGAAAACGTTAGCAAGTTTATCCTTCGCCGCCCCCGATGTATTATGTAATCAATACATTACATCATATTCAGTCATATGCCGGCTGATAGTCCGCCTATATTCAATATAATTATTATAATCAAGGTTGCGGACTTGATATAAACACCTGACCCATTAATTACCTACATATGTAGGTATAAACTAAGAATTGTATAGTGTAGAAAAGGCAATTCATCCAGTAGACCGGTTTCGTCCTTATTGGGAAATCATCATGTACTGGCCAGAATTTGCCGCGGACAGGACTCGAACCTGGGCACGTCTGCTTTGGAATCTGGTGCTTTAACCACTGAGCCATCCTGCCGCACACTACACTGCACACAATTTTCGGTAATATACTAACTAATACAACTTGGTTAGTCTGTTTTCCCTTTAGGTGGAGCTCATCCGGCATACATTTTGACCCAAAGTTCCAAATAACCATCCCAAATCTGTCATTACTGAAGAGACACCACACTATATGCGGAAGTGGTATTGAAATGAACATTTATATAATTAAACGAACATTGGTTGCTCGGGTGATCATAACAATTATTATAATCAAGGTTGCGGTCTTGATATAAACACCTGACCAATTAATTACTTACATATGTCAGTATAAACTAAGAATTGTATAGTGTAGAAAAGGCAATTCATCCAGTAGACCGGTTTCGTCCTTATTGGGAACTCATCATGTACTGGCCAGAATTTGCCGCGGGCAGGACTCGAACTTGGGCACGTCTACTTCGGAATCTGCATTAGTTAGTATATAACTGGAAATTGTGTGCAGTGTAGTGTGCGGCAGGATGGCTTAGTGGTTAGAGCACCAGATTCTGAAGCAGACGTGCCCAGGTTCGAGTCCTGCCCGCGGCAAATTCTGGCCAGTACATAATGAGTTCCCAATAAGGACGAAACCAGTCTACTAGATGAATTGTCTTTTCTACATTATACAATTCTTAGTTTATACTGACATATGTAAGTAATTAATGGGTCAGGTGTTTATATCAAGACCGCAACCTTGATTACAATAATTGTTATCACCACCCGCGCAACCAATGTTCGTTTAATTATATAAATGTTCATTTCAATACCACTTCCCCATGTAGTGTGGTGTCTGTTCAGTAATGACAGATTGAGGATGGTTAGTTGGAACTTTGGGTCTAAATGGATGCCATATGAGCTCCACCTAAAGAAAAAATTGACTAACCAAGTTACATTAGTTAGTATATAACTGAAAATTGTGTGTAGTGTAGTGTGCGGCAGGATAGCTCAGTGGTTAGAGCACCAGATTCCGAAGCAGACGTGCCCAGGTTCGAGTCCTGTCCGCGGCAAATTCTGGCCAGTACATGATGAGTTCCCAATAAGGACGAAACCGGTCTGCTGGATGAATTGCCTTTTCTACACTATACAATTCTTAGTTTATACTGACATATGTAAGTAATTAATGGGTCAGGTGTTTATATCAAGTCCGCAACCGTTATTATAATAATAATTGTTATCACCACCCGCGCAACCAATGTTCGTTTAATTATATCCAATATAGTTAATATAATCATAATATAACCACTTGTAATTTATCTGCCTAGTGTGAGAGACTGAAACAAAACAGAAAGTCTAACAATTAGAGCTCAAAGAATTATAAATATTACAAACAATCCATCCAACGTAGAAACAGTTGTTAGTTTATATATTTATAAAAACATACACACATATACGCGCTTATACATAAGGTAATGATTGATTGCGCGCATAGTTATAAGAATTAAACAAATCAAGATTTCGTGCCTCAAATAAGCACAAATCTAATTTTGTTTAACCAGTCCAACGAAATGGCAAAACTACCTTCCTTAGTGATCGAAATAGCTCGACAGCTAACTGACTAACGGGAATCTAATTGCAATTTATATATAATATACGTAAACGCATGCAAAACGCGTGTTCTTGGCTGCACATAAGAACCGGATTTCATATTTTACATATCTTTTACATTAATTGCAGTTTGATCCTCGACAGCCAGTTTTCCGTCGTGCTTTGATGATGACCCCGGAAGGCCGAAGCGTGTCAGTTAATGCGACTGATGGTAGTTTTGCTATATCATGCAACTGATTAGACACAACGAGAGGTTTGTTTATCTCAGGGGCGCAAACATCACCTACCTAAGTATTCACACATATCACGATTGCTAACGAATGCAGCATAGCCTGTACCAAATAGCGACTGCTTTCTTAAAACATTATATAAGTTGCATAACACTTTGTTAATTAAACCTAGAATTAAATTTTTTTACATAATCTCATTGTTTATTATTATCAAAATGTCATCATAACATTGCTGTGAACAAAGAAAAAATATTTCTTTCCAGTTTTCCCCTCGTGTATTTAAAAGTGAAAGTACTAAAACGAAAGTGTCAAAATAGAGAAACGTCAAATGATTTAATCCATTTCAGGCTCAAATTTCTCACATTTTTTCTCATGCATGAATTTGGCTGAAATTAGTTAGACCTCATCGCTTCGTAAAAGACTAACTTATTTCGGTTAGTATTTAAAAAAATGATGTCTAGTGAAAATGCCTGAGAACTTACGAAAGTAAGTCTCGCAATTTCCGTCGTATATTCGCCATTCGATTTGAAACGGATAATTGAATGTTGGTCGATAGCTTACTCATGTCTATTAACTAATGATGTTTCAGGCAAAAGCTAGCGGCCGATATTCTTATATTGTCCGTTATGCCAATACGATATCATACATTACATGTAAACTTAAGCTGAATTAAATGTTCAACCTAAAGATATTTACAATAGCTTGCTTGCTACGCAGGAAACAGCATCTGGTTTAAATAGAATTTTCATGTTGACTGTCTTCGTTTATTGTCCTACACTCGTCAATTGTTTTACTCGCATTTTAACAAATAACTCGACCAACTGATAAGGATTACTATTAGACATGATATAATATTTTTGCTTTATCATATTCATCTCGCAAATGCGAACTAACCAATTTGACATTTCATGAAAAACAGCCATGAAGCATAGCTAATTTAGACTAAAAGAGCCAATAAACCGTAATAGTTTAAACAACGTGCAAACGAGGTTTTGTGTGGTTATTTTTACCATCAAAATTTGCATAAGCATATTTTAGTGAATAAAACATTTTTAAACCCCAGACTAACCAGTTCGACAATTTTAGAAAAAAAGTCGCGAAGTAGCAAACAAACTGAATAATGCTATCATTTTTAATATCAAAATCAATATTAACATCTGATGGAAATTAATTTAAGAATAATGTTTGTCTTCATAAAAAAGAAACAATTAGACAAAACACAACGGAATTAAATAGTGTATGATTGGCTAAATTTCATTTTAAGGCTTTAGGTTTAATGGGCATCTAATAGATAACTTTCATTTCGCATTCACTTTATATAAGCGTGGCAGTTAATTAGTTTATTCTAGATGGCATGCTTCGAGCAGAACTGTTGATAACACTCTAATTATACTCCCAAGAAACTTCACCTTTATGCCTAAGCCGGCAAATGTTTTTACGAGATTCAGACGCAATAAAAGAAATGCAAATATACTACACGTTCTGAATATCGCTCTCTTGAGTTCATTTTATTAAACTTCTCATTTATAATTCGCAAAATTGTTCCAACGTATGCCCTGCCGACGAACTGACGCATTTCGGCCACCCATGATGATCATCACAGTATGACGGCAAAAACTGACTACAGAGGACCAAAACGCAATGCAAACGTATGAAAATAAAAATAAGGTATGCGGCTCTCAGTTGCGCAATTTCTATGATGCTTGCTTACAGCTCGCAAACTAGATTTAAAGAATTGTTACTACCACTTTTGAAATCAATGATTGTTTATTTTATTAACTATATATATATATATATATATATATATATATATATATACATTGCGGTTTCATCCTCGATAGTCAGTTTACCGTCGTACTCTGTTGATGACCATGGAAGGTCTAAACGCATCAGAACGTGTGACTGACGGTAGTTTTTCTGTTGTTCGACGACTGGTTATAAACAATGGGATTGGTGCTTAATTCAAGCTCAAAAATTTGATTGAAAGAAATGAGAACACGTGTAGCAGACTTAGAAAATAAGTTTTGGATTCAAAATTAAACTTTGGTCACAAGCGCCGTAAAATCAAACTATTTGGGCAGGTTATGCTGTTTAGCTTTTGAGAGCTGACAGTCCAAGCAAAATAATACACTGAATAAAAATCATCGATAAAACGTAGAATGAGCTACCTATCGTATTTTACATTTAAATCATAACTATGAATTTCATAGTTATTCGGAAATAAATTATAGGTTCTTTAGTGCCGAAGCAATACTGTGTTGTCCATCTAAACGGAAATGACTTAAAACGATACTGTTTAAACTACAAGCATTAAATTCAGTTAAATAAATATATATGCAAGTATGTAGTAGGTGTTGCGAACCCAGTAACAAATTAGTTCGGTTGTGACCAGAAGGAAAAACTAAAGGCAGCATGAGCGAAAAGTATAATCTCATGCACATTCGTTTCGTGCTTACTGGCGACTCATCAGTAGAAGCCGGTATTACGCCCTTTAACAACTATATACTTGGTGAGGAATCTGGAATAGTAGGATGGTACAATCTCCTAGACGAATGTATAAACCGGCAATAGTGATGCTAACATTATATAGTCTACGACAATGCGACTTCAACGCTAACTCACACTGTAATATATATACCGAGTCTGTAAAGGATACTAACACTTTGGCTATTGTATTAGTAACCGATACCAACATTATAAGACCGAAAAGGTACATGATACTAACACTATGGTTTCCGAGTCGGAACATGGTATCAACACGATGGATATCAATTTATGCTATAGTTCACCGAAATTAATAAACAACAATTACTGAAAACCTGTTAAATTCAGTTTACAAAACTAAAATTGCTCATAAAAACAGACTTTCTTCAATGCTTTTTTAACGGCTTTATTAGTTATTGTATTCGTAAAAATTCCCTTACGGAAATCCGATCATTGAATCATTTGGTTTTCTTCTTTAAATAGAATTCTATACACAAAGATAGGCAAAATATGATTATACTGCCTCCATTTGCAGAAAACTATCTTGCAAAATGGTCGTGACTTTGATGTGATATGAGGGAATACCTATCAGCTGAGGCGAAAAGTGGAGAATTAACCTAATAAAGAAACAACCGTGTGCATTCGAATGGTAAGCTTTTGAATTATATATATTGTTCAGATTAACCCAAATTACGTCTTGTCACCAAACTTAACATTTATGTATAAGATTTTCGGTACTAACTGAATTTAGAAAACCAATGTTATCCCATTTCCAGGGTGTACTTAATATAGCTTCATCGTTTTTAATTCCACGCATTTCGTAGATCAGTTTAGTGAGGAGAGCAAATTGTGACATTAACTATGCCGCACGTTAATAAGTGGAGATTGAATAATAATGCGCTATTTTAGAAACTTAGTGCAAAGTCCTAATTTCGGCAATCTTTAAAACATTGAAATAATTTTTTCACCGGGCATTTCAAGACAATGTTATACTGCTCAATAATTTAGAATAATCCACCAATCATAAATACGCATCAAGCTGATTTATTTAGCAATAATTACATCCATGCGTTTATGACATCATATATTAGTAAGCAAATACGTTAATATTTATTTTAAGTTAACTTAAATCCCAAGGTCAATATAAAGATTGATCGCGTTGAAGCAAATGAAAAACCACCACACTTTATAAGAATAGGAGTATTACTTAGGGATAAAATATCACCATCACCCTTGAGTGTCAAGGGACATAAATGCATGCCATATATTTATTATCAACAGTTGAAGCGAGAAATTATATCAAACACAGAATAAGATAAAATATAAATATAGTGTAAAAAAATACAATACCTTTACTAATTTGCAGGTCCAATGTCGACATCTTTCCAATGAACCTCATGAAAAATTTGATAGAAAACGAGAACATACTTAAGTTAGACAGGGTGTGTCACATATTTTTATTTTTCTATTGAACCATAAGGAATAAATTAACGTTATATGCTTTATCCAAAAAACTAAAAAACTTCAATACACGATAAACTATCAAATATTTTCTATTGAAATCTATTGGAAATTAAGCTGAAATGTTTCGCAGATGTGGTTTTTTCGCAATTTCTCAAAACAAATCGAAACGTCCGTTTCGGGACCAATATTTGAACACCTAGACTACTTAGCTACAGGAAATCTAAACCAAACCCCTTAAGTAAAGAAATCCCTCCAAAGAATCTTATGAAATTTAGGATCATGTTGACGAGGATTTATAAAAAGATTATTTAGCGAACAAAGAGAACTTTGTGTTACTTTAGAGGAAAAAGGATGACTTCGTGATAATAATTCAATGCGAATTTCACGAGAACACCATAATAACCGAAATAGATGCTCACAGGAATGTTAACTGTTTTGTTATACCTAATTTTATGTTCAATGATCGGCAGGCATTGAGAAAGCATATTGGCAGTAGAACGTCTAAGAATGATCGAATAAAATCGTAAAATAGGGAATTCGATAGGTTTGGGAAAATTATTATTGAGAATAGATGTCCAAGGTATGCTACAGAAAAGCTATTGAGAAAATACATAAATAGATTTCACAACATAGGCAAGTATGTTAATTCAGATAATTCGAACTACTATCATATTATTATGGCAATTTTGGAGAAAACTGGTGCGGAAAATAGAAAATTAGCGGCTTAATACAAAATCACCAGTTTAAAAAAACTTATGTAACCTAGACAGTCAGTCATAAGACGAAATTAAGCTGTTTCAACACCTCAAAAAGTCGGGGGGTGGGGGGGGAGGCACATAAAATCCTGTGTAATGATTGCTATCCTAGGCATGTTGATGAAACCAAGTCAAGAGTGAATTCAAGGCAAATATCGTATAATTTACAAGCTTGGAATAAAAATTTTAGTGCCAACTATTCGAAGAATGTTAAATTTTCAAAACAGAACACGAACAAATTAAAATAACTTAATTAACCTTCAAAATTAATTAAAGCATATTTTAAATAAAACATAGCGTAAATGGAGATCTGTGTGATAACATAGAATGGACAAGATAAGTCTAGGCGATTATACCTCACAAATCAAGCCACTTCACCCGATCGCTAAAGGTAAATACTTTTACTTCACTGGAAATGTCCGCTGCACAATTACTATGCGGTCACGAACAGTAATATTTTGCAGCTTTCGCTGCATATGCACAATTAATACAATTAAACAATCAATGATGGCGCGGGTGGTGGTAACAATTATTTAAATCAAGTTTGCGAGCTTAAAATAAACACCAATTAAATTTTATTTAACCAGACCACGAACAACATAGCTATTCTATCGCCAGTCGCACGCACTGCCACTGTTTTAGAAGACCAATTTGGCATCCGGCTTGCCAGGCCATCGAGACAATTTCGGTGGATGGCTGAAAATGCAGGAAGCAGGCCAGTCGTCTCTTGGCAGAATCTTGTGTTTCGCGATATCGATCACTTGATCACAATGCCCTGGAACCTCACTAAGCAGGAAACAGTAGAATGGGTGAAAATATTTGGGTCTAGCGACAAACTGAGTTCAGTTAAGACGCCTGGTTAATTCTGTCTTATTAGCAGTCTCCTCTGGAACCCATTGTGCGAGAGATCTAGATCGCTGTTTATGTATTTATGAATAAAAATGTGAATGGAATTCATTTCATGTCTGCAATCTTGTTTTTACAAGTTGCTATTGCCACATGCATCATAGCACAATTTTAAACAAATGCATTTAACAACATTTGAAAAATAGCAGAAGCATAAAACAAACCTTTGGGGCGCAAGAAATAATGCCAGTCAGGAATCAACCCTCTCAGCGCCACGCTACTGGGTAGTCTTGCAGACCAGACCAAAATGAATGTTTTCAGATTCGAACACAATACTGACTGCGAAAAAATTGATCTAAAACAGCTTCCTCGTAGACCCGGCACTGGTCCAACACACAGTGTTTCTAATCGTGGACAAATGGCTAACCAAGACAAAAGACGAGAATCCGAATCAGCACCACAATATCGTATTTTAGAATCATTGTCCAGCAAGGTATACACACGTGCCATGTTTGAATCAGCAAAAGTACGGCATTGATTTGAAATAAAGCACAACTCCCGTAGAGAAGCAAATGAGGCATTTGTATGCAGCAAACCATCAATTGATGTCGGCAAGACTACGAAGAAAGCGACATGCAGGTGCAACTGCATCAATTGAGCATGGACACTGAAAAGCAGAGGTCTTATCAAGGATGTGTAATAAGTTTCTAAGTTTTTCAAATAGTTGTTCATTCGACTTATACTGTCAGAGAAGTCATCCAGCGAAGCTAAAAATGACGAACAGTCGATAAAAACTCCATCGACGAAACATGGGCTATCAGTGGTCAAGTTTAAGTTAAACATGTTGGAAGATTTTGATTGCCCATTTTCTAAAGCACGATTCAGACGCAAGATGAGCTCAGTTAAATTATACTCATTTTGAGTAAATGTACGTAAATCGAGTTTTTCACCGGTAATTATATTAATAGTACCACCAGTCAATTTGTGAGAGTCAAAGTAAAATGCAGCAAGCGGGGGACCATGTTTCAGTCTATACTGAAAAGAGGATGGAACATTTGGTAGCCGCGTCCATCGCTCATAGGCATAGGCAGTTACGCCATTATTAGAGAAGATATACCAATTCGGCCTTAAGAATAGTGGATCATTAACGAAGCAATGGCTCAATGCTTTGTAGAGTAAACTGTCATTACATATCAGCACACTACTAAACCGATTCAGTTCCATTCCGCAAAAGCACGGTAACACGCGAGCAGTTTGATTGTGACATGGATTTACTGAGTGTTTAGAGCAAAATTGGTACGGTTGTGCAAAGCCTAGGTTTGGAGAAAGAGAATAGGCGAAATGTGCCAATGATTTTTGCCAAATAATGTTGGCAGTTAGCAAAGTCAACATAAAAGATTCTTGTTTTCCAATCTGGTGTATCTGATAACGCTTCAAACTGGGTGGTAGCACTTTTATACGGTTAATAATATCGCTAAGCTCTAATTGACTTTGAACGAGTATCAACGCTTCCAAGAAGCGCAATGAAGTCCAATACGACACGGATTCATGTGCAAAGCATAAAAGTTCAATGAATAGATTTTCACATATAGGATGATAAGTGAAGTTCAGTTGCACCACAGTACGAGACCACGAAAAATTAGGCAGAATGAATTTTGATGGCTTTATCAAACCTGGCAAGTGTCTGTAGAAATCCATTAGGTCTTGCTCATTGATGGAATCATTATTTATTTCACCAGGCCTAGTCCAAGACAAAAATGACTGCATTCGTTGTTTTGTAAACGGTTGATAAAATACTTTGCCTAATTGCAGAGTGTCTTGCAGCCCAAGATACATGCAAATGTTCGTCAGAACACAACTAGGCAAATGAAACCAGTTCGACCTAAAATAAAACACATACCGCAGTATTAAACAAGTTTTAAGCTCACCGAAACGACGTTAAGTTGCCCAATATAAACGGCCGTTATTTGAGTAAAAAAGACGCAAAATAAAGTTAAATTGGAAACTAAAATAAAAATAGACATTCCGTTATAAAAAAACCAATTCGTAAAATAAATTATGCATTATTTATATCAACTTTGTAAAATTAGATAACTACAAATACTGTTTTATTCAATCAATCGCACATTACTGAAAAAGAAAACAATTGTCATTGCTAAATTATGCAATGCTTATTTTATACTGACTAATGTAAATTAAATTGGGTATGTTTTGTATTAATCTGGCAACTTTGATTTAAATAATCGTTATCACCAGCGAACAAGCCACGGTCTTTACATAGTTACACTTAATTTATTTCCACCTTAAATGATCATCATTATAGCAAAATAGTAGATTAACTAGCGAAGGTAAAACTGCAATGAATGTTTAAGGAAAGAGAAATAAGATATGCGTATTTCAATTTTAGCAGACTTGCACGCAATGTACTTGACTGGAACTGTCAGAAGCACAACTGTCTACGCAGCCACAAATAATAACTCATTGAAGCAGTTTCCAAACGTGAGTACTTTATATCAATAAACAAACATTGATTGCTCAGATGGTGATAAAAATTATCTTAATCAAGCTTGTAAACTTGAGGTAAACATCAATCAAATTATTAGCCCCAATTGAGCAACAGAGAAACTATCCCCATTCGCACCTTGCATGTGCATTGCGGTTTAATAATCGTTAGTTAGATTGCCGCATTGCTTTGGTGACGACGCAAGGACGAAACCGGTCTACTTAATGAATTGCCTTTTCTACATTATACAAAGCTTAGTTAATACTGACAAACGTACATATAATAGGATTAGAATTTATATCAAGCTCGCAACTTTGATTTAAATAATTGTTATCACTGCCCGCGCGATCAATGGTTGCTCAATCTGTGAACTTGATTTTGTCTTTTTTACCACTAAAGCTCTTTAACACGCGGCATCTGCTGCAAAACTAAGAAATGATCGCAACTTTGCGCATAAACTTTGCAATGATTTTTCCACAAGCCACGCGGCCAATTAAAAACAGGACCAGCTTAATTTTGTCAATGAGTTGGAAACAAAGTAAAAGCATAACAGTATATTCGAATAAAAAATTCAGATCCGATGTTTAAGCGGCGACCATTTTGCGAGGGACTGCAAAATTCTCAAATTTCTTAAATGCAGATCGTCAAGTAATTCATAAATCTCTTCATGTTGCTCCACATTGTAAACGACGTTTTTAGCCGTGGTGCAACCTCTTGACCTTAACATATGTTTGTCATAGAGCGCATACTTTTTATGGAAATGCGAATACTGCAGTCTAAAGGAGGACCACAAAGTGACCGGAATTGATTACCTCTACTCTGATTTTTTCGGGTTCTGTACGATAAAGTTTCACAAGAGTCTGTAGAAGCATATCGCCGCAGTTTATAAATAAAATATCATCGCAAATGAGTGAAAGTGTGCCATTTTGGTATCTATCAACAGAAAAGCGGAACTGGAACTAATGTCAAATATTGTAGCATCCTAGTAATATTTTCTTTGACGCAGAGAACTAATATATATATGTATTTACGCATGAGGTGTTGTGCACTTGGTAACCAGCTAGTTCAAATAGGAAAAAACAGATATACCATAGTCCGTATGCCCATAATTTATAATATCCACTTCGCATGTTTTTTTGTGTTTACTGGCGACTCATCAGTAGGAGCCGGTACAATATCCTACACCCGTTATATATTTTGTCGAGAAATTCGGGACAGATAGACGGTGAAATCTCTTATACGTGTGCGTATTCAAGCAGTAATGTTCAGATTCCAATAAAGTCTTCTGCAATGCGACTTCAAATCAAACTTAATATATATAATATATCCAATACTTTTAAAGAGCGCCTTACATTCTAACCGCGATCGACACTAGTTATCACATTTTTGTGGCAATGATGGCATCAATCAATGTAGCATATCAAAGTGTTGGTACGCTTTACAGACTCTATGTATATTATACATAGTCAGTTGGCTTTGAGGTCCCTGTGCTGAAAGTTTCATATTAAGTTCTCTACAACATTTTAATATATATTGATATATGCGATTGCACATACTACAAGTCCAACATTTATTGAACAAATATATAGTGTTAGCGTAGTATTGTCCACTACAAATGGATCGCCAGTAATTAAATAAAGCATGTATACATGGGAGTATACCTGATTTGTGCAGAAATTGGCATACAACTATGGTTCTGTTTGAACTATTTTTTTACTAAGTACACAATTTCTAAAATATAATGTCATTGTGGAAGAATTATTTCCTCCGCTAAATATAAATCAACAGTTTATTTATAAATTTAAACCACTGCTTCTGATTTAAACTAATATTATCTGCTTAACAAATATAATAATTTATGGAACATACTTTGCATCAATACTTTCTTGCATTTTTATCGTTAGTTAATGCTTAAATTCATAATTTTATATTTTGTCCTGACTTGCATGAGTCCACTCTGCTTGTGTTTGGTTCTCAACTTGCGTTTCCTATACAGCTTTGATCATTGTAACTAAAATAAACAATATATAAAAAAAATTTATTTCCTTACCAAAACATATCAAAACGACTTGGAAAGGGTAATTTAATTAATATATTTTCCATGATAACTTTCGTGCTAGATTAAACTCGTTTGGTGCAGCATTGATTTAAACGTGCACATACACGCGTCATAGTTTAGAGCTTAATAGCATACGACTATTTATACTATATATGTTGAACTCAAATCAAAGGAAACTAAAGATCTGACCGGATGGGTTATGGTTTTTCGCCTAATGGACTTGTACAACGTTAGTTAATCCAACTTAAGAGTACATCTTGATTGCAATAGGACAGAAATGCCCCACCAGTAGCTTATATAGACATAAATATTACTCATTCTAAATAAAGAATATATCAATACATAAGTCATTGGATAATTTCATGACTATCACGAAATGTTATAATTGATGTTAATCAAGGCTAGAGTATGAGGCTTTGCATGAGAAGCAAGTGTTCAGTACTGGTTATTATTCTCAATTTTAGTGAAAGTAAGCCCATCCACAAAGCCATGGTGCTGGTACCAATTTCAGGTTTGATATATATTAAATATGGCGAGTTGGCTTTGAATCTGATCGTATGAGTTTTGTACTGTGTGTTATTCGATTTCTTATGATGATACTAAGAATAAGGTTAGAAAACGTCATGAAATCAAGATTAGATCGAACTTCATACCCAGTGCTTAGTACGAATGGAGTGGAAGTCTTTGGAGTAAGGGAACGAATCAACAACCAGCCACCAAGAAGCCGAACTCAACGCGTACTTGGAAATAAGAATAAATCGAATCATTGAGGCACCGAGAGAGCAAATAAACCACCATCAACAGAAAATCGTAGATACGTTAAATGTGCTGATCTTAATGCACAACCAAAAACAAAGACTTTGTAGGCCGTTGATACTTTAACTGCTTGAATACACATTAGCATAAGAGATTGCTTTGTCTAACTTACCAACATTTCTTGACCAACTATAAAAAGGATTTTAGGCGTAGTGCCGGCCCCTGCTGATCAAGTTCCGTTAAATAAGAAAAGCGTGTGTACACAAGAGCATACCTTTTGTTCATGATCACTATGAAATGTCCTTCTGGTCCTATTTCAACTAATTTGGTAATAGATAAGTAATGTCTTATACACAGTCTAGGCCACTTGTATTACTCTAAGAAGGATTGGCGACAAGCAAGACCGGAATTTTGATGCGTCAAACAAATTTATGCACTCCATCACACTCTCGAGTTTCACCACATTTATAATCGGCACACTATAAGTGTCTTTCTAGACTAGTTATCCATTTTCGATTCTGTGTGGTCTAAGATGTTCTGGTAATATATGCTTAATGATGACGTCCTAACACTCATTGTTCGTTTAGAGAAGGCATGTTCTGCTGTCAAATTCCAACACATTTAGAGCTTACCTGTTATTCTGTGCAGCTGCTGTTTGTTATACTAAAGTGTCAGACCACCGAAGAGCAGGATGGCTAGGAATACAAATCATACAGCTCCGCTGAGAATTGGCGAACTGCATTCTTGCATAGCCCACATAAACCATGAAAATTAGACCTATCAATGTCACCATACAGCATCAGCCAATGTGCAGGATAAAAAATAGTCTTATCTGCGGAGTTTGAAAAAGTGGACAGACAATAAAATGACAATGCAGACAACCCTTATATCGGGGTCCTAATGTTAAGGGCCATTATTCAAATCTGAGGAAAGACCAATATCGTTGGATACACATTGGAAAGTAAATAAAAATGATGCTAACTTAAAGCCTCACATAATTGATCAGTTTGCACCTGTGTTCCGAAAGTATATGTTGTAAAAATCCGTACTCACAGGAACAGAAGAAACAATAAAATGCCGACAGTTGACGTCCATCAGCCCCTGCTAATTCATGCGTGCTGCTTAAACCCAAAGATTGTTTATCTATTTATCTACAAAGGGTAAGGACAATGAACCGCGAGCTAGTCAGACTTTTACGCCTGCTGAAGTGCTCAATCACCGGTATCCACATTGTCTGTCTCCAGAAGAGAAGAATAGCTTATAGCGCTCCTCAATTTGTTTCATTCGGGCCTAGTTCATGGAAAATGTATTTCTTTAGGCACCCAAAAAAGTAAGTAATCCAGCCAGAATTGGTGATGCTATTCTGATAGTCCGTGTTGCATCGATAGCCATTATTGACTCGAGAGCTATAAACTTCCTGTTCGCGGAGTTGTAAAAGTGTACGCGTCAACTCCATCCATCATAGTTATAAAAATTTAAAAAAATAATTTATCAGATTTTGTTTCTGGCCTCGAGCAGCCTTTCGACATCTTGGGAATTTGCAGTGATTCCAACGCAAGATTATGTCGACTGCACGGAAAACGAAGCCTAAAGCTGGTGGACTACGGCAGAAAATTGCGATGATAATATCTGGAGGCCCTTCAATCTTGTCCACAGCCTTAATCTGACTGTGGTAAACTTCACTTTCTATCCGCACAAGTCGAATTGTGCAAAAATGTGTAGAAATGTGACCTATGCAGATGATACAGTGATATGCCATCGTACTCAGATCGACCACAATCTTATATGCAGACGATGACTGTTATCAATCTAGGTTGCGAGAGCGTATCGCCTTTGTTCTACTGATTCAAGAAATAGATCTGACCACGATTGAAAATCTGCCACATGTGGCTGTCCGGATTCCGTTTCAATACATATACAATGAAAACTGGTACAATAGTACAGAATGCCTTCAGCAACTCCTATACTTGTGCTGGACAAAATGCAGCGTATCAAATAACATCAAGAGCACTATAAAGTACGAGCTTAAGCAAACATTGGCTTGTCTGGTTCGTAGGCTCCACAGAGCACTTTCTGCGAGCCACGCGATGGATTAAGAACATAACTGGCTTAATTTTGCTTAGAAGAGGCTAACAACGTCAATGCATCACAACTTATTTGAATTTTATGCTCAACTCCGAGGTATTAGTCGCGATCAATCAGCCACAAGAGAACGGGAAACACTTCCAAAACTCCTAATTCCGCCATATTGGAAACGACGTGATTAACTATGAAGTAACCCAACAAAATTATAACAAGATAGAAATCGAAAATTCTACTTTTGGTTGTGGCAGAGGAATGCGCTCTCATAAAGAGCCACTAAAAAGGGGACGTCAACAGTCTCTATTTTAATTTTGTAATTCGGTAGAATAAAGAGTCACACGAGTGGTGGACTGCTCTTTTGGTGTTCATTCACCAAAAAGGGGGCATTAGTAACCTTGTCAACTGACGTGGTACATTACCTGATCATATAAAAAAAATGGCTAAAGGAAATATCGCACTTTTTATTAGCTACTTCTAGGACTGGCGATATACTGCGGACCAAGGAAGAATACCGATATTGGTATCCGAAATATCTCCTACGAACAAAACAGATGAAACCTATTCTGTATTAGTCACAACACAGGTCAAGTAAATTTGGTACATCCAGTTTCTTATCTTTTGCTCTGTGCAGCATCAAACGTAATCACTGCAATTATCCTAAAAAGAATTCGCGATAAAGGCCATCTAAGTTAACGCAGGCAGGTTTTCAATCGAGAACTTTCCTTTTGTGCCATTGGTATCAGCGGCACGCTATGGTTGCTTTCATTGACTACTCAGCCGCCTACCCTCATGTCTCTTGTGGAAGTTTATTGCGAGTCGTTCTTAATAATTGCAACCTGGAAAAAATTTTCGATTACTTAAAATCTACTATAATATATCATCCACATGTATTCACACTAGAAACGGTCTCTATGAACCTTTCGAAATTTCATCCGGTTTTCGACAAAAATGCGTTATTTCTGTCGCTCTTTTAATTATATTGTTTATGTAGCCTTTGCTGAGGTTACTGAAACAATCTCCCGATTAGATATCGATAATGGTCAGCTTGTTGACCTTGAAAACATTGATGATACTATTCAGAAGGCAGAAAAGTAAGACGAACTCCAGAGTGTCAATAATTACGCATAAAATGTCCATCCGATACGGTTTAAAGTTAAACGCTTGAAAAACGGGCATTCATACCAATTTTGATCTGTAGCCTTAAATCTTGCCGAATGGTGTCCCTCTGTCAGACGTCAACGAAATCATATACTCAGAATCGCGAGTGACGCCAAATGGATCGACTACTATCGAGATTTCAAAACACAATATCATTGTAGATATTGCCTTCGAAAAATTGTGCATAGAATAACTTGGTAATTTCACCAAGCAAGAAGGTCTCCAAATCAATTCTACTGTTGATCCTCCCTATAATGCAGTAATTTATGAGTTGGCCGACCGAAGCAGACAAAACATAAACAGATTGAAAATCGATGTAAACACTGGGTTTGATTAAATTCATTACCAGCAGTGTGACATGAGGCATTTCTCAAAGGCAAAATTTACGATATAGCCATTTCTATTCGACCGCTTATCGATGTACCATCATCACTGAACCTTGTTTTGGAACCCCGAATTCGTTGTTTGGTTTAGTTCCTGCATAGTCTAATTAAACACCACACTCAGATGCCTATCAAAGCAACCAAAAGGGATATATCAGCAATTTTGTTGCCGAATAATATCCATCACGCCAGACCACACCCTCACTAGGGTAAGATACCCGCGGATAGAAATAAATCTGAGGAATCAAGCAGCTAATATAGTACGGTTGAAAGGTCTTATTAATGCTTCCTTATTGCATGGGCACTACTGGAACATAACCTGAGGGGGATCAAGATTTCCATCTATGTTTGTATGGTTTTGGTTCATAGGAGTATCTTACATTTGAGCAGCTTATATTTACGACAAAGATCTTTTGTTGTTAGAGATTGACTTTGTACATCTTATGCTGCGTATGTCAGTCTAGGTTTTTCGCAAGGTTTTTTCCTAGAACCGAGTCTCTGTAATCTGACTTTGTCTCAGATACACGTGATTAGACGTCACCAAAAGTTATCTAAGTATTCCGATGAATTAAATATAGCTTTTGGTCGTCAACTGTTACCTATTTTTATCCTGCTAATTTGCACTACACCCTTCCGTTCTTAAAGTCGGGCTTAGAAAATTTGTCCCGAAACATAATAAAGTAAAATCTAGGCTCAAGAAGCTAAAACATGACATTCTTCTTTCTTTCATTATTCGGTGCCCACATAATAACACATTTAATTACCACACTAAGTCACTTGACTTGTCCTGTTATTCACACACCTGCCTTTTATCTATAAAATATCCACTCTGGTTTAAACGATGACTCTATTCAAATCATTAGGTGGTTAAATAAATCATTACGGTAGCGAGATTTATTTATCATAACACCGTCAGTATCGCAACTAAAACAGATGCTACCAAGATTATCATAACGAGTCTATCTAGATGACCGTGTCTTCTCTATCACATTAAGATTGTTTCACCCATCTACTAGTCAAGCAAATGAATATATCATTTTTCTAATTTCTTCAAAGAAATTATAAAATGATATAAAACCTGGAGTTTTGTATATCGTTTTCATTTACAGACACCAAACATCGATGTTTTAAAAAAAATGACAGTCTGTGTTTTAATAAAATCTCTGACTTTAATTTTATTACAGCTAATTTTCGTTCGATATCTCATGGATCCATAAATAGTGCAATTCATAGTCAATGTATCTCTATACGTAAAGAAAAATCTAAACTGGAAGCGTAATCGGCTGTGCATTAACTGCTGAGTATCTATGAATTCATCAATGTCAAGTTTGATTATAGATAGACACGTTTTCAGTGGATACTACAGCAACATCACAAATATGTGTAGGGATCTGCTGCATACAGTAGTTTTATGATATCTACGCTCCAATATGATAAACTTATGCCATGTGCCCTGAATAAGATTTTTCAAATGGCTTCGTCGATAACCGTCAATCATTTGCTCAAATCTGCACGTTTATACTATGCATAGTCAAACTTTATCTGAATTTCCGCATCTTAGATGATCAGCACTCAAAGGATGACAGGCGCGTTTAACGAAGGGCAACAGACTTATAAGAACAAACAAATGTCATTAACCATACTACCGCTTTGGCTTTATAGACATACTAGTGCGCTAAATTATCTTCATAAAGACACACCTCCTTTACTCCTTTAAACCTTATACATTCTTATCCTACTCATGCTACTACAAACAGCTTATTCTTTATTACAACCATTACACGTATGCATTCGTTTATAATAAATTCTACCGGCTTTTCATAGAATCGTTTGACTTTAATTTGATTACACCGCATATATAGCGCAATCGGCTTCATGCCAACGGCTGAGTATCTCCGTTTTTATAAATAATATCTCTTAGTCTACCACTGTTCGTATTCTAATGCCTGATTTCCTACTTTAAATTGCGTTCGTTATGTAAGATATCATCAACAGTGATCATTATAGCATAGTTAATATACAGCATCTCACTCCTTCATAATGGTAAGTCAGATTCATGGATGCCCTCCAAATGTTATGATCTGTGTCAAATTCGAAATAATTGGATAGTCACAATTTGTTTCAGCGTCGGTTATCGTATACTTTGAAGTTCTAAGCATTCAACGTCCCGTTTGATGTTGGCTATATACGTTTTGAGTTGACCTCCATATCAACGTTGATAAAATTTCTTGGGATCTGCAGTATACAGTGAATTCAAGTGGCTTTTACCCCAAATATGATACATTTAAACCATAAGGTACCTTGGAAATGCTTTTGTAAGCGATGCTGCTAACAAAATCGGGCATTTAATAAAAGCTGTGCTTTTAAATTTTACACAGATAAAATTGGTTTAAAGGCAATGAAATATCCTCGTGGTTTATATATATATATATGTATAGAAGTGAGCGAAGCAGCGACTAGCAAGTGTTTTTCAATAGTGATAGCAATAGAGCTGGTACAATATGGGTAAAATGTACCACCTGCTGGTTGTGGAAAAAACTAACATGGGTATAAAAAGAAGGTATTTTTGCCTAGAATAATGTATACTAGAATGGATTCTTGACAAATGATGGAATCTTGATCCTCAGTAGAAATCAGATCTACTGTTTTCTTCTGCATGGGCGCATCATTTATACGACATTCTAATTGATGCAAAAACGAGGCAGAAAATAGCAGTCTATTTTCATATTTTAATGAAAATTAGTTGAAGCTGGAATAATCTTCTTAATTTTTTTTACCATTTGACTTTACTAATATATAATCCAAGTATAATGCCTCAACGCCGATAGAAACAGACTGCTGCGTCGGTAAATCAAACGATCCGGAAAAAAACTTTGGCCCATCGCCTATTTAATTAAGACACTTTTTTGCAGCGGATATCTACTATTAGAGCAGCGAGTTAGAGCGGTCAGCTAACCAGGTAAAACTGTAGTTTAGACCTTAAGCATCCAAATTTTAGTTATGTGATCAAAAATAAATTAATTTTAATCACTAAGCCGAATTAAAATTTTGTAGAGGTTAAATTAATTATCGGACAGAAATTAACCTCTCATATAAAAATAAATCAATTTTAATTTTTGGACATTTGATGTTATCGCTGGTTTCGTAAAATAATATTGTAATTTTTGAAAATTATTGTAAAATTTTTTGGAAGTTCTTTTGTTCATATTGTCGAAGTTTTGGACTTGTCTTGTGGAAGAAAATGAGAGAGTTTTGATCTGAGTTTCTGAATTGCATAAGCGGGACACTGCGTGGTTCCATCTCCGATTCTTTGTGAATAAAACTTTGTAATCCTCTCGTCGTTTTTTTTAATTATCAGCGAAAAGAAACACAAATTTGCTTTGGGTCTCAATCATTCCAGTTCAGTAATTTGTGGACATCAGCGTATCCGGGTAAGCTTACTCAATTAATATAATATATAAATTACAAGCAATTTAATAATATCATGTCTGGTTTATTAAATACTGAGGATACAGAGCAGTTGGCTAGCGGACTTAAGGATTGTAGCTTAAGAGATAGTTCAGAGGAACTTAAGTGTTCCAAGATAGATGATCATTCCGCATATATGGATTTTCCGGGCCTGGCATCCAAGAGACCCCTTATGGTAGTGACCTAAGGGCCTCTACAAAAAATGGCGACCGCGCCAGGATCCTTTATGCGGAAAGATATGATGTAGATGATCGTTTTTGCCGCAATTCTATGGATAGCAATGTTAAGCTCACCATGTACAGACCAGACAACCATTCTGAATGGGTCGAAGAAGCAAAATTTTATTTTAAACTAAAACGGATGACCGACCCTATAGAAAGGTTTGCCTCGGCCTGGTGGTGCTTACCTGAGCCATTAAAAAAGAATCTGTTTAGACTCAGGAAATTTGTTACTGAGAACGAACCAGAAAATGCATTTGAGCTTCTAGTAGAAGAACTCCATGGACGATATCAACCCGAGAGGATTGAACGGATGACTGACTTATTACGTCAGGAAAAGATGGGAAATCTACTTCCATCTGAATTTTATGACAGACTAATTTCAAAATCCATCGGGCTTGATATATCTGAGGAAGTTATAAATAGTATATTTGTAGCAGAATTGCCTGCTAGACTAAGAGCCACCTTGGATGTATATGATACATTGGAACTAGAGTGGCCCAAGAAGCTCAAAGGGTTGGACAAAGTGTATCGTCAGAAGGAACCTAAGGTGTATGCAGTAACCGCAGATTCACGCCTGGAGCAGCAACTCAGACATCTCTCAGAGAGACTCCTGACCTTAGAGAATGAATTAAGTACCCTCCGCAGGGATATGGGTTGGATAAAAGGCAATAAGGAAAGTTCCAACAGAAGTAGGGTAAATTCTCGGGGTCAACGTTCAAATTCCAAGAATTGGAGAGGCGAATCGCGTGAGAGTGTACAATGACCACGCTAGTGGTGCATATCGCATCGCAAATACGCCGAGTTTGGAAAATGTCAGGAGGGAGATGCACGTTTCCAAGGTTGAGTGGTCCCCGATGGAAAGGAAGTAATCTTCCAATAGCCTGGTCGAAGCTGCCGGAAAACTAATGAAGCCCCCGCTAATAGGAGCCGTAGGGGGGATTGCGCATGCAATGCTCCAAGGTATGCATATTCGTGGCATACTAAAATCATCGAAGTTAGGTTCGGAAGCTTCGATGGAAGTGACGCGCAGTAATACAGTCCGTAAATCTGTTAGACTTCGGCTAGCAGATAATCTTAAAGAGGTTGCTGGTTATAGCAACAATAAGTTCGTTATGACTGATGAACTTAGTGGCCTACATTTCTTAATAGACACGGGTGCAGAGGTGAGCATAGTTCGATCTGATGTGGTGGAAATTGATAGCCCCACATTCGATTACCAACTATGGGCTGCTAATGGAAGTCCAATTGAGGTTAAGGGAGTTAAAGAATTGTCAGTGACATTGGGGCAGAAATCTCCATTTACGTGGAATTTTCTGGTCGCTGATATAAAGGATAACATCATTGGGATGTACTATTTGATCCATTTTAATCTCGCTTTAGATCCCAAATCTAGGACCATTGGACAAAGCACTGGGATAGTGACTTATGCTGAGACTGGGACCTCAGTAGTTAGGTCAGTGAGACTACCCAGACCCGTCGTCGCCGATGACTTGGCGGATGTCATCGAGAAACACCTGGCCGTGTTTCTGCCATTCAATGCTAAACGCAAGGGTTTAAAGACAGACATAGAACACCAAATCGAGTTGGTGGAGCCACTACCTTGTTCGCCGAAGTCTCAACCGTTAGCACAACACAAGCAGCAGATTGCTATTGAAGAATTTAAGCGGTTGAGAGAAGAAGGAATTTGTAGGCGTTCAAATTCCAACTTTGCATCTCCAATAGTGGTTGTTCCCAAACCTGAACCAGGTCAATGGAGGGTTTGTGGTAACTATCGTCTATTGAATTCGGTTACGAAAGGCGATTCGTATCCTCTACCGAACCAGAGTACTTTGCTCAGGGATATAATGGGGTATGAGGTATACACAACGTTAGATCTGCAGAAAGCGTACTATCAAGTACCTATGGAGGCAGAATCTATACCGCTCACAGCAGTGCGATTCCCTGGAGGAGGATCGCATGAATTCTTATGTATGCCTTTTGGGTTGAAGAATGCAAGTCAGACATTCCAGCGTCTGACAGAGGAAGTTCTTCAAGACTGTTCATTTGCTAGAGTGTATATAGATGACATCATTATATATAGTCAATCTAGGGAGGAACACCGGGAGCATTTGGACATCGTTTTGTCTAAGCTGGAACATTATGGATTGGTAGTGAAACCAGAAAAGAGTAGGATTGGTTGCTCTACCGTAAAATATCTTGGACACACCATTTCCAAGGATGGAATCAAGCCCTTGGAAGACAAGGTACAAGCAATCAAGGATGTGCCAGAACCTAGAACTGTACGCCAGTTGCGTAGATTTTTGGGCATGATTAGCTACTATCGTCGGTTCATACCAGGTTTAGCTGGAATTTTGGGGTCGCTAACTCGACATTTAGTTCGTGAACGAAGCACAATCAAGAAGTCCTGGCCTATTAATTTTAGCCAAGACGACAAGGAAAAATTCCAGAGGGCCAAAGATCTGTTAAGCCAAATAACCACATTAGCACCTGTGGATTGGACTAAGCCGTTTGAGCTGGTCACAGATGCTTCTGATGTAGCCATAGGAGCAGTGTTACATCAACGGGAAAATGGTATAGTCAAGCCGATTGGATTCTATAGTCGGAAACTCCAAGATCGCGAGAAGCGATATGATACGCTTGGAAAGGATTTACTAGCAGTTTATTCTGCAGTGTTGCATTTTGAGCACTACCTAGATGGACATCAGTTTATGATATTAACTGATCATAAACCGTTGTTGAGTATCCTTGGGAAGCAAATAGGCTAAATTATTCTCGGCGGGTGAATTCACAAATAACCCGACTCGCAGAATTTGATTTTACCATTAGTCATATCTCAGGAAAAGATAATGTGGTGGCAGACACTCTCAGTAGACCAGACGTATCAGATGAAGATATGATTCGTTCAGAGTCACTCGTATGCTCTATTGTATCTTCTAATGATTTTGTCCAGCAATTGATGGAAGCACAAGTTTCTGATCCTTTAGTAGCTGTGTTGGAAAAGAAACCTGTATATACACGCAGGAAGATTGGAGATAAGTGGTTATTATGTGAAATCTCCAGGAGCCAACCTAGACCTTATGTACCGCTAGAATTAAGGTATAAGGAAATTCAGCAGCTACATGAATTCAGTCATCCTTCCATTAAGGCAAATATCAGGATGGTCACTGATAGATATGTATGGCCTAAAATGTCGAAAGACATAAGAGCCTGGGTAAGGACATGTGCCCGGTGTCAAACTTGTAAAGTTTGGCGTCATACCAAAACTGAAATTAAAACATTTGGTATACCAGCGGGTCGGTTCATGCATGTTCATATTGATATAGTAGAAATGCCTGAGATTTATGGCCAAAAGTATTTACTCACGATGGTCGATCGGTTCAGTCGTCAGTTTGAGGTAGCAATCCTGAAGGACATGACAGCTCAAGAGGTCATACTTATGTTCTTGCATAATTGGGTGTCGCGATATGGTGTACCGGTAAGGGTAACTACTGATCGTGGTAGTCAGTTTATGTCTGAACTGTTTATCAGATCATTGAATACAATGGGGATAGAAGTAAGACACACATGTGCTTATAATCCCAGAGCCAATGGGATGGTTGAGAGACTGCACAGGGAGCTGAAGGCTGCATTACGCTGCACCGGTGGATCCAGTTGGATACATGATTTGCCCATAGTTTTGTTGGCAATGCGAAACAGATACAGAGTTCAGTTAGGAACATCCATAGCAGAACTTGTTTATGGAGAGCCACTGAGGTTACCTGGAGATATTCTAATAGAAGCTCCAAGTTGTCTCGATTGGGCCTCTAGTTCAGTAGATTGGTTTGTTGGAGCATTGAGAGATAAAATGAGTCGTTTAGCTCCAACCAAAACTAGAAGTCCAAAGTCTAAATGCTATGTATCTTCAGATTTAAAGCTGGCATCGCATGTATACATAACTAACGAAAACAGACAGAATTGTCTGACTCCATTCTATAAGGGGCCATATAAAGTCAATCATATGACTGAGAAAAATGCATTTATAGAAGTAAATGGCACTGTAGAATGTGTAACACTGGATCGCTGTATTCCACAGTTTATTTGGACGGAGGAGGAGACTGAGGAACAGTATTCACCGAAGTACCCAGAAGTTGAGTTGAGATGTGACTCAGAAATTTGTGAGAAAAATGAAGAGTTGAATAAATATGGTAAAGAAGTAAAGATTAAAAGCAAGACAACTGAGAATCAAGAGCAATGCAATATATGAAATCTGGTGAAGTACCAGCACAACTTGTTGAAACTCGGTCTGGAAGAGTCATCAAGAAACCGAAGAATGAAGACTACATCATGTACGGTTAATCATCTTACACATGAGGGAGCATGTAGAGGTTAAATTAATTATCGGACAGAAATTAACCTCTCATATAAAAATAAATCAATTTTAATTTTTGGACATTTGATGTTATCGCTGGTTTCGTAAAATAATATTGTAATTTTTGAAAAATATTGTAAAATTTTTTGGAAGTTCTTTTGTTCATATTGTCGAAGTTTTGGACTTGTCTTGTGGAAGAAAATGAGAGAGTTTTGATCTGAGTTTCTGAATTGCATAAGCGGGACACTGCGTGGTTCCATCTCCGATTCTTTGTGAATAAAACTTTGTAATCCTCTCGTCGTTTTGTTTTTAATTATCAGCGAAAAGAAACACAAATTTGCTTTGGGTCTCAATCATTCCAGTTCAGTAAATTTGTGGACATCAGCGTATCCGGGTAAGCTTACTTAATTAATATAATATATAAATTACAAGTAATTTAATAATATCATGTCTGGTTTATTAAATACTGAGGATACAGAGCAGTTGGCTAGCGGACTTAAGGATTGTAGCTTAAGAGATAGTTCAGAGGAACATAAGTGTTCCAAGATAGATGATCATTCCGCATATATGGATTTTCCGGGCCTGGCATCCAAGAGACCCCCTTATGGTAGTGACCTAAGGGCCTCTACAATTTCGCATTGAGCGTTGTACTTGAAATGGCTGAATATCCAAATATTATGCAACAAACACTTAATAATAAAAAATCATTTGGTAACAAAGGCCAACAGGCCCAAAAATTAAAATGATGAGGTACAAATCAAAAGTAGAATATGTAAAGTTTAATTTAATTGCGACTAGCAAAGTATATAATTAATTAGTCTTAAGTAATGTAAGAAAATTATGGTCTGTTTTATTTTTTAATACATTTCTTATTGCAGTTAAATATTTTTCGTTTTGTCCTACGTAACGATTCAGTAATCCTTAATTGAGCGAAATATACTTTTCAAAAATTATAACAGTTACAATCACCTACGTCATATTTATCAACTGTACAATTAATTCAGTAATATTAAATCAAATTAATATTATTAATATCCTACAAAACTTTTTTAATAAATGCGACGTTATATCATTTTTTTAAAGAAACATTTGTATATAGTTTTTTTGTTTCAAGAATTAAATATATTTACTTATAATTATAGTTATTTAATTATATATAAATTTACGCCTGACACAGTAAAGTCAAAAATTCCCCTTGAACTGATTGGTTTGAATGTCGCAACTGAGACAAGTCAAATTTTATCGCTACATCTTGTAAATTAATTCGAATTAAAAGATAAATTTCATTGCTGATTCTGGACTATTCAGCAAACATGCAATACATAAACTAATCACGAGCGACCTGAAACTAAATAAGCGTAATGTCATTACTACGGAACATATCCTGAACTTCTCATTAACTTTAATCACTGTCATCTTCTACAATGATTACTGATAAGCCTGCTGTCTTATTTGCGTTTCCAACCACGCTGTTTACTATCACAGCTTTCCGTCATTGGCGACGAAATCTAATCTCTACGCCTCTAGAAAGACGTTATTGTCTAACTTATTACTTGGATTTCTACGTTTTCATTGTTTGACATGCGGCATATGATCAGTAAGATACACCACTGATTAAATGCAGCATTTAACATATTCTGCTTCTTCTAATCTATCGGTTTTTGCGCATGATCCCATAATATATTTAACCAACGAACGGGAAAAAATTGCAGTGTTATAAAAAGACTTCTGCATATCCGCCCAGGCTCTCGTACACGACTCAATCGGGACATTAGTTGTGAAAGTTAACCTGGACATTTTAACGGAGACTAACATTATCTTGTAACGTGGCGTTGCACTCTAGATGCGGCGTTGTACAGCAAATACTTTAAGAAATACTAGGGAATAATTTCTATTATCCATTTATTTTTTTAAATTATAGTAACACGCGGCTCCGCGTTACAACCCAACGATTGTGGAGGAAGTTATTTCCTCTGACAAAATTAAAGAGACAATAATTGTTTAATTTAAACCACCCTGGTTGATTGAGACGAATTTTATTTAAAAATAAATTATTCGTTTATTTTCTAGAACTTTCATTGTTGGAATACTTTACAGTATATATACTTTGAATTGTGCACAATTTCAGTTTCGGTTATCTGTACGTGACTGGTTGTAATATATTCGGCATGCTGTATTTATTTCATTTCCTCCATTTTACGTTTACTCGATCTCCACAATATATTCCTGCTAACACTGTCTTATATTTTTTTCGTACATATCGGGGACATTCTGGACAGGTAATTTAATAATTCTGTTTTTCCCGCCTATTTTTTTCTAGATTATATGTTCGGGTGTTTTGTAAAGTGAAAGGTTTCACATTCCGATTGCCTAATATTAAGTATCAAATTAATAATTAAGTACGATCGACATGGAAGCTAATCTTAAGTTTGAGGATAGTAGCAAGTTATCTCAAGATACGGCAGGTATGAATTTAACAGATGTGAATGAAAGTACAAGCTTGTCAAATTCTATTATACAATTAAAGACTGATCACGATCTGGCATCTATAAGGTTCTCATATAACAATAGGTATGGAGCATCTACACGATGTTCAATTTTGACAATTATAGTTCTCTTTAAGGTCAAATAGTCTAACACTGGTTTTTACACAAAATTTCTCTTAACTGTGATTTAAACGACAATCTCTGTTAGTATCAAGCAGTTTTAATTGCGATTTCTTGAATTACAAATTTAATAGTAATAATAGACACCCGCGCGCAATACGAAGGTAACATGCATTGGATTTACGTGTCCCTGTATTCAAACATTGGAATAACTTGATTTACATGCTTTAACCATTTTTACACAACTACTAACAGTTCAGTTATAATTCTACTGATCCAAACATCAGGTTTTTCTCAATCATTTATCTGAAACTCTATAGTTTAATGGATTTATGTGCTAACACTGAAAACCTATAAAACGGTGGACTAATTATTTGTGGTGCTTATTTTGATTTCTTTTACACGATTTCTCTCCATCAATTATCAGTGACAATATTTATTGTGTTTCTTTTCATCAATTATCAGTGACTTTAAACTAAATTGCTTATCAGTCTGGATTTATATCCTCGTACTTTTTCAATCATTTACATGAATTCATCACAATTCAGCCGATTGTGTTTATTGTGATTACTTTTGTATAAGACATTTAATTGTTTTGACCATATATTATTTTGTTGTTGTCTAGAGCACGGTCTATTTGGATTAACAGTGAATTGATTCATGCATTGCAACATAACATTCAATAAACTTCTGATAACATGGATAAGTCTTCTCACTTCTCCCCTCGGATAAAGGTCAGGGGCTAATCATAAGGACGAGTAGTAACAGCAACCACTATGAATACTTAGGAGTGGGACAATTTTACTAAATAGACAGCTACCCTGCAAAACCTATTACTATAACTACAAAACCACCTACAATAGAACAACTGATACTAAATCATTTAGAATTTATTTTACCGGTTGATTTATATACAAGCAAACATGGCTTTACGAAAGATCAATGGACAATTACTAGAATGCTTTCCAACTGGAAGCGTGTAATTATCCTCGGTGATAAAGTTTTATGTACTGAACTAGGAAAAATATACGATCCTATTGATATTTTTAATTTTGGTTATGGCAATACTTTCTCGTGGTTAAGCTGAAGACCAGAGCAAATGTGATCAGCAACATATCTTCTCGAAATTTTTGTATCTATATTGTATTATTATACTGGAAATGATATGAATTATATCATCATATAATCTATTTTTACATATAAACAATTCTTAGTCATGGGTCACAATTGTGCATCATGCACTCGATTTGTACATTATTCTTTCAAATTTTTGGGTCGAAGAGCCTCGATAAATATAGTAATAATAATAATAATAATAATAATAATAATAATAATAATAATAATACATATATTAGGCAACAAAGTCCAACAGGCCCAACCGTTGAAATAACAAATCAAAGGTAGGATATGTGGAGGTGAATGAAATTGTGACTAGCAAAGTATTTAACCATAGGGAAGGGAAGAGTAGAGAAAGAGACATGCTTTCATCAATTTCGTGATTATTATTCATATCATCACTTATTTTATAAGTGCGATTCAATAGAAAGACTGTATTTTTCCCTTCATAAAATAATTGTATCATGACACTGAGATCAGTATTACGGTGATTAAGCTTTTCTCTGTTCAGGCACAGCCACATTTGTTTTCCTCTGTTTTCATTTTTGAATGCAAAACATGGATAATAAAATTTTGTATTGACCTCTAATAATTATCTTTATTTTCCATTTCAAGAAGGAATTCAATTTTATCACAGGTAAATTAATTTGGTTCTATGTTTTAAGGACTTCAATTCTGTAAAGTTGTTCTGCAAACACATTTTTAATGAATTGTTTGTAATAAACCTTATTTTGATAATATGGGCAACAACACTACGTGTGAGGATGCAGAGCAGTTCACCGAATGTCTTTGGAAAGTTAGGCAAGGGAAAGATCCTGAATGGAATAAGGAGTGTAGAGGTTATAAATTTTGTGATCATTTAAGTCATATTGCAAATAATGATCTGGCATCAAAAAGGCTCTAATATGGTAGTGACAAAAGAGCCTATAAACAGGTCACACGTTATTATTTTATGGATTCCGTGCTCATATGGGTCTGGTGTCAGTCAATTAAAATCCCATATGAAAAATAAATGTTAAGAGCTCTACGATATTATTTGACCCGTTACAATATTGCGACGTTCCGGTTTGATTATTGTACAATGTTACTTAGAAATAAATATTGTATGCAGTACTATTGTTAACCATTCATATGGCCAGGTAATCATTCACCGGATAACACCGTGAGGAATTAATGTACCAGAGTAGAGCCTGATGTATTGTGAATCCTGTTCATAGGTTAGTGTTCCTATGAAAGATGCATATAAACCAGTATATTAAAGGTAGCATGATGTGTTATTTGTTTTTCGAAGTTCTTGATAAGTATTGGTGATGGTCTGCGGCTACACTAAATCGTTGGCAAAAGTAGAAATTTAATTAATACCTTAATTGCAGCAAAAGAAAATTAGCTACACTGGCGGCTAGCTGTTTTGAATAAAAACACATGTAAAACAGCATGTGAAGATAGCCTGTGCAACAGAAGGCAACAGAAATTTCAGGTAGCAGATAGGTCGGTATATGTGGCGAAGAAAAAATAATATAAAATCAGGTCACACGTGATAGGTTTCTGAAATCCGTGCTCTCATTGGTACACTGTTAGTCATTTAAATTGTATATTTGAATTAATTTGAATTGATTTACAAGTTGTCGGAAAAATAATGTAAACTGCTACATCACGTCCTTTTCCGAACAAAACTATAAAGTAAATAATACTTCCTGTCGAGGCTTCATTAGTTTTATAGGACAGTTTAGAAATTACATGCGCATTGGTTAACCCAAATTATATCTTAACGTGCTTTTGCTCGGCTGGTGCGTACTCATCAATTTTTTCAAAAGTGATATGTTGTCGAATAACCATACATATAAATTGTTAGCAAAAGTGGTCGGTAATATGGCGATAAGCAAATTAGCGCGGCGCTCATATGTTTTGAGTACCGCAACTTAAAAATTGCAAAGTGGATTGTAACAGGCGATGCCAGGTTTAAATTTATGTTTTGTTGGCAGACTTGATCATTGTCGAGGAGTGGATTTTAAGAAAAAAAGCATGACTTTGTGGTCCATGATATTCAAGAGTGAATAAGTTAAATGCATAAGTGATGCAGTTGCAGTATGCATGATCAGTATTTGCGTTATATTTCTTGTTAAAGAAACAAAACTACTAGAACAAGAACTGTTTTAGTCAAAACGCAGACCAGGTAATTTTGATTACTCCAGTTTCGCAAGAAAAATTTTATTTAATGAACAGAAAATATCATTAATTAAACGACATGCAAAATACGCTATTATTGGGTTGACATTGTTTGAATGAGGATCCTGAAATTAACGCAAAATGTTGTATTTGCCAGGATCAGGCGGTTCGATAAAAGATCTTAACCTGCCTATGAATAATAAAGTGTGTGTCTCACTTTATAAGTTCATAAAGTATTTCGGATGTCTAAATAAAATCCGGTGGGTACCGCGATGCTTAAGTTGCAGTGTTGCTACCGTAGTTATAGGTTATTTAAGTCCGTGATCTGCTTGGCATTAGAGTCTTGGTTAGGACATAGATCCATCTCTTCATCAAGATATGACATAAAGTAGTCGGAGTCATCGCGCCGAATGTTGTCCTTGAAGCACTAAAATGGCTGAGTTACGCAGGTTAGACCAAAATACAAGCAAATTTAATCAGAAATACAAAACGTATTGATGACAGCAATCTCTCCTGAATCTTATGACGCTAGCGTAATATGGTGGTAGGCTTAAGAAGTAATTGCTACCACTGTGTTTTTTACGAAATATATTTATATTGAGAATAGGGAATTCAGCAACTTTGTTCACAGAGTTTAGCATGCGATGAATGCCGCAGGCTCTGTATGATTCCTAAGATTTAGAGGCCATGTGTAATGGTGATCACCACAAAACGTTTGATGACCGGATGATGCCCTGTTCTAATAGTCTTAAAAATACTTCTTTGTCAGCTCTAAATGTTGTTAGGGTTAACGACCTCTTTTTAAACACGATACGTGTTATTGTGTTAATATGGTTGGCCGTGTGTGTGATATGTAGCTCTGATTTGCTGAGATAGAAAAACAAGTTGTGATTTCTTAGATCGGTCTATATTACTGTCAATGGATATACCAGAGTAGGCTGTATGAATTGTAACATCATGTAACACGCGGCTCCGCGTTACAGCCCAAAGATGTTCAATTTTGACAAATATAGTGCTCTTTAGGGTCAAATAATCTAACTCTGTTTTTACACAATATTTCTCTTTACTGTGATTTTAAAAACAATCTTTGTTAGTTTCAGGCAGTTTTAATTGAGATTTATTGAACTACAGTTTTAATTGTAATTAATAGGGTTTTATTTAATAAATATAGACACCTGCGCACAATACGCAGGGAACATGCGGTGGATTATACTACCCTTGTGGATTATTGTCCTTCTTTAAATAATTCTCAGTTTAGACAATTATTTACTGTTTTTATATGATTATACGTATCAGAACATCAAAGTACAATGGATTATTATAATTAAATAATTTAAAAACCTAGCAAACAGTGGAATAAATTATTTTTGATGTTTTTTCAAGGCTGTTTTTCCACGATTTTTATAAATCAATTATCAGTGACAATGTTTACCAGTGACTTTATTTATATCATATATTTTCAATTATTTACATGTATTCATCACGATTCAGACGTTTGTGTTCCTGATAATTACTTGTGTATAAGACATTCAATTGTGTTGACAATATATCGTTTTGTTGCCGTCTAGAGCACGGTCCGTTTTGTTTAACTATGAATTGATTCATGCTTAGCTAACCCATTTGCAATAAACCGGTGAAAATGGATGAGTTTTCTCACATCACCCTGCGGGAAAGGGACATGGACTTATTCTAAACGCGGATTCTAATAACAGCTACCAGATATTATTTAGGAGATTAAATTTGCACTAGATAGACAACTAGCTCGCAGAACCTCTTAAATTAGCTACAAAACCTCCTACAATCTAACGTTTGGAGGCAAGTGCCAGAAGCAATGCTCAAGTTCGGTGGAGGTTTCAATGCGACGCTCATTTGAAGGATCAACAATGAGCCGACATTTTAACCGGAAATCATGGCGTATAATGTAGTGCAAAAACTTGGTGATGACGAATTTGGGAGAGAATTCATGTCGTGAACCTATATTAAGAATTTGATGATAACAAAAGTAGGTGGGAATGGGCTCTCCTGTAGCTGTTGCAAGTAGTACTCCTAAAGACATTTTGGCATTTGAGAAACTAAACTTCTGCAATACAATAAATTCATCGCCGATTTTAAAATCTAATAAATGCAAAAGTGCGTTGGATTGTTTAGCTTAGTCATGCATGCAAGTAGGCTAGTAATTGGGTATGACATTATTGGCTACACTGTCTCCAATGTTAATTCTTCTGTGATGAAGGTAATCAATATGAGCTTCAGAAATTGATGTTCAAATTATGATCATCTCATTTGTGTCTGAAGAGTATGATCTTTAAATTTAATGTGGTTTACGGTCACTTATGAAAGAAAACTGGCATCCGCTTGATATATTCTCCGAACATGGCAAGCTAATTCGACTGAAATAAAATTAGCTTTGTGAATATAGCACAACATTTTTGGAGAATGTACTGATATGTCCGTGTCAAACAGAAATGTTTATTTACGGTTTTATTAAATTATGCTGTTTCTATGATGTCTTTTACAAAGATTGAAGTGAAACTGAAAGAGCTCTCTCTAAAGAGGATTACATAATTTAGAATATATCTTAATTTTAAGACACATGTAATTGGTTTACGGATAGCGCGTTAGTATTGCTCCAGCGCATTTGATTTAAATTTATTTCGCCGACACTTTATAAATAAATTTAATTTTAAAATGCTGGACCAATGAGAACCTTCAATCTGTAAACGAATCACGTGTGTCCTGAAATAATTGTATAAACGGAATGCATTTATTACTCAATACACTCTGATCTGATCGCTACCTATGACCGCTGTCTCATGAGGAGGATCAGTAGTCCATGACAAGTAAACACAGCAAATATCTATGAGGACTTCTGGATATCCGTTTCTGCTCTGTTCTCAAACTCTAACGGCATTTGCCGGTAAATGTCTCCCATGCTCGATAAAGGCCAAACAACAGTACTGCTTACACTGTTGACATCATAGTAACGTTGCACGAACCTCTGGCCAAACCACTTCTTTGGCTACCGCCTTGGGGGAGCAATGAAACGGCTTTGACTTGTTTACCCAACTTTTATTGTAATACAAACTAATTTTATAATTATTGTAATGAGAGTGGTCTTGATATAAGCACCTGACCCATTAATTACTTACATATTTTAGTATAAACTAAGAATTGTATTATGTAGAAAAGGCAATTCATCCAGTAGATCGGTTCGTCCGTATTGGGAACTCATATTGTACTGGCAAGAAATTTCCGCGGACAGGGCTCTAACCTGGGCAAGTCTGCTTCGGAATCTGGTGCTCTAACCATTGAGCCACCCTGCCGCACTATAATCGCTCTTTTAACTTAGGTTTACGACATAAATTTTCTCACAGCTTCATCGAAACTAAGGTCTTGCACAACAAAGTAGGCCATGATTTCCGGTTAAAAATTGGTTCATTATTGATCTTGCAAACCAAATGTTCATTGATCGATACATCGGACTGGACAAATGTTTTTTGGACACGTGTTTCCAAATGTTCGTAGTTACAGGCCAAACAGTTATCTCCGGTGTAACTTTCAATACAAATATCAACAGACTTTTGAGAACACAATTCGACGTTTGGTTTCAGTAAATCAGATCTACATGTCTTTAACACGATGCACCAACTTAATTACACATGGCAACCTATCAAAATTAAGAAGAAACCGTAATCCCTAGCTAAAATTCAAGTCTATTGAACGAGGGTTTGATCAAACCACAAAGTCATTCTTGGGCATCACTTTGACATTTGAAATCTTAATATAACGTATCATACAGAGCCGACAACGATTATTTGAAGCTTAAACTTGAAACCAAATCCGATGCATACTCTATTCCCAATATAAATAGATTGCTTGATATAAACAGTGGAAGCACTTACATCTTAGTGATCAATCTCAATCAAGTTTGGCACAACATTTTGATAGCACCTGAAGATAGAGAAGGCTGCTGTCATCACTCCAAAGACTATGATGGATTTATAGAAAATATTTAGAGATTTAAACTACTACAGCAATTTACTTTCCGACATATCAAAAAAGCTATGTTCATTATACTGAAACCTTAGGAATCGAAAATTACTATGAGAAACTTCACTATTTCTATCGACGAGGAATTGCTCCACCTTGTTAACAACTCGTTATCATTTGCTCTTATGCTTACATATCCAAATTTTTATGGCCTTTTTATACTCACCATTAATTTTTCTGAATTCGCAATGGGACCCATACTGGATCAAGAAATCAACGGAGTTTGGAAGCAATTTATTTTTAATACGTGTTCTCTAAAACCAGTAGAAATTACATACAGACGTTTCGGAAAAAAGCTCTTTCTTTTACTTTTGGTACTTAGAAAGGGTATTATGAATTTCATCAAGGTTCGCATTCTAAAAGATTTGTTGCTTTTACCGGTCATATTTCCTTATTTAGCGTACTTGGAATTGCGACTACAGCAATCTTAAATTATCCTGGGAGCACAGAAAGATAACTGCCTTATCTTAGTGAATGATAGTTAGGCTTTTTCTGTGTAAAAGTAAATAAAACATTATTGCAGATGTACTTTTAAGAAAAGACATCCCGCTACAACTGCCTAGCTATTCTTGATCAACTTTATGGTTTCAGGGAGAAAGAATTAAAAACATCACTCCTACGAACAGAACAACGCGCGACAATCACATTTAAAATCAGTAGCTCGTCACCCTACCCAGTTTGTATGCAAATTCTGGAAGCGTTTATTCATTGACTACTACTCCAATTTTTCCCTCTACTTCCAGAGGAAGAATTTTAATTAGATTTATTATAAATCTTATTCAGGTAGGTGGGCAATGATGAAACATACAATAGATCGTTTCTAGGGACATAAATTCAGGCAGAACGTTAAACAATGTGTTTCTGAGTGTGTTTTATACCACAAGAATATAATCACCCCGGCATACTCATTCTAAGTTGCAAAATTTCCCAAAAATTTCAAGGTTAGCCATCGTTCACATCGATATACTTTATCTAATTTTTGTACAAGTAGTTAGATATATTCGAAACAGGATTGATAGATTCACCCAATGCGCGTTGCTTCTGTTGACTTAATCAATATTGGTCGAATCGTTTATGCAGATTTCCTGATAATTTATTATAAGTGTGTCTTCCAGCCGAGGCTTCATTTTACCTAACTCCGTAGTTAAATTATTAATTTGTGCAGATAATACTCATAATTATTTTCCTAATCCGTCAGTAGCCAATGTTCAACTGAACACAAATGTTTTATTTATAATAAATTATTTGTAGGAGTTTACTCGTATAAAGCGCATCCATTTACTAAAACAAAATAAAATATTGACAAACTTTAATGCCATGTGTTATCTTGCATAGGCCTGTCACTGTGTGGTGCCCAAATATTTAGTTAGCTTTTTAAGGCGAACCTGGATATTCGCTATTGTGCATCGATCATGGTTTCTTCAGATAAAGGGTTCGCCTGGTTGTCTAATATTCCCTCGATAAACCATGGATGTTAGAGCAAATCCTTTAGCTGTTGATATTGTAAATTGCATGGCTCGTTCGACCAGATTTAATTTGTCTCTACAGGATCCTGGTGTCTCGCAGCACCTCATCGCAATAAGTCTTTCAACGTCCGATGTGTCCGCTCAGTCGTCGCGTTTGTCTGTGGGTGGTGAGGTCCTTGCCCTAGTGATTAAATACTCTTGACTCGAACTGTGTACCTTTGTCGGAAACAATATTTTGTGCTCACCAAATCGACTGGGCCATTGCACTTCTAAACATTTTATAAACTTCTCTGTATTGATTTTCTTCAGTGGTACAAGCACAACGCAACGAATAAACGTATCGACCAAGAGAAATACATAGGTTACCCCACCTCGAGCAACCAGCAGAGGAACTACCAGATTATTATTCATAAATTGGTCGAGTGCAGTAGCCCTAAAAGTAATCGGGGCGACTTTTTCTCTTTTTGGTGGTTTACAGCGATGACATGTATTGCTAGATGACAAAAGCTACGAATTTCTTTAGGCGTGTCTGGCCTGTACAATCGTGAATATAATGTTTCAATTAAGCGCCCATTGTCTGTTTTTTTTTAAATTTCATGAAAAAAAGCCATCAATTCTGTTCGTATAAAACCCGGCACAAAAATTGCAATATTTGTCCTTCTTTTTGCACCAATAGGCAATTTTTCAGGCTCAACGATTTATATGGTGTGAACTTCATCTTGCCGTTTTTAACTGATTTTATATTTTCTGGCAGGTGCCATTATTACCCTGTTCTTCAGAGGCATTAATAAGGGGCGAAACTTGCACAGCGGAAATTCTTCTGAGCATCGGCTGTCGAATTCTTGATACCGGCCCTATGATGATTTATTACATCGTATTCTACGAACGCTTCAATGGCTCGGCGTACTCTATTCTTCTAAATATCAAGTGACTTCCATTGTACTATTGTTTTGCGATCAGTGAAGACGTTTATATATCCACAAATTACAAAATACTTCAACTATCGTTGTGTACATTTTATTACCAGTAATTCCTTTCCATCGACGGTATGGTTTGGCTCCGTCTTAGTGAATGTGTGAATTATATAATGCGCGGGACGTCCGTCCGCTAGTAATACTGCTCTTATTCCAATATCTTATGTGTTTGTAACGACTGACATACTACCAGCCAGGAAAGTCAAAATATTTGCGTCTATTATTTGCTGTCACATAGGGTAAACGTATCTTGAGCCTCCTTTGTCCAACTAAACGGTATTTTGGCACTAATTAACTCGGCTATCCCTGTAATTATTTATAGAAGATCACTATACTAATAAACCGTCGCAATTTGTTTCTTGTAGTGGGCACCTTGTAGATTCCGAAAGGCTTCAGATACGAATCTAATGTCATACATCACTCCACTAAGACTGAGTGACCCAGAAACGGTACTTGCCGCCTATTTGATCTATTTCTGGATTAAGATGTAATCGTCTTTCTACGGCTTTGTACAATATCATCTGCAGCCGAATACGTAATTGATGTTCAGAAGTAGCCCATATAATATCATCATGAACGTAAGATTTTGTAACGGGAAGTCGCACACAAAAAAGCCATTATTCTTCGGAACACATTCGTTGCGTTATTCAGATCAAACTTTACCTGACTGAATTGGAGTTTGTGCATCGCTAACATTCACTGTTCTTCGGGCCTATTGTCGCTTTGCCAAAATTAATGTTTTAGACCATTTGACTCCCGCTGGATGTAGAATCAGACCACGCAAAGTCGGCATGGACTTCGGGTAATGTTTAGTCACCGTGTTTAATTGCCGGAAATCAGCCGCCGATCGGAGCAAACCATCAATTTTCATTAAGTAAACCATGGGAGCTAGAAAAACAGATAAAGGTTATTCAAGAAAGTCGGCCTCGATTATCTGTTATGTTACCCGAGTCACTGCTGCTAGTTTCTTTGGAGATGAAAAAATACTTTGGCCGGTTAGTAACTTTCATTTAATTCTAGTCATAGTTTACAGCCATTGATCGTTGGCCATGACCATTTGCTGCAATCAGGGAGTTGGAATAAAGGAATCTATTGGCTTCGAAATTCTTTCCATGACACGGAGAGATAATTGATCGCCTCTTGAAACTTAGAGCTGCATATCGACTTTATGGAATTCGTAACTTTTGGCCTCGAGAGGCATATACGTTTATTTGTTGATGAAATAAATCAACAAAATTGTGCTAGAGTATTTGCTACAACAAGAGACATATCAGATATTTTTATTTATAAAAAAATTAGTGTTCCATTTGCCTGCAGCCAACATCGACGCGCCCAATGCCTGTTACCAATTTCTTTCGTGGATTTTACGTTGTTTATACGGTCAAGTCATTGGTAATACCGACAATCAACTCCCGTATCCAATTGCATTATAACAGGTTTTCACATGAAAAGGCATGCAAATGTAATTTAATAAAGATCATTACGTGTGGCATCGGTTCTAATACTTTCTTTTCCTATAAGGCAATCTGATTCTGTACAATTTTCAGGTTGCTCGGCTAGTTTTTTCTCTCGATAGACAAATCTGAGCATCCAAAGGCTTTAATTTTTGGCATGAACTCGACTATCATTATTGGTGAGCTGATGGACACTATTTCCACATTGAACTTGCCGTTCTTTAGAACTATATTGATTTACTGCTCCTTAAGCGTTGGATTCGTCGCAGCCGGTGTTTTGATATATTGGTCTGGCTTCCAAGCCACTGGCTGCCGACTTCCGTCACGGAATTGCTAATTATGCCACGAAGAAATCCAATAAGAAATGTCGCTCCTGCCGAATGTTGTAACAAGACTCATGCATGGTGTCGAAGAAGCCACTGTAGTGGCCAGCAGGGCCGAAATTTGTAGAGCTTGATTTTTTCCAGACCACCCTGCGCGCTTGACATTGCTCCATATCTGGTTGGATCCAGCAGCATAAATATGATGGCCTCACGCGTTTGCAACCCGGGTACAGACTCATTTAACTTAGACAACAACCGCTTCATGCGTGCCATGGAATCAAAAGACATCTCAAAAGAAATTGGTTTTAATCTGTTAAATCTGAAAACTCTTTATAACGCCCGGTTTGGAAGTGATCCAACACTCGTATTTTATATTTTCCACATTTATGGTCGACAGGCAATACTAATTGGACTGCAACTATCTAGTCAACTAATCCTGGACAGACACGCGCACTATAAATGCTTCTAATGAAAGTTCTTGCGCTCGAACAGAAGCTTTAAATGTTCCGAACCCCAACCGTGGCTTTTTCACCACCAAGGGTGCAAGCATAGGCTTGGATTCGGATGACTGTTCGAAAAACCTAGTTTATTTGGATGGAAACTTCGATATATGTCCGGCTGCTACCCCTTGGGTACAGTCTCCATTGCTGACTTCATCTATATTGGTTGGATTGTTTAATGGGATTTCTTTATTATTTGTTATATGTGTGTCGTCCAGCCGAAACATAATTAACCCTAACTCTGCAGTTGCCATATTCCTTTCTGCAGACAATACTCTACATAAATCTTTCAACGCGTCAGAAACCGTTGTTCGACTCAACATAAATTCTATACTTTTAAAACAATTATTTATAGGATTTTGCTTGTGTAAAGCGCGTCAATTTTGTACAAAGAACAAATATTTATTATTTTATATTCACCTCTGCAGTTTGAAGGCTGTTTCCATCATTGTGCTGATCGCTTCGTCTTAATTCATGCACTTCTGCGAAGACTTTCTAATGTATTCAATTCGTTCTATTAGAGCGTTTGCTACCTCAAAGATGGTTAATGCTTCAGCCTATTGGAACTATTTATGTAGATAAATTCACTCAGGTTTTCTCTCTGCACGGACAGAAAATTATCGTGTTCCCAGTGTGAATTTTACTGATAAATGTACATGTTTCTCATCCGATTGTTCCAGAAATACTTTTCGTTTGAAAGGATGCACTTTACGCTAGACAAATTTCTACCACCCCCAATCTAATTATATGTTAGAAAAATTGCATTGGATGATCAAAGCAGCAAAATCATTCATATACATAAATGGTAAATTTTTCGATGCAATAAATAATTACTCCTTGCTGTGTTCTCGTATACGCGAATAAATTTAAACCCTTGCGTCACAGCTCTTGTGTGGCACAGGATGATCCAGAATTCGAAGCTTCTTTACTTCGATGTCATTTGAGTAACACGTCTGCACAAAAGCTAAGACATGCTCCTCGACAATCTACTTTCATGCGCAGCTCCATAGCAGCATGAAGGCAGTCGTACGTAGCGACGCTGCTGTTGCACAACTGCAACCCAAGTATTTCAATTTTATTAAAATATCCAAAATATTTCATTATCATTCAAGGTGCGATAAATATTTTAGTAAGCATAGACAGGTAGAAACTTTTCATCGAACCATTTAATCCTGGAGATATTTAATCTTCTACATGCGTTTCAGTCTCCCCATGCTCAAAATCTTAAGCAATTTTTTAAACAATTTGCATTATGTGTACCTGATGCATTATTTTTCTAAAATTCTTAATTATTCTATGTATCACAAGTTCACTTAGCCCACCACCTGCGCGCTATTTTTAGTGACGTGATCACTTCTCATAGATCCACATGATTCATTTTTCACACTCAGTTATATCACGTGGTTTAACTAGTTATGTCTAGCTAAAATTTGAGTAATGTCAAAGAAGAATTCTAGGGTATTATGCCATTTCTGCGGAAAGGATTGTTTAAATTTGATTTTCATGTTGTGTTGTTTATACACCATACTGTCGCACCGTATAGCTCATGCCTCTATAACACGCGGCTCCGTGTTACAACCCAACGATGTTCGAATTATACAAATACAGTGCTCTTTAAGGTCAAATATTCTAACTCTGTTCTTACAGAATATTTCTCTCAGCTGTGATTTTAGAAACAATCTCTGTTAGATTCAAGCAGTTTTAATCGATATTTCTTGAACTGTAAATTTATTTGTAATTAATAGGGTTTTTATTAAATAAACAGAACCGCGCGCGATCCGCGAGGAGCACGCGGTGGACTATTGTGTTACTGCGGATGCCCAAATGCCAGCAACCAGTCTCATCGTCAGTTGCCACTATCAACATCTTTTCTCATCCGTGACGCAACCTCTGGCGAATTGTTTATCATAGACACTGGATCAGATGTAAGCTTACTACGCCACAATTATCTAAAAACCCACCCACCCAGTCGACACCAGCAGTCTGACCTGCGCCAATGGCTCCAACATAGCGAAGTTTGGGGTACGAGTACACACAATCTCGTTCTCCAACTCGAAAAGATGTTTCAAATATCCGTTCATCATCGCCAACACGACAAGAAACATCATTGGACGTGACTTTTTCGAACACTTCGATCTAACCATCTGTCCAAGAACGCGAGAGATAGAAGCACCAGTATCAGTGTTGACAGAGCCAAAATCAGTCGTTACACGGTATGTCAGAGCAATAACATCTCCTGTAAGGTTAGCCCCCTTCATTGTGTACTAATTTTCAATGTCTGGTGGGGGGTGTATGTAAAACGCGGCTCCGTGTTACAACCCAGCGATGTTCGATTTTTACAAATACATTGCTCTTTAAAGTCAAATATTCTAACTCTGTTCTTACACTATATTTCTCTTAACTGTGATTTTAGGAACAATCTCTGTTAGTTTCAAGCAGTTTTAATCGATATTTCTTGAAGTGCAATTTTATTTGTAATTAACAGGGTTTTTATTAAATAAACAGAACCGCGCGCGATCCGCGAGGATCACGCGGTGGACTATTGTGTTACTGCGGATTTATTTCGCTTAGTTGGATTATTCGTTGTTTACGTAAAGGATTTACTGTTCACATTTAATTATGCCTAGCCTAACTTCAGGGAATAATGGATTAATATGATGACATGAGTTTAAACCATAGCAAGCAGTGAACTAAATATTTTGTGAGTTTTTGTCATTGAAGTCTTTACACGGATTACACATTCATTTTAGTGATAACTTTTAACGGTGACTATGTTCATATTATCATGTATTTTCAATCGATTGACTAGATTCATTTCAATTTAGACAATTGTGTAAGAATAACTGCTTGTGTGCAAAACATTTTTCTTTATAAACATACATCATTTTACTATGTTCATATCATCATGTATTTTCAATCGTTTGACTATATTCATTTCAATTCAGACATTTGTGTAAGAATAACTGCTTGTGTGCAAAAAATTTTTCTTTATAAACAAAAATCATTGTACTATGTTCATATCATCATGTATTTTCAATCGTTTGACTATATTCATTTCAATTCAGACATTTGTGTAAGAATAACTGCTTGTGTGCAAAACATTTTTCTTTATAAACATAAATCATCTTAACTTTTGCCGTCTAGAAGACGGATAATTTAGTTTAACTGTGAATGGTGTTTAAGACCTACTTTTGCATTAAAATCTGTTTTTATTGCCGACCAACACATGGTCAATTTGGACTAACTGTGAATTATATATCTATTTACAATGTTTTCTCGAAATTTTGGCCCAAGATATTTGTTAGGGAATATTTACCGTTGGTAACTGATGAATAAGCTGTATGCAAGATAATTGCCTGTGCTTTAATATGATAACGGTGGCTACTTATTGTTGCAATTAAAACGTAAGCTCCAAGTAGCTAGTCATGTCAAATTAAGATATTGAGGTGTAAGCGTGCTTTTGCGGGGTTGCTATCTAGTTCGTGATTCTGTACCCGTCCTACATATCCATGGTCGCTATTATTACTGCCCGAGCACATAATCAGTCTCTGATCTTTTTCGGATGGTTGATTTGAGAAAGCAAAAACATCTGGTCATACGTATATTATACACAATGTTGTAAATAGAGATATAATTCACAGTTAGTCCAAATTGACCATGTGTTGGTCGGCAATAAAAACAGATTTTAATGCAAAAGTAGGTCTTAAACACCATTCACAGTTAAACTAAATTATCCGTCTTCTAGACGGCAAAAGTTAAGATGATTTATGTTTATAAAGAAAAATGTTTTGCACACAAGCAGTTATTCTTACACAAATGTCTGAATTGAAATGAATATAGTCAAACGATTGAAAATACATGATGATATGAACATAGTACAATGATTTTTGTTTATAAAGAAAAATTTTTTGCACACAAGCAGTTATTCTTACACAAATGTCTGAATTGAAATGAATATAGTCAAACGAATGAAAATACATGATGATATGAACATAGTAAAATGATGTATGTTTATAAAGAAAAATGTTTTGCACACAAGCAGTTATTCTTACACAATTGTCTAAATTGAAATGAATCTAGTCAATCGATTGAAAATACATGATAATATGAACATAGTCACCGTTAAAAGTTATCACTAAAATGAATGTGTAATCCGTGTAAAGACTTCAATGACAAAAACTCACAAAATATTTAGTTCACTGCTTGCTATGGTTTAAACTCATGTCATCATATTAATCCATTATTCTCTGAAGTTAGGCTAGGCATAACTAAATGTGAACAGTAAATCCTTTGCGTAAACAACGAATAATCCAACTAAGCGAAATAAATCCGCAGTAACACAATAGTCCACCGCGTGATCCTCGCGGATCGCGCGCGGTTCTGTTTATTTAATAAAAACCCTATTAATTACAAATAAAATTGCAGTTCAAGAAATATCGATTAAAACTGCTTGAAACTAACAGAGATTGTTCCTAAAATCACAGTTAAGAGAAATATAGTGTAAGAACAGAGTTAGAATATTTGACTTTAAAGAGCAATGTATTTGTAAAAATCGAACATCGTTGTGTTGTAACACGGAGCCGCGTTTTACATACACCCCCACCAGATAATGAAAATTAGTAAACAATGAAAGGAGCTAACCTTACAGGAGATGTTATTGCTCTGACATACCGTGTAACGACTGATTTTGGCTCTGTCAACACTGATACTGGTGCTTCTATCTCTCGCGTTCTTGGACAGATGGTTAGATCGAAGTGTTCGAAAAAGTCACGTCCAATGATGTTTCTTGTCGTGTTGGCGATGATGAACGGATATTTGAAACATCTTTTCGAGTTGGAGAACGAGATTGTGTGTACTCGTACCCCAAACTTCGCTATGTTGGAGCCATTGGCGCAGGTCAGACTGCTGGTGTCGACTGGGTGGGTGGGTTTTTAGATAATTGTGGCGTAGTAAGCTTACATCTGATCCAGTGTCTATGATAAACAATTCGCCAGAGGTTGCGTCACGGATGAGAAAAGATGTTGATAGTGGCAACTGACGATGAGACTGGTTGCTGGCATTTGGGCATCCGCAGTAACACAATAGTCCACCGCGTGCTCCTCGCGGATCGCGCGCGGTTCTGTTTATTTAATAAAAACCCTATTAATTACAAATAAATTTACAGTTCAAGAAATATCGATTAAAACTGCTTGAATCTAACAGAGATTGTTTCTAAAATCACAGCTGAGAGAAATATTCTGTAAGAACAGAGTTAGAATATTTGACCTTAAAGAGCACTGTATTTGTATAATTCGAACATCGTTGGGTTGTAACACGGAGCCGCGTGTTATAGAGGCATGAGCTATAAGGTGCGACAGTATGGTGTATAAACAACACAACATGAAAATCAAATTTAAACAATCCTTTCCGCAGAAATGGCATAATACCCTAGAATTCTTCTTTGACATTACTCAAATTTTAGCTAGACATAACTAGTTAAACCACGTGATATAACTGAGTGTGAAAAATGAATCATGTGGATCTATGAGAAGTGATCACGTCACTAAAAATAGCGCGCAGGTGGTGGGCTAAGTGAACTTGTGATACATAGAATAATTAAGAATTTTAGAAAAATAATGCATCAGGTACACATAATGCAAATTGTTTAAAAAATTGCTTAAGATTTTGAGCATGGGGAGACTGAAACGCATGTAGAAGATTAAATATCTCCAGGATTAAATGGTTCGATGAAAAGTTTCTACCTGTCTATGCTTACTAAAATATTTATCGCACCTTGAATGATAATGAAATATTTTGGATATTTTAATAAAATTGAAATACTTGGGTTGCAGTTGTGCAACAGAAGCGTCGCTACGTACGACTGCCTTCATGCTGCTATGGAGCTGCGAATGAAAGTAGATTGTCGAGGAGCATGTCTTAGCTTTTGTGCAGACGTGTTACTCAAATGACATTGAAGTAAAGAAGCTTCGAATTCTGGATCATCCTGTGCCACACAAGAGCTGTGACGCAAGGGTTCAAATTTATTCGCGTATACGAGAACACAGCAAGGAAGTAATTATTTATTGCATCGAAAAATTTACCATTTATGTATATGAATGATTTTGCTGCTTTGATCATCCAATGCAATTTTTCTAACATATAATTAGATTGGGGGTGGTAGAAATTTGTCTAGCGTAAAGTGCATCCTTTCAAACGAAAAGTATTTCTGGAACAATCGGATGAGAAACATGTACATTTATCAGTAAAATTCACACTGGGAACACGATAATTTTCTGTCCGTGCAGAGAGAAAACCTGAGTGAATTTATCTACATAAATAGTTCCAATAGGCTGAAGCACTAACCATCTTTGAGGTAGCAAACGCTCTAATAGAACGAATTGAATACATTAGAAAGTCTTCGCAGAAGTGCATGAATTAAGACGAAGCGATCAGCACAATGATGGAAACAGCCTTCAAACTGCAGAGAGTGAATATAAAATAATAAATATTTGTTCTTTGTACAAAATTGACGCGCTTTACACAAGCAAAATCCTATAAATAATTGTTTTAAAAGTATAGAATTTATGTTGAGTCGAACAACGGTTTCTGACGCGTTGAAAGATTTATGTAGAGTATTGTCTGCAGAAAGGAATATGGCAACTGCAGAGTTAGGGTTAATTATGTTTCGGCTGGACGACACACATATAACAAATAATAAAGAAATCCCATTAAACAATCCAACCAATATAGATGAAGTCAGCAATGGAGACTGTACCCAAGGGGTAGCAGCCGGACATATATCGAAGTTTCCATCCAAATAAACTAGGTTTTTCGAACAGTCATCCGAATCCAAGCCTATGCTTGCACCCTTGGTGGTGAAAAAGCCACGGTTGGGGTTCGGAACATTTAAAGCTTCTGTTCGAGCGCAAGAACTTTCATTAGAAGCATTTATAGTGCGCGTGTCTGTCCAGGATTAGTTGACTAGATAGTTGCAGTCCAATTAGTATTGCCTGTCGACCATAAATGTGGAAAATATAAAATACGAGTGTTGGATCACTTCCAAACCGGGCGTTATAAAGAGTTTTCAGATTTAACAGATTAAAACCAATTTCTTTTGAGATGTCTTTTGATTCCATGGCACGCATGAAGCGGTTGTTGTCTAAGTTAAATGAGTCTGTACCCGGGTTGCAAACGCGTGAGGCCATCATATTTATGCTGCTGGATCCAACCAGATATGGAGCAATGTCAAGCGCGCAGGGTGGTCTGGAAAAAATCAAGCTCTACAAATTTCGGCCCTGCTGGCCACTACAGTGGCTTCTTCGACACCATGCATGAGTCTTGTTACAACATTCGGCAGGAGCGACATTTCTTATTGGATTTCTTCGTGGCATAATCAGCAATTCCGTGACGGAAGTCGGCAGCCAGTGGCTTGGAATCCAGACCAATATATCAAAACACCGGCTGCGACGAATCCAACGCTTAAGGAGCAGTAAATCAATATAGTTCTAAAGAACGGCAAGTTCAATGTGGAAATAGTGTCCATCAGCTCACCAATAATGATAGTCGAGTTCATGCCAAAAATTAAAGCCTTTGGATGCTCAGATTTGTCTATCGAGAGAAAAAACTAGCCGAGCAACCTGAAAATTGTACAGAATCAGATTGCCTTATAGGAAAAGAAAGTATTGGAACCGATGCCACACGTAATGATCTTTATTAAATTACATTTGCATGCCTTTTCATGTGAAAACCTGTTATAATGCAATTTGATACGGGAGTTGATTGTCGGTATTACCAATGACTTGACCGTATAAACAACGTAAAATCCACGAAAGAAATTGGTAATAGGCATTGGGCGCGTCGATGTTGGCTGCAGGCAAATGGAACACTAATTTTTTTATAAATAAAAATATCTAATATGTCTCTTGTTGTAGCAAATACTCTAGCACAATTTTGTTGATTTATTTCATCAACAAATAAACGTATATGCCTCTCGAGGCCAAAAGTTACGAATTCCATAAAGTCGATATGCAGCTCTAAGTTTCAAGAGGCGATCAATTATCTCTCCGTGTCATGGAAAGAATTTCGAAGCCAATAGATTCCTTTATTCCAACTCCCTGATTGCAGCAAATGGTCATGGCCAACGATCAATGGCTGTAAACTATGACTAGAATTAAATGAAAGTTACTAACCGGCCAAAGTATTTTTTCATCTCCAAAGAAACTAGCAGCAGTGACTCGGGTAACATAACAGATAATCGAGGCCGACTTTCTTGAATAACCTTTATCTGTTTTTCTAGCTCCCATGGTTTACTTAATGAAAATTGATGGTTTGCTCCGATCGGCGGCTGATTTCCGGCAATTAAACACGGTGACTAAACATTACCCGAAGTCCATGCCGACTTTGCGTGGTCTGATTCTATCATCATCAAATGTTTTCAGGCGATTGACATCAAATTTTCGAATCGATGGATCATCTTGCTGTGATGCATGCAATTCCTGAGTGCTTATAAGTGAAGGGCAAGGATAGAATCACAAAGTTCTGCAGGACGGCTCAGGGAGTCTGCAACAACGTTAACTGATCCTTTGACCTGAGTGCCTTCATATTCATACTCGTGTATTCGTGCAAATTGTGAGTTGACGCGTCGTGAATATAAATAATCTTTCTTTCCTATGAGCATCGGCAGTAGAGGAAGATGGTCTGTGTAGATCTTGAACTTTCAGCCATCCAGATAGGTGTGGAAGTGTAGGACCGACCGGTAGATTGCGAGTAACTCTTTTCCTAATATATCATATCACGTCTTGCGAGGTTGTAGTGTTTGCGAGTAGAAGGCGATAGGTTGGTGTGTGCCATTAATGGACTGTTGAAGTACTGCGCCTATGGCAACGTCGGATGCGTCAGTTATCAATTCAAAAGGTTGAGACCAATCAGGAGAATGTAGCATGGTCGCTTTGCATAAGGCCCTTTTGGCATCCTCGTAAGCCTGCATGTCGTCCACGTTGAGCTGAATCAGTTGTGATTTCTTGATAAAACGGCTTTCTGGCACGAGATATTTGTGAAGAGGTGCCAGAATAGAAGTTCATCTTGCCCAAGAATCGTCTTAATGCTCGAACGGTGGTTGGAGGCTGTAGATCTTGAATAGCACGAACCTTAGCAGGTATGGGTGTCATGCCTTTCTCGGAAATTTGATGACCGAGGAATTCAATTGGTTTTTGTGCAAAGACGCATTTGTTTCCATGACATCGGAGGCCATAGTCTGCTAGACGTGTGAGTAGAATATCAATATGCTGTATATGTTCGGACATTGAGTTGGAGAATACCAGGATGTCGTCTAAATATGGAATTACAAATGGTAGACCATCTAGTATTTCGTCCATAACGCGTTGGAAGGTTTGCGAGGCATTCTTGAGACCGAAAGACATATAATGATATTCGTGAGTGCCACCTCCGGTGAATGTGAGTGCAGTATATGATACGGAGTCTTTGTCCATCGGTACTTGATAGTAGGCTTTCACTAGGTCGAGTTTTGAATACACAGCATGACCGATAGCGGATCTGAGTAGGTCAGCTGGATTTGGCAGGATGTACGAATCGGACTGTGTGCAAGAATTGAGAATACGATAATCCCCGCACACCCTGAATGTTGCTGGTTCACTCTTTGGTACTACTACCACAGGCGACGCATAAGGTGAGCTGGATCGTGTACAGATGCTTTGTTGACGTAGCATGGCGAATTCTTGCTCGGCGGTCTTATGTTTGTGTGGTGCCAATGGACGTGCTCGTGGAGGATGAGGAAGTGGTTTCGATAAGATAATACGGTGGGCTGTGATGGGACGCTTCCTCTTGAGATTGGGCATGAAGAAGATACGTTTGAAAATTTCTTCATGACGCTTCAGAACATCGTCAATATGCAGAACATGAGGAACTGGAGTAATTAGCTGTATGGATGAGACTGCTTCGGCGCGAGTCGTATGTTTTAGCGCTGATGAAAGCAGTTGATTGTCTGCAGTGCGTATCTCTCGCGTTCTTGGACGAATGGTAAGGTCGAAGTGTTCGAGAAAATCACGTCCAATGATGTTTCTTGTCGTATTGGCCATGGTTAAAGGATACTTTAAAAATCTTTTTGAGTTGGAGAACGAGATTGTGTGTACTCATACCACAAACGTCGCTATATTGGAGACATTGGCGCAGGTCAGATTGCTGGTGTCGACTGGGTGGGTAGGTTCGAAATAGTTGTGGCGTAGTAAGCTCACATCTGATCCAGTGTCTATGAGAAATAATTCGCCAGAGGTTGCGTCACGGATAAGAAAGGATGTGGATATTGGCAACTGACGATGAGACTGGTTGCGGGCATTTGGGCGTTTGAAGCATGATTTGACTGGAGCCGTCGCTGTAAATACAATAGTTTGATTGAGCTCACCGCAAAAGCAACGTGTTTCGAGCCATCAGACGTGGAGCGGCCAACGATCTTGGAGTGCTCAGCCTCTACTGCCGCAGAGGAGGCTGACCCCAGTAGTTTTCTGAACCTTCTAAGGGCGGATTCTCTTGCGTTGTTGAGGGTAACCGCGCCCACTTGAACGTCGCGTCTGTGCGCGGGAATGTACAGTCGTTTCTGAGGCAATAACTCGAGGAGTGGCCATAGCTGCGGTGATTCTGACACCACTCCGCCGTTAACTGTGGAACTGTGGCCCGGCCTCTCGACGTCGACCTCCTGGCGCTATTTCGGGACGGTGGTCGACGCTCGTCACGCCTGCTCTGGTTGCATCTATTATGGACGGCATCGACTGAGGCCAAACTTGACCTGACGGTGAGGTTCTCGAGCAGGCTGATGAGGCGTTCATTCGTGACATTTGTTCCGGCTGATGATGCGATGGATTGTGATTCGGACAGTCGTGAGGTGATGTAACGTTTCTTTGGGGCAGGTGAGCTGTAGTGGTGTTTCTTCCATCACTTGTCTAAACGTGCCGACAGAACTTCGTCTTGTACTTCAACGGATTCGCGCAGGAAAGTGGCCATCTCTTGGATTGCCGGCGGGAGCTTCTGTATGAAAAATCGCATTAAGATTTCCTTGGGCAGGATGAATTCTAAGGTTTTCTGCTCCATCTCCCTAAATAGCACAGAAGGCGTGTGGCTTCTTAAAAACATCTGGCTCATTAATTCTGTAAGCCTGTCTTCTCGATCTGGTGTCAAGCGCTGCTTGACGGCGCGTTGCAGGCTCTGCCATGACTGCGCACATGTGCCCTCAGTGTATTGATGCAGAATATCTTTTAGTCCGTGTCTAAAAGACATTGGGATCTTCTCCCAAGCCCTCAAAAATATTGAGCCCTCGTCTGTTATATTGGACACCTTGGCCAATAGAGTAGCATCGTCGACCCACTCGTCAAGGTAGTCTGGATCGAATTGGCATATTTTGTACCGTGTCCATGTGTTGGTGCGGCCTGTTGCTGGGCTCACCAACGGGCTTCCTGCATTTTCTGAACTGGACGTCATCTTATGTGTGTGAGTGTTGTCGAAAATAGATGGCAGTGCAATCAACCGCATGTTCCCTGCGTATTGCGCGCGGGTCTTTATATTTAATAAACAAAACCCTATTAAATACAAATAAAATTTCATTTCACAAAATCTCAATTAAAACTTTTTGAAACTAACAGAGATTGTTTATAAAATCGCAGTTAAGTGAAATATTGTGTAAAAACAAAGTTAGATTATTTGAACTTAAAGAGCACTGTATTTGTCAAAATTGAGCATCGTTGTGTTGTAACGCGGAGCCGCGTGTTACAATATATTGAAAAATAAAACTACTGGAACAATAAAAGCTGCGTTAGTCAAAACGCAGATCAGATAGTAGGAATTTTGTCTTGCCTACGTGCTTTTATAACATATTTTGTGTTCAATTTCTGCTGGTTGTTATTTAGTGCTTTTGACAACTTTAATAGCAGCAATTGCTTCCAAATTGTCAATCCATTCGGTGTATGGAGATTTTGGTAAGCGATTTGTTATTACCTTTAAAATTTATAGGACAGGTATGTGTTAAACTAAATTATTTAAAGATTTAAGTTCCTTTATACGTTTTTAATTCCATGTAAGTTACTTCCAAACATGACTAACTTAGCCCTGTGTCCATCCGCCAGTCTCACATCTGATGACGTTAGGCCATCCTCTATACAGGGATCTATTCCAAATTTGAGCAACATACTTTAAAGATGCGTCATTAGACAAAGCTTATGCTAATAAATCCGCGGATCACTGCCGTCCAAATCCTTACAAATGACAATCGGCATCACCTCTGTCATTCACAGGTGAGAGTCCCCAAAGAATTGGTGCTCTATTCATCAAAACTATTTCTATAATTGTCAAAATTGCTTGTGCCGCTCGGATAAATAATCAAATTTATGCCAGCTTCATGCCTTGGGTGACCACAAGCAACAATAAAGGAAAAATGCATATTATTCTTGCATAAAAGAGATAATCAACTTTCAAACGCCTATTTATGCAGTTTATGTTGATTCCTTCCGTTAAGGTAGACAACATCGAAGAAAATAAACTGATAATGTCATTTGCAATGACTTGCTCATTTGCCTATATGACTCGGCCAAGCAACCTAATGACACTTCTGCATATTCTCAATTTTATATACGGAGAGGAATTCATCGTAGTAACAGGTGTAGCAATTTCTGTTCTCTAGAGTGAATCCATGGCCGTGATATCTCTAGGTTTTCTACTCGCAACAGCTACTGTTGCTCCAATTCCCACATATGTATTCCAGCATTGCTTTCTTAACATAGGTTTACGACATGAATTTTTTACAACTTAATCTTTGCCAGGGTCTTTCACAACATAAAATGCCTTGATTTCCTGTTGAGTTATCAGCTCATTGTTGATCTTGCTAATAAAATTTCATTGACCCCTCCACCGGACATGAGCAAAGTTTCTCGACATTTGCCCACAAATGTTTGGTTTTACAAGTCATGCAGCAATCTCCAGAGCATCATTCTACAGAAATATCAACAGCTCTTCTAAACAACAGGTCGTTGATTTTCTTAGCAAGTCAGAGCTAAATGTCTCCAACACACCATTTAATCACATAATTTAAACATTTTGCACTTTAAATGAGACGAGTAACCCCAGTTAAACTGAAAATATCCAAGTAGAGGTTACAAGACTCTTGCAAGACGGCATCATTAGACAATGAAAAAGTTCATTGGCATACCATTCCACTTGGTCTCTAAATCGAACGGATCCTACAGATCCTGTGGAAATTATTGCAAGCTCAATTCTGTAACCTAATCCGATTGATATCCTATTCCAAATAAACACATATTGATTGAAAATCGCAGCTATTGCAATTATTTCTCCGTGAGTGAACTCAGAGAAGCCTACCACCATATTCCGATAGTGCCAGAAGATATTAAGACAACTGCAATCATCACTCCTTTCGGTTTTACATGTTTTTGATCTCAAGTGTACCTTTGAGATATTTCAGAGTTTGATGGAGAACATACTCCGCGATGACGACGATTACTGTATGTCATATCTTGGTGATATAATGACTTTAAAACTAAACATAGACTCTCAAGCCAAATATCTAAGATATGTATTATCACACTTATCAGATCACACTCAAAATCAATAGTGAAAAAACGTAAATTACAACTACATCCAATGATACCCTAAGGCATTGTATTTCACCTCAAGGTATACAGCCTTTGCCATCTAAGGCCAATTCGATCAAGTACATTACGCCATCAAAGAAATTAAAGGATTTACAAAAAATACTGTGAGTGCTCAACTATTGTCAAAAGTTCCTTTCCGGACTATCAAACAACTTAATTCTTTAAGCATGCAATTGTAGAATCTAAAAGGATAAAGCAAAAACTCCACTATTTCTTGGGTGTCTGATGACGAGGAATTATTCCGTCATCTCATCAACTGATAAGCAAATGCCACAATGCTAACCCATCCAAAATTCCAATGACCTTTTCTACTAATAACAGATTCATTTGAATTTGGTATTTAGGCTACCTAAGAACAAGTCATCGACGGAGATCGGAAGCCTATCAGTTTTTGCTCGCGTACTCTACAACCAGTAGATACTAGACACGACACGTTTGGTCAAGAACTCCTCGCCCTCGAGGATGCTGTGCGCCACTTCATTAACATCACAGGCAACAGCAGATTTTTTTGTTTTTACAGATAACGCACCATTAGTTATCGTACTACTAAAGGCTACTTCAACCGTTTAAAAATGCCATAATAGAGTAGAAAGACAGTTGTTGAGTCTTAGCAAACGGCAATTCGACATTTTTCACGTATGATGCGGAAAAACATGATTGCAGACGCACTTTCCAAGCTAGACGTATCGCAACAAACACCGTAGTCTTCGCTATTTTCCGTCAACTCCGTGATTCTCATTAAATCTACATTAACACTATCCATCCTGCAAACTGAACAGCGCAATGTCACTCATATTCAAAGATCAGTACCTCGCCATCCAACCAAGTTCATATGTCAACTGTTGGTATGATTACTCATAGTCTAGTTCACGGGTGCGCATCCCCACCAGCTAACCATCCTCCAAGGTAAGATTTTCGACTGCATTCATTCTATATCTCACCCAGGTAGAAAGGCTACTGTCAGACTTATTACAGATCGTTTCTGGTGTCATAGATTTTGGCAGAACGCAAAGCAATGGGTCTTCGAGTATTACTAAAAAGAACAAAATCATCATGCTCACTTATTCTACGTTTGAACATTTCCAAACATCTTCACGCCTAGTCATCGTGCACATCGACATAGTTCATCTAACCAATTTTCTATTTTCTAACTACCTTCTAACAATAGTTGATGTATTCACGCGTTAGCCTGCGGTTTAACCTATTGGCGCCATTTCTGCAGATGAAGTCACTAATGGTTTTACCTCTCCATAGATAACACAATGCAGTATTCCTAACGATGTCATTACTGATAGAGGTTTATAATTGCCATCAGACCGCTTCGTAACTACCTTGCGATTCATGGCATGCGCCTTACGCCGAAATTTTTCAAACCACCCCCAATCTTACGGTATGGTAGAAAGAACACATAGGGAACTCCAAGAAGCTTTAGTATCCTCTCCCATTATTGGCAACTAAGTCGATGAATTACCTTCAGTTCTATTTGTTATGCATTGCCGTACACACGAAAATTTTAGAATATCTGCGTCACAGCCCTTAAATTGCATGTACCCACACCTGCCTAGTCAGCTTCCTCGGTTATTACCCGCACAGTATGACTCAGAATTCTAAGACTTGCGCCTTTGACTTCATTTCGATAACATATCTGCCCGGAGTCCGAGACATGCTTCTGGGCTACTGTTCGTTCATCCTCAGCTCTCTAGCTACAAAAAGTACTTTAAAGTAACGACGATGCTGCTGCACCATTGCAACCAAAATATCGCGGTCCCAACTCCATTTTGGACAGATATCCTAAATATTTTATTATCATGCAAGTTGTGACACCTTCTTTGGTAATCATAGACAGGTTAAAAACTTTGATCAAACCGCCTGATCCATGAGATATACAACCATCTACTTGATTTTCAGGCTCTACATGCATATAATCACCACCAAGCTCAAAATTATTTTTGCACCACGTGAAACTGATAAAAATTTGCCCATTAATCTTTCAGTATAATATGTATAATATTTTAAATTTTTTGCGCACAACTTGCGCCAAATTTCACGTGATGTGATAAACTCATATGGATCCTCGTTATTAATTATTCGTTTCATATGCACTTGTTTCAAATAGTATAACTGGCTGTTTTTAGCTAACAATTTTGTCACGTCTGTGAACATTTTTTAGGTTTTGTGCTATTTCTGCGGCAAAATTCGAGCACACTTTTGTTTTTTTTACATTTGATTTTCCTATTTTATTGTTTATGCACCAAACTCTTGCAGAGTATGGCTCATGCCTCCGCCCACCATTGCTTATTTTGGTAAGTCCAACTACTTAGAGCTAATTCTTTGTGTACCAAATCTAAGTGGTCATGCGTTTCATACCATAGTATGTGCTTTTATCATGCATACCGCAAATTCATTAGTTATGCAGTTCACATTCAATAACGAACGTCATGGACCACTGCGTCGAGCACACACTTGGTCTTTTGGACGTATCAAACTCTCTCATTATAAGTGATCCGGTCTACCCAAGGATCAAACTTATAATTGGAAACTTCCGTTGTAAATCACTTTGCACTTTTAACTCTGTGGTTCTCTGTTTAGCTTTAAGTGGTATTTAGCAACTACTAAAGGTAATTTGGCATAATATCATTGTTGAAGCAATTAAAAAATATGCAGCAGCTCAACACAATATGATACTTTTTTGGTAAACCTATGGTTAGAATGACAACCAGTTTCTTAACTGGGTTCGAACTCTGCCTTACAGAACTAATCAAGCCTCGACAGGAGTAATTTTTTCTTTTCGTTTACTTTTTCTCAAATTAATTCGCAGATATCTTGTCAAAAATTAAATTTAAAGTTTAATTCGCTGAGCCAATTAGAAAGCACGCTTACTGTTGATCAGTTACTTGCTTCTTCGCATCTATATTAGCGTGATGCAACTATCACGCTACACGAACGACTCTGCTTGCTACCTGCGATTGCCGTCGTCTTCTCAGCAACACAGAATATCTACGATGACTGCTCAAATAGCGTTTACAAAGCTATGTCGCTAATTCGCCTAGTCATTAGTTACCCAAATCTTTTATTGCTGCGCATCAAATTACTTAATCGATTATCTATTAATCGGATTTCTATGTTTGTCAGTCATCACGATCTTGCCGCAGACCTTGAAGAAGATTATTCAAGTCCTTCGAACAACAACTAACACACCCTGCTTTGTCAATTCCTCTTGTTCATGTGAATCTGCTCAAAGAGTCACCAGCCAACGAACTGGACACAAAGAGTTAGTGCCCAGAAGCACATCCAGTCATCAACACTCTGCAAATAATCACTAAATCGTATAATACATAAAATCAATTGCTAGTCATGGTTCTCATTTTTGAATAATGTTAAACTCAAATTATATCTTAATTTTTCCTATTTTGATGATGAATCTATCATTCTTTACAGTCGAACTTTCTGATGTTGATATATTGTACGGGAAAACTAGTGAGATTTACTTATCTACATGAGATTAATTGCACACATTTATTTGATGTGATATCTTTTTTATAATGTGCATTTTCCAATATTATTATCTATTTGATGGAATATGTGTGGCTTGAATCCAAATAAAGATATTCTATTCTATTCTAACTCTTACGTAATTTTAAGGTGACAGTCTTGCAGGTCTTATTAAAGGTTACCAAAAATAATTGCACCTTTTAATCTCTCTTTTGTCTTTTTAGTAACGTTACACACGGCACTCTAGCCGAGGCGTTGCAATATGAAGTGGCCTTAAAATATGAGTATTCTGGTAATTTAAAAACTCTTCCGGGTCCATTTTATTCTTTGATTTAAAAAAAGTAATTCTAAAAAATCGAAATAAACATTATTCGTCTCAATTAAACTTTATACTTATATAACTTTCACTGAAGTTTAGTAAAAATAAAACATGAATTTGTTTACTAGTCAAGTTTTCTGTATTCTTAAATGTATCGCACTTTTAACAATATAATTATTTATTATAACAGTCTAGTTGCAGATGTATTTAGTCAAATGACATTAGTTGCAAAACAACAAATTAATGTTATCTTCGCCTATGATTTTCTTTTAATCAAAATCTCGACTATTCCAATGTTTTTCCCTTGTGCTTTGTTTTAATGATTTCTTAGTTTTTATTTATATAATCTATCGCCATGCATTAACCCATATAGGTCTAGATATCAGTTATCTATCATTGCAACAAAAGCATGTTATTTTATAAATTTACCCGATTTTCTGGTTTGTCTAAGAAAATTAATTTTTTCTCATGTTCGTATTTTCATTTCTTGACTGGAATACAGCCTTCAGGAACATTACACATTGGAAATTACCTTAGCGCTGTACGCCCATTTGCGCGTTTGCAAGCGCTGCAGAAAGATCGCAATCTTTTACTTATAGCTGATTTACATGCTCTTACAACATTTAAAAGTGCTGATATTTTAGACAGTAACATAAAAAATCTGGTAGCTACTCTGCTCTCGTGTGGAATTTCGTGTAATCACGATGATCTAAATGGGATTACGATGTTTCGACAATCAGAAGTAAAAGGGCATGCCGAGCTGTTATGGATGTTTTCTTGCTTTTGTAGTCATCAAGTAAGTTGTATTTTTAAAGCTAACTTTGCCGTATATGGATTTGTAATTTTGTAGTTCCTTTTCATTTGCATAAGAATAGTAAATCTGTATTTGATTATATATTATCTTAGTATTAATATTTTTTTATTTGGCAAAAAAGACTATATGGCCCATTTACTTTGAGAGCAAGTAACAAAAGTTCCACCTTTAATTAGAAATTACAAACATGTTTATGCTTTGTTTCAGCGAGTCTGTTTTTCATTGTACATTTTTTGTGAACAAAAGAACTCTGATGTAATATATATAAAGCTTGAGTTGTAAAAAAATAGAAAAGCAGTGTTCATAATTACTAGAAGACTTGATTAAATCCCTGGTTCACATATTGGTTTCTCAAATTAAGATTTATAATAGCAGTTCAGGCATTAATCTTCCTTTTTTGTTATTGTTTTAATGTGCTTTTAGACAATACGGAAGAAATCGTATTGTTTTGCCGTCGGTAAACCCTCAATTTGTAGTGCTAAATCTCAAAGCTCCGTTGCCGATTATAATTTTATTAGCAATTATTCTGTTGATGCTGATTCCGAATATCCTCCAAATTTCGTGGAGAAAGAAAATAAATTTTGCAAGCACTTGTTCCAACAAGACATTAAAACAATATAATTGGTTTTAGCTATTATATTTTTTATTTCAAAAATTGGTTTTAAATTTCCGCATTTGTGTGATATTTTCGAACTAGGTATTTCAAGTTTTCATACGCAGCACAATTCAAGTTAACTGGATGTCAGTTGCATGTTTCGTTAGGTAATTCGTTGTATAGTTTCATTAGTTTTGGAATAGAAAAATATTCTGAAATACGTTGTGAAATCTAGGGAGGTAATTGTTTTAATCATCCATTCTAGTTTCTCTTGAAATTCAACTAAAATTAATCTTAAATGTATGGCTTTTCGGTTGCTTATTATATTTGTGTAATATAGAAGCTCGAGTCCTATTAACTGGGCTCCATAGACTCCAAGTCGTATTCATTCTAAGTGTGCCTATAAGAGTCTGATAATATAAACTTCTCTTCTATATCTACTAAGTTCATGTCTAAAACTCATTGTACTAAATTATCAGCGCCCTCAAATTTAATATTAGCCTCATGTTAACCACACTTAAATATATAATTAATTAATCAAGTAAAGGCCAAAGGACTGTGTATTTCTTATGCCGCACTGTACCCGAATATATAAACTGGAAAAGATTAGAGGCAAAAACAAGAATTATTAAATTACCGTTCCTGAATGATTCAAATATGCATAAATGAAAACGGAAACTCGTTATTGAGGACATATATTGTGAAAATTATTATTTGCAGTATGTATACTGCAAAGTATTTAAATAAAGAATGTTCTAGAAATTAAACGATTATTTTCATTTTTAATAATATTCGTTCCAATCAGCCATGGTAGTGTCAATTTAGCAATAGTTGTTACTTTAATTTTATCGGAGGAAATATGTTCCTCTACATACACTGCCTTCTCAAAAAAGGCACCTAGTACTAGACGTAATCTTTGCTTTTCGGCTGGCGTTGAACTTTTCCTGAGTGAGTTGTGCATACTGGTGCCTCTGTCGTTGACGTTGCGGCGTTTTCATTTCTCACTGACATTGCTAGTTCGTCTGACATTTATGGAGCGTGATAATCTTGTATCTCGGTTGAACAGATGTCGATGCCATCAAAAACGCGTTTTGTGAATGTGGCTGGTTTGAATTTTGTGCCTCTGTGGCCGGATTGCACACATCAGACCCGTCCATGGAACGATGGCTCTTCAACTCATCTAGTCCTTCAGTCTTATCTTCATTCCAGCGATCCAAATTAAAACGGTCCCCCATGTCATTTACTTCGTTGACGAAATTTTTGTCTGTCATCATCTTGTCCTTATACAGACCTTGTAAAATGAAGTCAGAGGGTTTTTTATATTTTCATTAACTACATATAGACGCGTGGCTGATCTAAGATAGATGTACAAATAGCACTTGGTTTTTACTTTTCTAGTCCTTATCGGAGCTAAACGACACATCTTATCTCTAATTCCTACTACAAACCAATCTATATAACTAGAAGTCGAATCAAGACTACTATTATATAATACTATTAAAAGATCCCCAGGCAACCTTAATGGTTCTTTATAGACCAATTCTGTTATTGAAGTTCTAAATTATGCCCTATATCTGTTGCGCATGGCTAGAAATATTATAAGATCGTGCACCAAGCTTGTTCCACTAGTACACCTCAGCGCAGCTTTTAATTCACGATGCAGTCTTTCTACCGTTCCATTCGCACGTTGATTTTATGCGCCAATATACAATACATTTATTCCTATGACGTTGAGAGATCTTAAGAAAAGCTCTGACATAAATTGACTATCGCGATCACTAGTGACTCTTACCAGAACACCATAACGCGATACCAAATTATGTAGGAATGCGAACAAGATTTCTTGCGCTGTTATATACTTTAAGATTGTTACTTTTAATTGACGACTAAAACGATCAACTGTTGTTAGCAAATACTTCTGACCGTTAAATTCGAGCATCTCGACAATGTACACGTCTGAACTGTGCGATTGGTATCCAAATTTTCCGTATATCGGTTCTAATATGTCTCCACATATTACAGGTTTGACACTTGGCACAGGCTCTTACCTAAGCCCGTATGTCTTTAGCTACATGCGACCATACGTATCTGCCAGCAATTAGTCGAATGGTGGCTTTTATGAATGGGTGTCCCAAATTGTGTAAGTTTTATTAGTTTGGCGCTTAAATACAACATAACATATGGTTAGGACTGGTCTCTGAAAAATTCGCGTAACAACCACTTGCCACTAAGGAGCTTGCGAGAATAGCCAAGTCTCTTAGCCAATATTAACGTAAAGGGATCCGATCCTTGCGCTTCCTTGATTTGATTGACCAAATTGTTAGGAGAATCATCTAGATTCTTCAATGTACCTTGACGTATCAGCTCGACGTTTGCTTCATTCCGTCTGCTAAGTGCATCTGCTACCACATCCTCTTTACCAGTAATATGAGAGAAAGTAAAGTCGAACTCTGCTAATCAGATAATCTTAGAATTTACCCTATTAGAACATAATTAAGCCTCGCGATTTTACTATGTACGTTTATCGACGGTTTGTGATCTGTCAATAACTTGAACTGGTGATCGTCTAAATAATGCCTAGAATGTGGCACTGCAGCATACACAGCTAGAAACTCTTTACCATAAGTGTCGTACCGTTTAAATCGATCATGAAGCTTTCGGCTACAAAACCCAATTTGTCTTAATACACCCTTGTCTCTTTGCTGATGCACTGCTCCTATTACAACATCTGCGACATCTGTGATTAGCTCAAATGGCGTCTCTCAAACTGCACGTGCTAGAGTGGTTATTCCACTTAGCATTTCCTTATCCCTATTGAATTTTTCTCGGTCTTTCTGGCTCAAAGTTGATAGGCCAGGATTTCTTCATCGTGCTCTTCTCATGTGTGAGGTGGCGACCCTAAAATTCCGGCTAGATTTGGAATGAATCTTCGATAATAGCTTATCATTCCTACGAACCCTTGCAACTGGCGTACGGTCAGGGGCTCCGTTACGTCTTTGATGGCAAGGATTTTGTCTTCTAAAGGTTTAATTCCGTCTTAGGAAAGTATATGTCCAAGATATTCAAATGAAGAGCATCCAATTTTGATATTATTGTGTTTGACCACTTATACATATTGTTCCAGCCTGTTCAAAATCGTTTCCGAATGCTTACGATGTTCATCACGCGATCGTCAGAATATAAGTATGTCGCCCGTGTACACCCTCGCAAATGGACAATTTTGTGGGACTTCTTCAGCCAAGCGCTGGAATGTCTGACTGACATTCTTCAGCACAAAAGGCATCCGAAAAAATTCATGTGATCCTGAAAATCTGACTGCGGTGAGTGTTATAGAACTTATCTCCATCGGTATCTGATAGTAAGCTTTCTGGAGATCTAAATTTGAAAAAATCTCTTCCCATTATGTCTCGTAGCAGAGTAATCTGGTTAGGGAGAGGATAAGAATCATCTTTAGTCACTGAGTTTATTAGATGATAACTCCCACAAACCTTTCATTGTTCCAATTCAGGTTTGGGAACTACCATTATTTTGGAAGAACAATTGTAATTTGTCCTCCTACGAATTCCCTCTTCGCGTAATTGGTGAAATTCAGACAGTAATTTGTTGCTTCTTTTGCGCCAATGATTTGGCCCTTGGTGAACAAGGCAACGGAGCAACAAAATCTATTTGTTGCTGTACTCCAGTGTTCAATCCATTTCACTTGGCGGTAAAAGGTTGAAACACAGTAATGTATTTCTCGATGATGGAACGGGATAAACAAACTGATCTGACCGCTGAAGTATCAGGCTCAGTGTGTATTAACACCCCTACGACTTCTCCGATGGTCGTCATTTTGGGATCTGTCAGTTTAAATGAGTCAAAAAATCCATTCCAATGATATGGTCCTTGACATCGGCTATCAGAAAATTACACTTAAAGGAAGATTTCTGTTCCAAAGTTACCGACAGTTCTTTCATGCCTATAACTCATATCGGACTCCCATTGGCGGCTCGTGGTTGATAATCAAATGTGGGGCAATCTGCTTCCACCACATCTGACCTAACTATGCTCACTTCTGCACCAGTCTATGAGAAACTCCAGACCAGCCAATTCATCTCTAATATTGAATTGATGGCAGGATAATCCGGAAACGTTTTACCATGTTTAATTGCATTATTTATTGAACACAATACAAAATTATAGAAAAGTGGTCCCAATTTTGAACCCTGTGGAAAACAATAAATTTTTGGCAGTGGAAGAGATGACATTCCATCTAGTGTGATGACGGATTGTCTTTGTGACAGATATTTAAAGACTAATTCTAATGTATTTGTGCATAAATTTAGGTTCACAATTTCCTTAATATTTTTATTTATAGATATTGTATCAAAAGCTTAGATGTCTAGAAATTCTATGATGGCGTTGTAGTTTAAAGATAAAATATTGTGTATTTCATCGTACTTGATAGTACTTGAATTGGAGCAGTTGTTCAATTAGTTCATAGCTGATATTATCCAGAACTTTAGTTTGTGCAGGTGGTTTGGCTATTGGTCATAAATCTTTGAATTCATTAAAGGATTTTGTTTTTGTTACTGGTTTAAATGTATCTGCTGCATTTCAACTATGATGTCTTTGGACATTAGCACGTTCTTGTAATTATAAGCCAATAGTTTTTGTGAGTTTACTGATTGAAGAGCTTGTTGACAGATATGCTGGATTTGGAACCAAGCTTTTATAGATTGCATCAATATTATGTCTTATGGAATATTTCGAGCTTCAGACAGTTTAGATGATTGCACTGAGGTTATGTTGGTGGAAAGTGTGCGTTCTTTAGTCGTTGGCCTGCTAGATATGATATTTCAAAATGAACGAAGTCGTAGCTAGATACCTGCATAAACTTGCTATTCACATATATATTCCTATCATTATAGATTTCCTTCTAGACTAGAGAAAATGCTTTTCGAGTGTTCAATTTCTTGTAAATAATTTTCTGTATTATATTAAGTTTTCTTATTTCTTCTTCTTTACTTTTATAGGTTATTTGTTTTACTTTCTTTATAGTGTTAGTTGGTACATGCGCTAGTTTTTTGTGTATCTTATTTCTACGTTGTAGAGATAATAACGCATGATTCATGATGAAAGCTGTAAGTGTAGTTGTTGATTCTTCGTAAGCATGCTTTATGTTTTGTGGATAGTTTGGTTGTTGTGTATTCTCATTATTATTGTACATGTTGCTGATTTGTGTAAATAGTAGCCAGTCTGTTCGTCTAAGTTGTGTTAGAGAATCTCTAATTACAGGTGCATTGGTTGTTGTTGTTGTAATAAAATGTTGATCATGATCGAACCGTGGCATATAATTTTAGTGTGTTGCTATGTCCGCATCAGTGAATGCGAGGTTACCATTAAGGTAATTTCAGTGAAATATTATAATTCTAGTAAGGATTGACCAGCGATTTCGTGGAAGATCCCAATTATTTGTGATATTGGTTGTTTTATTACGCTACAAAGTACTGGCATTAGACGTAAGATAACAAACATGAGTAAAATCTACTGAAACAGCGGAAAAAATGTTTATTGGAAAGGCACGAATAGTTATGCTTTATGCTTACTCTACTAGTGCAAAATGAACGTTCGTATGTATGCTAATTTCCTTCTACATATTAAATATGATGATAATTAGATTTTTCTTCCTTATAAAATTATTTTGATTTCTGACTCATACAAATTTACTCTTTATTTATGTTCATCTGCTGCTATTATTCTAAAAATCAGTATCCCGAGAGTTTTTCTATACCTAATGTTTATTGATGTACTAACAGCGACTGGCTCATTTACCACAATGGCGTGAAAAGTACAGAAATGATGGCTCTGTGTCTTCCAAACCAAACATTGCCACTGGTGATAACTTCGGTTTACCTGTCGGCCTATTCACATATCCACTTCTACAGGCTGCTGACATCCTCTTGTACAACGTTGAAAATGTTCTAGTTGGCCTAGATCAGGTGACACATATCGAATTAGCCCGCGATATTGGTCGTAGCATGAACCAGCGCCTTTTAGGTTCAGGCAATGAAATTTTGTTCAAAATTCCAAACGTAACCCAGCAAGGACCGCAGAAGGTAAGTTATTTTCTGTTTTTTTTGTAAAACAAATGCTATTTCTATTTTCATCTAGCTATATTTTTATAACTGCGAAAGTAGGTAATTTGTTTTTTTCAACCAACCCATCCGTCTATGGTGGCCCTTGCATCGTAAAGCCCTTTCTAATCCTATTATGTTACATTTTCTATTGTTGATTTAAAGGTTTCTTTATTGCGTAATTTTACTAACACCACATAGAAATTCGTTGTTTATAAAAGCTGATATATCACCTGAATATTACTGTACTATAAGACAAGGTAATATATCAAAACTTTCATATGTGCATACAATCATCATCATCATCATGTCCAGCCGTACAAATGCCACTGTCATATCGCGTAAGGTTTCTTAAAAAGAACTATGATGCGCATGTGGACCCCATTCTGGCAAACAGGTGGGTCCTATACTATTCAATTTAGATGTAAGTGACTTCAACTGTTACTGTCATGTCAAAATCTGCCCACCTTGTGTCTTACGCCAATCTGCTGCTGATTGACAGAACAGAGCTCTACTGGACAATCAAATTAAGGGCATACGCAAAACGTGACCGGGCCAACGAAGGTAATGGAGCTTTATTGGTTTTTCTAACAAGGAGCACTTGTTGACATATCCAAAAATACGTCTACGGATGTCAACGTTGGTTATTCGTTGTTAATAACCAACACGTGCTAGGCTTCTCAAACAACGATGGTCGAATGCCTGTAATCGTGTATAATCACAAACTCGAAGAGGCCCAATTTCACTAGCGTATAGTAAAACTCCGCGTACAGACGCATTGTAGACATAACCTTTGATGCAGAGTAAAATATTCGCGTTTCTCCTTAAATTGCGAAAGCAACTCTAGTTTTCGCGATTCTCATTCTCACCTCGTCAGATATATTGCCTAAGTTATTGGTAGAGCTTCCAAGATATATAAACATGTTAACTATGTCTAGATCTTTATTCTGCAGTCGCCGAGTTGGAGTGAGTGGTGGGTAATCCTGTAAGAGTATCTTACATAAGGAGAGTGCGAATGTCTTACCGAGAGACGGAACAAATTCTGTTAATCTATTGAAGCTGGCCTGAGCAGTATCTTGATTGTCGAATAAAATAGTACGATATCGTCTGCATAGTCAAGATCGACTAGTTTACCGCCCAGTAGAACTTCAACACCTGCATCCTGAATGTGTGGAAGAGTGTTGTTCATAAAAGCATCGATTACAAAATTAAACTAAAAAGGGAAAGTGGACAGCCTTGACGAACATCACCGCTGGTTGTAATGTTTTGCGTTAATTCGTAGACCTTAACGCGACCAGAAGTATTTGTGTAGAGAGCACGTATAATATTAGCAAATTTTGTGGGCACATCATTTTTCAACAATATTTGGAATATAACATTGCGATCCGCCGAGTCAAATGCATCATTTAAGTCTAGAAATATGTCTACTGTGGGGCGGTGTTATAAATATTTCTGTTCAATAACTTTGCCTTAACGTAAAAATATTATATATACAACATCGTCCTGAGCGGAATCCGGCTGGTTCTTCTCTTGTGTGTGACTCATGTGAAGCGCTAAGACGAGGTAGGATAATCGAAGCAAATAACCTAGACACGACTGAAGTCGAGCTTATACCACGATGGTTATCGCACAAATTAGGATTGCCTTTCTTCAAGTTAGGAAAGATGGTCAACTCATTCCAATCGAGATTATATCGCCAAAATCCTTAAATAATCCCGGTAGAAAATCATCACAGCCTATAGCTTTGCGACGTTTAAGAGATAGGATTGCATCGCATACTTCTAACTCTTAAGGTTCTTCGAGACTAACATTCCACACTGTTGATGCAGGCATACTGTCAGGATTCGGAATTGACGCGCGTGTCCAAAACAGTTGATCTTTGACGTGATCAGCACACCTATTAAGACAACTTATTTTATCGGTTATTAAATAATTTTTACTATCATTTATAGTTTCACTAACTTTTTATTTTCTCGGACCTGTTGTGCGAATAAGTTGGAACAAACAGCGACTATTACCTGATGCAAACGCTTCTTCCATTTCTTCTGACTTTCTGGTCCAAAGTTCTTCGAGATCGACTATTGTACTGCGCTTAATTTGGCGTCTTATATTACGACGATTATTACTATGAGCCCATCCAAGTGAAATTTGGGCCTTGTTTCGAATATCTCCACAGATTTTACAGAGAGCCAATGCTTATTTCTACGGAGATAAATTTGCCTGCAGTAGCTTGAATTCGCTTATTCACCCTGTACGACTCTGCGGATAATGCGACACTTTTTATACTGCTCCACGGCCGATGCAGTATATAGTTATTGTAATTCGTATTGTTCATAGTTATGTGGACTGTAAAGGAACACTAGGTCGCCCATTCCTAGTGTGGATGGTTTGTATTCGGAGTTTTTCTTCTCCTAGATAGTCTGCTCTCCATGGACGATGAGCCAGTGATCAAATTTTTCCTCCAGCAGCCGAAACTTGCTCTTCGCATCTGGCACACTTGCTCCCATTCCGTCACTCCACATTTAACCATAAAGTTACTATGCAGTTAGACCTAACTCGAGACTTCACATGAAACAGGATGACGGATGTGTCCCTTTTTAGACCCGGGAAGGTTCATGCTACCATTCCAGGGCATGACTGGCTTGTGCCCGCCGGTCTTCAGGCCGGAATTTCTATGGCTACGGGCCATGCATACGAACAGAAAGCAATTTTCCGCACTGTAGGTTCCAGCAGAATCTGAGATCAAATGACCAATGAATCGATGCCCTGGTGTAGGAATATCCATAGATCAAAGAACACAGAAAAAAATATGTTTTGCGTATGATAAGTATTCTGTTCCGTTACTAGCGGTGCACTTCCAGTCATTTTCCTTGGAGTTAGTGCATGCAAACGCGTTCTGTAACGAATGCAATCAGCATAATCATCTGTAGCATTGGAATATAGTTTTGTGAGGATAATTGTAAGCCTTTTATAGAGTTATAGTTCGTTATTATGCTGCTGATAACCTGGTTAGAGCCCGGAGCTCTTCGAGCTAGAAATTTCCATTGCTACTTGTCGGAATTTTAAAACTGCATTTATAGTTTCGAGTCAGTGAACTCCCATATAAAAATGCATTAACGATTTTTGTTTTATGTTTGAATTGTGCGCATGTTTTTATGCAACTACAGTTTGGTGGAAATAATTTTACAAATATACTTTCTGGAACATTTTCGTATGCTAGTTCTGCCGTATTGCCTTTGTTTGTGAGAGCAATTTGATCTCTTTCTCCTAACTTGATCTACGTATTAACATATTCAACACGTGTGCTATCGAAAGTTATACATTTTCATTTGATGCGGAAATCGAGAAGCTAAATAACATTGTTGTTTCATTTGGGTTTGGCTCTGCAGGTATATAATCGCATTCTACGTCGATTGCGGATCAATTCATAGTTCCGACACACTCCTTCCGATTTGCCAATTATAAATTCTTTGGCGTAAATTTTACTTTTACGGACATGGATGCAAGTCTCAAACAGGGAGTGATTGGGGACCGTGAAGGAAATAGTAGGTGGAACTCAGTTGGCCCATCCGGAATGCTATCGGCGATAGACGATTATACGTACAATACACATAAATTCTGTTTATTACCCTCAAGTACTACCCTGTGATCTGAGAGGTTTACGATAGTTCATATGACACGAGTGCCCACAATGGAGTGACAATAGGTAATCTTTTATATGGAAATATAATAAGGTATAATCAGGATGATGGATTTTTTCTACATATTAAAGAGAAACTTATCGAAAATGAATTCTAACCGAATCTTTTAAATTCTTGTGTGATTTTAAAAGTTAATTTTTATTTATTCCAGTTAAGACCAGTTTTTTTATTGTTAATACAATCCCACTAATAATTTGTCCAAAATATTATTTCTGCTTTCATTTATATACTTTTTTCACTCCTTATGGTTATATGGCAGTGAAACATTAGTCACTTTTGACTTTTGTATGGCTGGACATGATGATGATGATGATAATAATAATAATAAAATCAGATTATTGATACATGGTATTTTCGTGAATACTGTGTTTTCGTAAAAGAGAATGAATCGAATTTACATGTAATGGAGCGGATCATTCGTATAAAATATTGTCATTATAATATTTTTTTGTTTAATTTTACATCCTTTTTAATATTTATAGAAAATGTATTAAATCAATAGAAATAATTCTCCCATCTGCTCTGATCTTTGTAAAGAAACTTTGGATGGCCGATTGTATTTCCTAGAAATGAAAATTTATGTTATCCCAATATTTTTTAAAGATTTTTGATCTTCGGAATCCAACAAGGAAAATGAGTAAATCAACAGGATCTGTTGGTGATCACGGAAGTGGGACAATTTGGCTAACTGATAGTCCGGATGTAATTCAAGCAAAAGTTCGACGTTCTCAAACGGATAGTATACGATCTGGCCTCACGTATGATCCTGTGGAGAGGCCGGGTGTGGCTAACCTTTTGCATATACTTTCGGCACTCAAAGTATGCATTGTGCTTTTAACAAGTAAATGTCTTTTTGGATATTATTGTTATTTCTTATTTTGGTCTTGTTTAAAGCAGTTTTTTATGAAGCCAGTTTATTATCAAAAACTATTACGAGCTCTATTTTATCTGTGTCAGATCACAATGAAATCTCAAGACAGCTGTTGATATTCTTGGGATCATAATTTGCATTCTATACTATTTGCTTATTCCAGCATAGCGATCACGAGAAAGCGCTTGTTCTACCTTTCACATGAGAGCGTGACCCAGGTGGGTGTGGTGGGTTTTTTGCCATTCAGTGTTGCAAAACACGCCTTGGATAACTGGAGAGCTATTTATTTCCATTTGGCTAACGCGTATTTCGGCGTAGGAAACCGAGTCCAGATATTTTAACGAGTAAGCATAAAACCTCAATCAATGATCATATTAAAGATAATTTCTTAGGAATCTCGTATTCGGTTTCTAGCCTTGACCATTATTCGGGTTTAATGTTTTATGATTTTAAAGCCAAACTAGATCAATAGTGGATTTCGGTACTGTTGGCAGATAGAACCTAGCCGAAAATAGCTATGGCATAAGCGCCAGGCCTTCTTTACTTTTCATTAGCCTTCAATTTTTTAATGTGCCCTATCTATCGACATCAACGTTGGCATCCTCTTACAAGGCGTTACGATGGCATCGATGTACGACGGTTTTGTTATCTTAATCTGTTCGACAAAATTTCTGCATATTATGAGTGTTGACTGTTTTGAACGCGAGAGCGTCCTACGATCGCTAAAATTTTACAATCATTCTGATAATATTATTTTGGCTGCCATAATTCGTTTAACACTCCGAACTTAGCAACCACCTACGTTTCACGTGAACTGCTTGTATTAAAAAGATTAAAAGGTGAAGCTGGCTTATAGTGGCGCTTATACTTCTCTTGTGTCACCTATAATTAAAGTTGAATACTTTGTAGAGAAAACTTTAACAAGTGTCGTGTTGTCTCCTGACGATAGAATCATAACTCTTCATCGATAGGCAACAGATGGAATATTAAATGGAGACACGTAGGCTCGTGAGCTGGACAAGGTTGTATTGGTGCTAGTGATTACATGGACTCCTGGACAGTACCCCGTACTTCCGAATGGCGAATGAGCTCTCAACAGCCACCGGCAACCATGCAACTTACTGCTGCCTTGCAGACTGCGCTTGGATGTGCAAAGGCTAGAGGTGCGTCCTCGATCAAAAAGCCGAGTGGTGAGGGGACACCACTTGTACCAAATTCCCAAGAAACTCCATGAAATGTGGAGCCGGCTTATCCTCCAAAAGGAGTCAGCCGCAGTAAAGTAAAGTAAAGTAAGGTGCTAGTTGCGCAGTGGATTATGATCAAAATTGAATTAATGCTGCTAACAATCTGGTAACAACTTTATAGCCTGGAAGTCTCTTGAAGTTGAACGTAGTGGTATTATGCATTACTTCTGCCACCGGTTTCCGAGGCGCAACTTTCCCAACAATTTCAAAATCTTCTCAATACGCTATTTGTCGTTTGTTATTTTGGAAATAACTCACAGAATAATACTAGGACATGCCCTGGTTCGTATTTTGTATACTCTAGCCTCAGTTTTTTTATTGATTTCGCAGTAGGCGACGTTCTCTTAATCGCGCGATCTGTTGATACAATTTAGAAACTGTTCGTGACGAAGAACTAATGTATATGCAATTGTGAGTTAGGGGTTGCTCACCTTGTAAAAATTAGTTAAACAAAGACAGCATTACTAGAAAGTATAATTTCGTGCACATTTGTTTCGTGCTTACTGGCGACTCATCAGTAGGAGCCGGTATTACGCCGTTTATCCACTATATATTTTGGTGAGGTATGTGGGAAAAAAGGACGTCCAGAATTTACTGTCACATGATTGTCTTTATAGCCGTTATATTACATAGCCTCCATTTGGAATTGCCAAAATTTGTGGAAATGTTATGGTCCTGCACGAACGCTTTTACGGCTTGAAGGGAGCAGTCCGTCCGATATGAGTGGAAAAATGGCATTGTGGTATTCTTCCATAAAAAGGATGGTACTAGAATCCAGGTTTCCGCATGTTTTGTGCTTAAGCTAAGGGGTTCATTGTTGTCACCCGAGGAGTAAACTTTGAGAAGCAAGGCAAGCAAACTGGGCAAAAATGGGATAGGTTTCTTTAACAAAATTAATGTGTCAATCATGCTCATTTCAAAATAACTGGTGTTGACACTTCATTTTTGTTTGAATTTTAAAATAATTGACCTTATCGTCGGAGCTTTATTGTTGAAGTCGGTAGTTCTATCAAGCTTGAGTAATGTTGGTGGTAACCAGTTTCCTGGGCCTAAATACACTGATAAGGCTTTGCATTTATCATGAAAATAAGACGAGATACGGATGAGCATTCGCTCGTAAGCTACGAGAGTCGGCTTACTAAAGCTACCAACGCCTGATTAAATAGTTGACGAGGAGGTATTAGCCAAGAGCGAAACTTGCTACTCGAATAGTTATAACCGGACACTCTCCATTGTGTCATGACTATGGTATTTAGCTAGGCAACGCTGGTTTTGTTTGTTCGGTTTGAGAAGTTTTCTTACATATCCTGCTCATCAATCTACTGAGGCAACTTCCTTCAATGACTGAAATAGCAATAGAGTTAGACAAAACTCGTGGCTGGATACTATTTTTCTAGATCACTTTCACTTGAGCATAGCGAATCCTACTATAATGAGCCAAGAGGCGCTTGGATGAGAAAGCTGTGTAAATCAACTGGCAGTCAACATCCAGTTGAAAGCCTGTTTAATCTTGTTTTCCTAAGATTTTGTGGAACCCAATATGTGGGGTATTTATTTCGCCGTCTGTGTGCGTATACGTGTGTGATATATGGCGTTGTTTTCTGTTTTTGACATGCCTTATCGGATAAAACTGTCAATTTAAAAATTTCTAAGATAAAATGTCCGAATAGATTGTGATTTTTGTAAAGTTTTGCGACTCGTTTATGTATTAACCACCCATCGACATGCAGTATCAGAGCTCTATTTTATTGACTTGAATATTTTAATGTACAGGATCAATCCGTGGAATCTATTATGGAGGAGTGCAGTAATCTTTCAAAGGTTGAATTAAAAACCCGCGTGGCCGATGCTCTGATTGCCGAACTTGTTCCTATACAGTCAAGATTGTCTGAGTATGTGATTCCGGGCAAAGTTGCATTTGACGGACAATTTGAGCTGAATGATCATGGCTCGCAGAAAATACACTCTATATTGGAGGTTGGACGTCATATAGCACAGCAGACTGCTGATATCACACTTAAAAAAATTTATCATGCCGTCGGTTTACGGCCACTTGGCAATAGGCTGATTACGAATGCATACGTCAGGTGATCTTTGTATCTTAGAGAAACCGAGAATGGTTTACTTATGCATATAGTTAGTTGTCACAACCATTGGCATTTAATAGTGGCTTAACTTGAACAATTGTTTAAACTTACAACTGAAAATTTGCTTCAGAAGCGCTATTGTATAAAAATGAAATTTTTATGAAATATCTTTGTTGTTACTTCGATACATACTAACTAGGGTCTTTTTTGCGCTCTGCGTTCTGTCTTGACAGAGCATAAATGATTAAATTTTGTGAATATTATTTCTTTCGTTAAGCTGTAAACCATTAGAGAAAATAAGTTTTTATCTATTATTTTATTTAATTACATAATAATGAAATTCACCACTATAAAGAAGAAAATATTTCATTCAGAGCCAATAGCTATTGTGCTCTATTATGATTTCAGGCATTTCAACACTTCGCTGAGAATAATTTTATATAATTATTCTAATGAAATATTTAGAGAAAGTTGTACACTGTTATGGGGATGTTTACTCTGGAAATTAATGAATTCTGCCTCAACATAGGTTCGATCAGATTGAAAACAAACGCCACTGTTAACAGTGACAAAAATTTCACAAAAATATGAACCCTCAATACTACAAACTGCTCACTCTGCGCTGTTACTAAGGGAACAGAACAACATTGAGGAACAAGGCCAAGCCGAAGACGGCATTCCGTAAAAGACATTCGTACGTGTAATAGCCAACAGAACGAACAATTGGTTAACTCTCAAGTATGTATTAGGTGTTGCGAACCTAGTAACAAATTAGTTCAGTTATGACCAGAAGGATAAACCAAAGGCAGCATGTACGGAAAGTATAATCTCATGCACATTCGTTTCGTGCTTACTGGCGACTCATCAGTAGGAGCCGGTATTACGCCCTTTAACCACTATATATTTTGGTGAAGAATGTGGGATAATAGGACGGTACAATCTCCTAGACGAATGTGTAAACCTGCAATAGTGAAGCTAACATCATATAAAGTCTACGACAATGCGACTTCAACGCTAACTCACACTATATAATATATATACAGAGTCTGTAAAGGATACTAACACTATGGCTATTGTGTTAGTAACCGATACCAACATTATTGTACCGAAAAGGTACATGGTACTAACACTATGGTTTCCGAGTCGGAATATGGTACCATCATGATGTATATCAATTTATGCTATAGTTCACCGAATTTGAGAATTACAACAATTTCTGAACACCTGTTACTCCAGTAAATCCATACACTCTGGCCTTGATCGATATCAGTTATCACATTTCGCGGTAAGCATGACATCATTCAATTCAATATATAACAGTTAAATACTGTTTGTTGCGGAGAACTAATATATATGCAAGTATGTATTAGGTGTTGCGAACCTAGTAACAAATTAGTTCAGTTATGACCAGAAGGATAAACCAAAGGCAGCATGTACGGAAAGTATTATCTCATGCACATTCGTTTCGTGCTTACTTACATTGTCGTAGACTTTATGTGATTTTAGATCACTATTACAGGTTTACACATTCGTCTAGGAAATTGTACCGTCCTATTATCCCACATTCTTCACCAAAATATATAGTGGTTAAAGGGCGTAATACCGGCTCCTACTGATGAGTCGCCAGTAAGCACGAAACGAATGTGCATGAGATTATACTTTCCGTTCATGCTGCCTTTGGTGTATCCTTCTGGTCACAACTGAACTAATTTGTTACTAGGTTCGCAACACCTAATACATACTTGCATATATATTAGTTCTCCGCAACAAACAGTATTTAACTGTTATATATTGAATTGAATGATGTCATGCTTACCGCGAAATGTGATAACTGATATCGATCAAGGCCAGAGTGTATGGATTTACTGGAGTAACAGGTGTTCAGAAATTGTTGTAATTCTCAATTTCGGTGAACTATAGCATAAATTGATATCCATCATGATGGTACCATATTCCGACTCGGAAACCATAGTGTTAGTACCATGTACCTTTCGGTACAATAATGTTGGTATCGGTTACTAACACAATAGCCATAGTGTTAGTATCCTTTACAGACTCGGTATATATATTATATAGTGTGAGTTAGCGTTGAAGTCGCATTGTCGTAGACTTTATATGATGTTAGCTTCACTATTGCAGGTTTACACATTCGTCTAGGAGATTGTACCGTCCTATTATCCCACATTCTTGACCAAAATATATAGTGGTTAAAGGGCGTAATACCGGCTCCTACTGATCAGTCGCCAGTAAGCACGAAACGAATGTGCATGAGATTATACTTTCCGTTCATGCTGCCTTTGGTTTATCCTTCTGGTCATAACTGAACTAATTTTTACTAGGTTCGCAACACCTAATACATGCTTGCATATATATTAGTTCTCCGCAAAAAAACAATATGTAACTCTCAAACAAGCAATGCAAGCATGACCAGATCTAAGACATAATTTTAAAATACAACGAGGAAGACCTCTACATGCAAACATACACATACTGGGGCGCATACGCATATACACTTACTAATAATCCAAAACAAGAAATAAAAGTAAACCGGAGTCAGTCTATTAACCACCTATATAATCAAATAACAACCCAGGATGCATATAAATAAGAGTATATATATATATATTTCTTATTTGGAAGAAAAAAACAAATAACAACGTGGATAATGGCCATTTATTTCGCGACCTCTAAACTTCACGTTACAGTCTTTCATTTATATAAATCCTTGGTTTTCTTTTGATTATGTAGCTGGCAGCGAATCTGAGAATTTGTAAAGTATGAATGATTTGGAGAGAATTGGTAATTGATCTTTGGCATCCAACTTCATGATTTTCTGTATGCTACATGCGGTATTAACTTTAACATTAGGAAGGTTATCCTTAGTTATTCTATTCAGCCGCCGTGCAATTATGTATGTGCGGTAGCACATATATTAGGCGTACGAAGAAGCAATTGATTAGCAGAATTCAGCAACACTTGCCGCAGAAATTGTTTTAAAAAAGCTCGGCACCGTCAGGAAATTCAGCTATTTCCGATTATATAACGTAAACGGGCACCCAGTCAACATGACTAATTTCTCAATTCTACATAAAGCAAAATCAGAAGAATTATTTTATATTTATGAATCTCTAAATAAAATAACAAACACCTGGCCTAAATATTGAATAGTTTCATCAACATCATATTCTAATCGACTGGTCACGAATCAAAAAACCAAACAACAGTTTACTAGTATCTACACAAGACCAACCACCCCCTCGACCAGACTCAATAAACATTCGATCAGATTGACAAACATCATGTCCAGCCATACAAAAGTCAAAAGTGACTAATAATCACTGACGTATAACCATAATGAGTGAAAAAAAGTATATAAGTGAATTTAGACAAATTATTAGTGAGATTTACGAGAGAGTGAGAGAGGCAGAGAGAGAAGAAATACTTTGCTACTATGAGTAAAATTATCAGGATAACTCACATAAATGAGGCATACCAAACTTCTCCACAACACCATTATGGCCAAGTTAGCATTCGGGCAAGGCGACATCAGCAATATAGCTTCCTTGCGGATTTCACTTTATCACGTCATTAACAAACCAAACCTCGCAGCTAAATATGCCCTACTACGAAAAGAAAGTTACGAAGATGATTCTACTAGATATCTGCAACAAGATCGCCACTTAGCTCGATTCGATGCCATATCGCTAAGGGTTTCTAACCAATAACTATGATGTTCACGAGGACCCCATCCTGGCAGACGAGTGGGTCCTATACTATCCAATTTGGATGTAAGTGACTTAAACTGTCTCTGCCATGTCAAAATCTGCCAACCTTGTTTCTTACGCCAATTTGGTGCTGGATGAGAGAACAGAGCTCTGCTGGGCAATCGAAATGAGGGCATACGCAAACGTGACCGAGCCAACGAAGTTGATGGAGCCTTGTTTGTTTTTCTAACGACGAGCTCTTATTGTCAGATCCAAATATACGCCTACGGATGCCAACGTTATTTATTCGTTGTTGGTAACCAAGGAATAACTAACAACAAACTGTAGGGGGGAAATTAGCTGCACATACGGAGACAGAAATTTCGAAACAATATGAGCATTCAACACTGCAATCCGAACCTGCGCTGTTACCAAGTAGACAGAACAAAATTGAGGAACGAAGCGAAACGAAGGACTGCACACCGAAAAATAACATTCGTACACGTAACAGCCAACAATACGAACAGTTGGTTAACTCACAATCCTTCAGGACAAGAATGACTAGATCTCAGACGACATTGCAATACAAAAAGAAATCTATACATGCAAACAGGCACATACGCACACTTACTAATCAGACCAAACAATAAATAGAAGTAAAACCGAGTCAGATGTGTTGCCACCCACATAATCAAATGTAAACCCAGGATGTATATAAATGAAAGATTGTAAAGTGAAGTTTAGTAATCTCGAAATAAATGGCCATTATCCACTTTGTTATTAATATGTTTTTTTATTCCTATGTACTCATATATATATATATATATATATATATATATATATATATCTTATATATATATATATATATATATATATATGTTTGGATATAGGTGAAACAAATATTCGCAGATATAAATTTAAAAACAAATTATATGCTTCCAGAAGCGATTTCGCTTCACCTATTCCCTGGAGCAATAAAACACGAATTATTTTGTTTAAATAGAAATACTGTCGATATAACTAGTATGCAAAATATTTATTTATCTACAATTTTTACATATTATTAGCATAACTAAACACAGTTTCGCATGATACTGACGCTACACGAGTACATTGTCTTTATTTTTGCATTTCTGTAAGCATCCATTTATTATAATAGTTCAAGAGCATGTTTACATGTTTTGCATTAATTAAAATAGAAAAACATTTTGTTCGCATGTCACATTATTTACCAGACATGATATTTATATTTATAGATATATATGCAAAATTAATTATATTTCGTACACAACAAGCTTGTATTTACTTCAGTCTTCTAATGCATCAGCTTAAATGTTATTTCCCATTAGTACAACTCTAATTTTGTAAATAGCTAGATACAATTACTGAATTTAAGGTTTAGTTTTGTACAAACTAATGTTTCTTGGTTAGCCTTTCCTTTAGGTGGAGCCTATATGGCATCTATTTAGGCCTGAAGTTCCAACTAACCATCTCCAAACTGATATTGTAGCACAGACACCACATTACATGGAAAAGTTATATTGAAATGAAAATTGGTAGTGGGGGCGGTGATAAAAATTACTTTAATCAAGGTTGCGATCTTTATATTAACACCTGACCTATTATGTACATACATTTGCTAGTATAAATTGAGTATTCTATAGTGTTGAAAAGAGAAATCATCCAGTGGACCGATTTCGTCCTTATTGAGAACCCATCACGTACTGTTCAGGACGAAATCAGTGTACTGGATGAATTTCCTTCTCAACTCTGTACAATACTTAATTTATATTGACAAATGTATGTACATAATAGATCAGGTGTTTATATAAAGATCGCAACCTTGATTAAAGTAATTGCTTTCACCGCCCGCACAACTAATGTTTTCATTGATTGCTGGATTGAGTTTGCTTTGTAATTTTTTCTTGCACACTAGATGGAGTAAGTTTGGTAGTTGATAATCAAAAATGTGTCATGCAAAATGTGTTCATACCAACGCGTATCGTAATCTATCTTTTATGCACTTCCTTGCCTGTTCGCCTGTTTTGCTGACCATTGATTGATAGGCTATCACTTGTCCCTTGACTCTGAAGCCGTCCACAATTATTTTTTCCGAAATTATTCCTGATCCCATCTTTTCCGTATTTCTTTAAAATTTTCGGAGCTTCATTTCCGTCCACCACCTTCAGGGTTGGCACCATATTCAAAGATAAAACAATTTGTTTCAAATTTGATATTGTCAATCAAAACAGATCTATTTTTATTTATTATACTTCCTATATTATTGGTTATTGTCTGCCCGAATATCCGGTCTTAATACCTATTTTCCTATATTCAAATGTATCTAAAAAAATACCCGCACCCCCTACACTCAACAACCAATATACACTTTATGGGCACTGCACGCTTAAGCGAAGCAAAATTTCATCTTGGTGTCAAATATGCTTGATACTAAATTGGTAACGATAATAATAACCGCCTTTTAGCTTCGCGGAGCGTACTTGAATATAATTATCTTCAGATGTAATTTGTTGCGTTGAGTCACATGGTGCCCTCCAGCCCTCGGAAAACTGTGAATTCAATTTGATCATGTTGCTTTATCGTGAAATATTATACATTTTAGAAAAGGTATGTTGATTCGGAACATGCGGTTATCCATTGTAGATTTGCTTATTTTTCAGAAATATTAATAATAATAAAACTCAAATAGATGTAAATAACCTCAAACAGCCGTTTTTATGTAAATTTTCTAAAAACTTAACTGGTCATGGTGGTGGGAATTCTAACTTACAGTGGACGTAGCTAAGGTCTACCATGCACAATGCAGGTTCTACTGTATGTACCATTGTAGGCTCGTTAAAATAATCATTGGGTATCTGTGAAATCTATGGAGATTCTCTAAATTAGACAGCAAATTCCAGCTAGCTCGGCTTATAATAATAATTGTGGAGATTTTATATGCCAACCTATTAGTTGATCCTAAATCCTATTAGACAAGAAAGACTTTAGAATTTGAAGACGCACGTAAAGGTAATGACCATCTAATAATCGATTTAATTTCGTTCACTTCATAGGCAGGCTGAACATTTCAAAAATAAAAATTCGTGGTCAACTGCGGCAGTCCAGTATCAACAGTATGGTGTTCTTTTCTCGAACAACCTTCAGAGTGAGAAATATGGAATGCATTCCTGTATCTTAAACATCGCATAGATGCAGATCATCTTCTGCTTCCTACCTTTTTTAAGGATGGTGGCAACATAATTCGTTGGAGCATTTGGGATCTTTCTAGTGTTATATGGAATTAGGAGCGAATCGACCACCATTCCGGACTTCAAAATGGTTATCGTAATACGTAGTATAAGCATGATTAATCTATCTTGTCTATTTTATTCTCCTCGATTGTCTTTCGTCATATCTTGCTTTGCATGAATCATACTAGAAGAGAACAAGCCGAATTCAGGCCATTACGAAGTTGTTTCAATATTTTCTTCCTAAATTCGATTAGTTTACAGCGACATCGATTTCTCGGTCCTACATTAGCCGTCTTTCTAAAAATCATTGACGCATTTTACATAGTGTACTAGTCGATATAATGCCATAAAATGTAACTTTTACACGTGTTGAAAGATGATTTTAACTGCGGACTAATTGAAATTACCTGATCTGCGTTTTGACTAACACAGCTTTCATTGTTCCAGTAGTTTTCTTTTTGCAAAATATTTCGGCCTAACATATCGTAGGCCTTCATCAGTTGCATTTTGTTTCACAAGTTTAACTAACGAAACAAATGAAGCAAGCGCGTTATTTCCTCTAGCCATAATATTTATATTATACTTCGCATGTCAAATATGTGTGTGCATTTTCATAACTGTTGTTTTCATCTAACTAATTTAGACCAGATTGGCTAAATAATAATTTATCAATTGCATGAGTTAACTATTCGTTTTTACACACTCAATGTAAATGACGTAACTGAGATGGCCCTCACTTTCAAGTGGGGAAGACAAAATTCAGAAACACTCGTCAAAAAAACATGCCATGAGTGATAAAAATAGAAGTTCGAAAGACCAATGCACATGTTAAATTTCAATTCAAACCACTAGGGTTGTACTCAAGATAGACAAGTTAATAACAGTTATTTGCATACTATTAAATAGGCGCACGCCACGCATGTGCATGTGTATGTGTATGCATAACTACAAAAATTCGTTAAAATATTATTGATACAAATAAACGTACATTTAAATGAAACTGCAGTCAATAGACATTAATTTACCCTTTGCACGCGTCAGACATATTATTACTTATAAATATAGTATTATTAGAATAATTTCAATAGGTAGGGTTGGGGTGCAAAACAGAAAATTAGGGCTGAAATCACTAATTGTTTTAAAATCAAACGAATATTTAGTTATGAAATTCTGAAGACTATATTCATAATAACTGATTATTCATTTCTTGAACAATAAGCCCAATAATTAGTCAATCTTAATCTGATGTTCTTAATCTTTTACTGGAGTTAGCTTCAGTTACCAATTCATGCAATCGCCTTTCCATTCCATTAGCTAATGCAGTATTCCAAATCGTACCTAAAGATTTTTCAACAGCTGTTCCATTCATAATATTATCTCTAGATTTAATTTCTATAGATTCCCTAATCAATCTCGTCACCCCATTAAGACTACATATTGCTATGCGTTTGCATTCCTCCCAGTTGATAGTATGCCCAGTCTCCACTACATGACGAGCAAGATCTGATTTAGCAATATGTCCATACTTACACGCAGTTTTATGTTCACCTCTTCTTACTTTGATTGGGCGCATGGTCTCACCAACATACTTGAGACTACAATCATTGCATGGGATCTCATACACTCCTGATGTGTCTAAGGGTTCAATCTTTTCTTTTTGGTTAGGGAGTATAGTGCCAAGTGTAAGGAGCTGTTTTAAAACGGTCCTTATATTGTATTTTAAAGCTAATGATTTCACTTTCCTACTTAATATAGAGTCCGGTAATACCATGACCTTCCGCTCTTCCTTCTCCTTATCCGCTTTTATGTATCTCAAACTAGGATTAAATTTCTTCACCACGTCCCTCATTGTTGCATCTATTAAATGAGGAGGGTAACCATTAGTCTTGAATATATCGCGTAGTCTACCTAATTCTAACTTCCTATGCTTTATATCTGTTAACTTGAGACTTCTTAATGTTAATGACTTTAAGATACCGACTTTCATACGGAACGGGTGATTGAACTTGAAATTAAGCAGGATTCCTGAATAATTATCCTTCCTATAATTATCTCTTCCCAATTTCTGACCATTTATAATTAATTTGACAGCCAAAAATGGTAATTCACCTGACGATTCCCTTTCTAAGGTAAATTGGAGATTAGCTCATTCGATTAAATAAATTTAAGAAATTTACCAATTCATTATCACCATGGTTCCAGATCAGTAATATATCATCCAAGAAACGTAGGTGCAATTTTTGCTTCAGTGGAGTCTTATCCAACAGATTATTTTCCAAATAATGCATAAAGATATTAGCTATTGGGACCGACAAAGGTTGTCCCATTGGAACGCCTCTAATTTGTTTATAAAATTCCTTCCGAAATTTAAAATAAGTGGAGGACATACAAATACACATCATCTCCATGACGTGTCCTAACGTCATTTTGCTTCCTTCTAATATTAATGGGTGATCAACTAGGAAACGTCTAAAACAATCCAGAGCCTCAGGTACCGGTATATTCGTGTACATAGATACTACATCTAAGCTTACTAATCTATCCTTTTCTTCTAGTACACATTTATCAACAATTTCAACCAAATGATATGAATTAAGCAAGGTATGTTCTAAGAAATAGGAGTATTTTCTTATTCTATGGCACAAAAACTTTGAAATTTTATATGTTGGGGAGTGTTGTACATTCACTATAATTCTTAAAGGATTACCCGGCTTATGCACTTTAACTTAACCATAAACTCTGGGTGCAACAGTATCTCTTTGAATGAGAGTGTTACCATGCGTCGAATCCAATTCCTCATTAGCAATCATATTGATTAGTAATTTTACTTGCCCTTGTAACTTATCAGTAGGGTCTTTTGTTATTTTAGTGTATACTTCAGCATTACTTAACTGTTCTATCATTTTATTGTTATAATCAGATTGATTCATCAGAACTGTAGCTCCTCCTTTATCCGCCTTTAGACATATAACATTATTTGATACTAAATCCTTTCTGAGACGTTTAATTTTATAGTTAGGCTTAACTTTATCCTCTTGGTGTGTTAAAACCATTGAGGCAACGTCTAATTCAAATTTCACCCTATCCTTATCCGAAAGAAGTTGTGCCGTTTTGACAGCCTCAGTAATTAATTCATTTCTAACCGATCTTTCATTAGGAATAGCCATGTTTAAACCACGGTTAAGTAGTTCAACTTGATCTTTCTTAAGATTTAATGTTGATAGATTTACTATTCTATTAGTCCCGATTAAATTATCACTTTCTTGGGGTCTATAAATTCCCAAGTCAGCTAATTTTTTATCATGTCTAATTCTTATTTTTTATTTCTCTATTACGGGCTTTATCACTGAAATCCTCAATGCATTTAAAATCATTTGCGTGCAAAAGAGAAGTTAAAATCGATCTTAATTTTGTTTTTTCCTTAATAAGTATAATCTTACGTTTAACTAAATCACGAATCAAAGTTTTTATAATATTTATACAAGGGTCATGCTTAAGAGACATGCCATAAGCATTTAACTTAAAATTTACTTTAAAACGAAAACATTTAGGAATAACATCATGTTTCAAACAAATACTTCAAAAGGAAATATTAATGATACTATATTTAAAGTAATCATTTGTCTGACGCGTGCAAACTGTAAATTAATGTCTATTGACTGCAGTTTCATTTATATGTACGTACGAATTTTTTTAGTTATGCATACACATACACATGCACATGCGTGGCGTGCGCTTATTTAATGGTATGTTAATAATTGTTATTAATTAGTCTATCTTGAGTGCAACCCAAGTGGTTTGAATTGAAATTTCACATGTGCATTGATCTTTCGGACTTCTAGTTTTGTCATTCATGGCATGTTTTTATGACGAGTGTTTCTGAATTATTGGTCTCCCCCCACCAGAATGTGTAAGAGCAATCTCAGTTATGTCATTTTACATTGATTGGATAAAACGAATATTTACTGCATGCAATTGATAAATTCTTAGTCGGCCACTCTAGTCTCAATTAGTTAAATTAAAATAACAGATATGTAAATGCAAACACACATGTGACACGCGAATTTCTAATGAAAGGTCAGTCTAAAGTATAAATATAAATATTATGGCTAGAAGAAATAACGCGCTTGCTTCATTTTTTTCGTTTGTTAAACTTGTGAAACAAATGCAACTGATGAAGGCCTACGGTAAGTTAGGCCGAAATATTTTTCAAAAAGAAAACTACTGGAACAATGAAAGCTGCGTTAGTCAAAACGCAGATCAGGTATTTTTACACGTGTTGTCAACAAAACGCTTATGGTGGCGTTATAGTCTATATTTAATTATTGCAAACTACTACTCTTATTAGAGTCTGTTAAATATGTTCAATTTAGTCGTTCTGTTTTATTTTATGATGCTATTATGAATTATGACATTCCATACGTTCAGATTGAAGGCGTTGCGGATTTCTGCTGGTCGTGCAGTGGATCTTGATTATGCAAACGTAATTATATTATTATTCGAAATCGAGTTTCGGCCCAGGATAGCATGAATAAATTAAAAGTTGTAGTTCGCCTTTCGGTATGAAATGCACACCCTTTAAATGGAGGATATTTCTGCAGGACCATTCTTCACGCACTTCAAATTTGTGACTTCAAGGTAAAGATCTGAACTTGGTTGACAGATTTACGTGTATTGGTAGCTGCGTCAATAGCTCAAGCAATTTTAGTTACGAGGTGAATAAGGATCGTGAAAGCTGATGTAGCCTTCTTCTTACATATGTTATTTATTGAGAAACGCGAGTTTTACACTGTTTTACAAGAAATGTATGTAATTTATCTATACGTCCAGCTTTCTTACAAGCTAGTAAAACTTTGTCCATTAAAGTCGAATATATTGGACGATTACTCCAACTCGATCACCGTTTTTTTGCGTGGCAGAACTTATGCATGTTACTAACAACGATTAAGTCTAAATGACAATTCGATGGAAACTATCTACGCGAAAATTTAGGTTTAGGAATGTAAACCGAAATTGCTTCATTGTTATTATTTTGCGAATATTTTCTAACAAAGTATTACTCATACACATGTTAATGGAATATTGAGTAATATTTTGAAGCTCATGTGATCATGAATCAAGAATAAACTTGAAATATATGTTGCAAGCAAAAGTGTAACATTAATTCACAATGTAGATATTTGCTTTTAATGCAAGATACTGATTTAACAAGCTGTGAACACAACTAACGATAGTAGAACTAGGATGAATTGAGAAGGTGAGGCTGCTCAACATATAATTTACTATAAAACGAAAAATTGTATGGAAATTGTATCAGGGTGACGAAGTGGATAGAATCACAGACTCGAAATAACACTGTCAAAATACGAGCCCTGTCCGTGGCATAATTCCGGATGGTAATTGAAGAGATCCCAGTGAGGACAAAACCGGTCTACTGCATCGATTGCCCTTTTTACACTATATGATGCTTAGTTTATACTGGCAAATGTATGCATATAATGGGATTGGTGTTTATATCAAGATCGCAACACCTGCGCAATAATTTACGAAGAGGAAGCATTATTAAAAAAACATAGATGATGTTATAAAACAATTAGAAGATAATTTTAAAAATTTAAGCATAGGAACACCTAATATTTTAATAAAATTTGGTTATATTGAACTGATAGAAAATAATAGCTTTAAGTGAAAATTAAATTTTAAGTTTTAGTTTTGAAAAAGACTCCAAACTATAATGAACTCATTTTCATTCCAAGTACAATGTATGCAGAGCTGCTATAAATGGGATCATATATCTAATTTTGCTTTCTATATATATATATATATATATATATATATATATATATATATATGCATGCGTTTTGATCCAGGCTAGTCAGTTTGTCTTCGTACTTTGATGCTAATCATGTAAGGTCGAAATGTGTCAGTGTTTACTTTAAGCTCGCAAACTTGATTTAAAGGAATTGTTACCATCACTCGCGCAATCAATTACTGTTCAATTGTTTTACCTCTCTCTATATATATATATATATATGCGTGTTTGTATTTGTGTGTGTGGAGATAGATGAAAACAGTTAATATTCGTGACTGCATAGAAATTGTGCAGCCTACATTTCGAGCCAAGTACAATGTATGCTAGACTGCTAAATGAGAGAGCTGCATGCCTAATTTTGCTTTCCACAGATATAAAATGTGGTTTGATCCATGCTAGTCATTTCGCCGTCGTACACTGATGATGATCATGGAAGTTCGAAACCCGCCAGTGCATGATCTTTTATAGCGTTTTATAACGTTCGATCACTGCTTCTTCTATGACCATTTCCGAACAGCGTTCCCTGCCATTTACCACTACTATTTTAAGTATTAGGCCTAATGATTTTTCAATCGATGCAGCATTGATAAAAAAATTTCTATATCATATTTCCAACGATTCTCTATATAAACGCGTAGGACGTTTACTTTAGCAGAGTGCTATTTGCATCCCAGATCTTAGTAGCGCCAGTTTTTAATAAATGGCGAGCCAGATATTATCTGTCAATTTGACCATTCTTATGTGAATTTTTATTTTCTAACTTTATAACTTTAATTGGTCGCATGATTTCTCCCACGAGCATTTAATTACAATCTGATCAAAGAATTCAATGGCGTGACATATTCTATTTGATTATGAAGCAATCTGCCTGATGTACACGTTTGTTTTCAATTGTTCTTTCTTTATATTTCACTGACAACGTTTTTACTTTGTTTTTCAACTCCGAATCAGTTAAAACGAATATCGTCCAGTCAAATTTGGTTATCCGTTATTTGGCCTTATATGGTTGTACATCAAATATTTTTTATAACTTCTCATTGCACATTCTATTAATTTCAACTGGTAATCATTCAATTGAAATATTTCTTAAATTTTTAATTAACATTTTATGTTTTAAATCGCAGATATATTGGCTTCTTATAATTGAAGATTTTTTTATTTATTAGTCGATATTGGTGATTAGATTTAAAATTCAGGAGCATTCCAAGGTTTGTATCGTTTCTTATCAACTTAACAACTAAAAATGATAATGTTCTATTTATCTCCTATTCTAACCTGAATCTCAATTCATTCATAAGTGGTCGTGAAGAACTTGATGTGTTGTTGGAAAAAGGAGCGCTGATTTTGTTTACGATGACGGGCCTGTCAATTGGAATCTCAGTGATTCGCGTTCGCGGGTTTTCGCTTCGCACTATCAGTTTCGCAAAGATCCGATTGATCCTCATTTCCAAGAACGCATCGAGTTTTTCTTCGTCCCTTTCGTCCGAAGGCTTCAACATCGTTCTTACTAACCACTGGAAATATTGTTTGATCTAATCTTCGTTGACTGGTTTTTACGAACGACGTGGAAGCCTTCGGAAGAATGGGACGAACCCGCACTCTGTCAATAAGAAGACAAAATCGATGCGTACTTTAAAATGGCAATCAATCGGATCTTTACGAAACTGATAGTGCAAAGCGATCAGATGTTTAAGACTGTTTATTGATGAAAGTGATGATAATGAAATAAACTAATCATATTGTAATATAGCGAACGCGATTCATCTACTAGAGAGCTTTTGCATTTCATTGGAATTTCGAGGTAGCAGCCATAATTACTTTTTTAAATCAAGTTTGCGAGCTTGACGTAAACACCAATCCCGTTGTATTTAACCAGTCGTCGAACAACATAAGCATACTGTGTTAAAGTTTTTAGCTTTACATAAATAAAATACATTTACAAACTTGTATTCATATTTCTTTAAATCAAGTTAGCGACCTTAAAGTAAAAACGAAACCCATTGTATTTAACCAGTCGTCGAACAATAGCAAACCTACCGCCAGTCACACGCACTGACGCATTTCGACCTTACATGATTAGCATCGGAGTACGACGGCAAACTGAGTAGCGAGGATCAAACCGCAATGGCTATATATGGAAAACAAAACTAAATATGTGGCTCTCACATCTAGTAGTCTCGCATGCATTGTACTTGACTCGAATTCTCGGCTGCACAATTTTATGCAGTAAGGAACATAATTTTTTTGCAGTTTTAGCCATATATATATGGATAATACTATTAAACTATCATTGATTGCGCGGTTGGTAGTAACAATTCCTTAAATCAAGTCAGCGTACTTGAAGTAAACACCAATCCTATTTTTATTTAACATAGCAAAACTACCGTCATTCGCAAGCACTGATACATTTCGAACTTCCAACAGAGCTCAAGGTGTAGTTTGGCATTTTTTTGGACGACTGGATTAAAACATGTGACCCTTTTAATGACTTTTACATCTCATATACTAAGCCATTGAACTTCTTACTACACTTTAAATAAGTAAAGTGAAAAAATACTTCAACTTGTCTCAGTTAATCTGCTTCATAGCATAAAACCCCACCCTACGACTCCTTTTATTTCCAACATATGACCAGCCCATCGTATTCTATGTCAGTCAATATGGCACTTCCTTCACTTTGGCTTCATATTTGGCTCTAAAGCAGATTATTACTTGATTTCTATGGTTTGTCTTCCTTCATGGCTAGAAATATCGATGGCACCTACTTGAAAATCATCTACGCTTATGATTCGCCGCCACATAAGGCTTATCTTCTTTGTTCATAAGTTTTCAAGTTGTTTTTACTATCGAAATTCTCTCGCCAAAATTATTTCTATATCACGCGCAATTGCAATTCCTCAATTTGTTTCATCTACACTTTTTAACAGCTTTACTAAATGTTAAACTTTTTTCAATGCCACGAGCATTTCCAACGCACTACATGCTGACATAAATGTTATACTTCAGTATGATTTAAGAAAGCCTTTAATGTGCACGTCCTTAATATATTCTAAATCAAAATCACTGACAGGAATCATAAATTTTCCCTTTCGATTCTGTAATACACTTCGTTATTAATATGGATATCTCTGGCCACCACACAGGATTATCTGAAATTTGTTCCTTTTCATTTTGTCTCCAGCCGAGTTGCTAATTTAGCAACTAATTAACATCAACAACGGTTAACATCGTAACTTCTGCACACAATTTTTCTGATGGGCATTCCTAATTCTCTTACTAATGATTATTTCTTCTATTTCAGCTAATCCAGCGGATCGTTAATGTTTACCTCATTCAAAATAGTTTGTAACACGCGGCTCCGTGTTACAACCCAGCGAAAGTCGATTTTTACAAACGCTGTGCTCTTTAAGGTCAAATATTCTAACTCTGTCCTTAAACAATATTTCTCTTAACTGTGATTTTAGGAACAATCTCTGTTAGTCTCAAGCAGTTTTAATCGATATATCTTGAACTGCAATTTTATTTGTAATTAATAGGGTTTTTATAAAATAGACAGAACCGCGCGCGATTCGAGAGGATCACGCGGTGGACTATTGTGTCACAGTGAATTTATCTCGCTTAATCGGATTATTCGTTACTATGAAAATGATTGATTGTTTACTATAAAAAGCAAGGAGCTAAACATTTGTGAGTTGTTTGTCATTTAAATCTTTAAACGGCTTCCCTGTTCAATTTGAGTGATAACTTTCAATGTTAACTCCATTAACATCATGTATTCTTTGAGTTTTTGTCATAAAAGTCTTTAAACGGATTACACAAAAAATTTTCCTTTATAAACATAAATCATTTTACTATGTTCATATTATCATGTATTTTCAATCATTTGACTATTCTAATTTCGATCCAGACATTTGTGCAAGAATAATTTCTTGTGTGCAAAACATTTCACTTTATAGACATAAATCATTTTAATCTTTGCCGTCTAGGAGACGGAAAATTTAGTTTAACTGTGAATAGTGTTTAAGACCTATTTTGCATAAAATCTGTTTGTGCAGCTGACCAACATATATTCAATTTAAACTAACTGTGAATTATATTACTATTTGCAACATTATATCTAATATATGTATGAAACCAATTTTTGATTTTCTCATATCGACCATCCGAAAAGGATCAGAGACTGATTAGGCGCACGGGTAGTAATAATAGCCACCATTGATATGTAGGACGGGTATAAAATTCACGAACAAGAAAGCAACCCGGAAATCGACCCCAACAAGTTGACGAGTTGAGGAATACTAGATTTTCGTAACTGAAGTCTATAAGTACTTTCCTAGGTGTCGGTATCCAGACTTCTCAAGAATTATTTCTAGTTTATTTTATCCTAGTCATTACTAACTTTATCTATTTTACTTCCAGTAGCACTTTTCTAACTAATCTTTTACCAATTTTGCATTAGGTGTTGTACACCTAGTAACAAATTGGTTCAAATATGACCAGAAGGATAAACTTAAGACAGTATGGACGGAAAGTATAATCTAGTGCTTATTGGCAACTCATCAGTAGGAGCCCGTATTACGCCTTTTACCCACTATTTATTAGGGTGAAGAATATGGGGAAATATGACGCTACAAACATGTATACGAATGTGTAAACCTGCAGTCGTCGATAATGCGACTTTAATTATAACGCACTATATATAATATATTTACCGAATCTGTAAATGGCTATTGTGTTAGTACCCGATGTCAACTTTATGGTACAAAAAAGGTACATGGTACTAACATTATGGTTGCCGAGTCTGTACATGTTACCAACACAATGAATCTCGATGTATGCTAGAGTTCACAAAAATTCAGAATTACAACTATTTCTGAACAACTGCTACTCCAGCAATTCCGTATTCTCTGGCCTTATTCGATATTATGTATCATATTTCGCGGTAATCATGAAATCATTCAATGAAATATTTAACAGTTATATACTGTTTGTGAAGGGAATAGCATCGACCAACACGATTTCTAGTAATTAAACGAGCATTGGTTGCGCGGGCACTGTCAACATTTATATAATTCAAAGTTGAGCTCTTGATATGAACACCAATCCTATTATATTTAACTTTGTCAGTATTAACCGAGCATTGCATAATGTAGGAAAGGCAATTCATCCAATAGACCGATTTCGTCCTAATAGTTAACACTTTATATACTGTCAAAAATTTGCTGCGGACAGAAACCGTACCTGGGTGTGTCTGGTTTTGGAATTTGTGGCTCTCTCTATATGTTAATTTAACTTTTGTGGGTTTCTTTACTGGCGCTGTACATAAGTGCATTTTCGGGTGTTTTAACCATTGAATTTATTAAATTATATTTTAGTGTGACGTTATTGCTTATTTGTGATCTTTTTGTCAATTTAAGGATTTTGCAAGTATTTATTAGCTGTTGCAAACCTAATAACAAATTAGTTCAGTTGTGACCAGAATGATAAACCAAAGACAGAATGAACGGAATGTATAATCTCATGCACATTCATTTCGTGCTAACTGGTGATTCATCAGTAATGTCCTATTATTTCACATTATTCACCCAAATATATAGTGGTTAAAGGACGTAATACCGGCTCCTTTTGATGAGTCGCCAGTAAGCACGAAACGAATGTGCATGAGATTTTACTTTCCGTTTATGCTGTCTTTGTTTTATCCTTCTGGTCACAACTGAACTAATTTTTTACTAGGTTCGCAACACATAATTCATACTTGCATATATATTATTCTTCGCAACAAACAGTATTTCATTTAAGGATTTTGTTCGTTATTTATTCGAAATGACCAGTTACACCGGTTAAAGTAGTAAGTAAAAGCGGTGCAATTGCAACAGCTCTGTACAGATGATTTTGGATCGTCTTTACACCTTCAGGGTCCCTGCTGCTCAGTGCACTGTCCGCGCACAATCTCACAAATTTAGAAATGGAAAATCTTTCAGTTGGTCGCCATCACCTGGACTTACTCCAGTATTCACTCAAAAGTCGTTTATTACGAATCATCGTTGCTGGGGGCATGCCACATAAAGCTACATGCAAACTTGCTGAAACTGCACACTTTTTATTTCTCCATTGTCCTTAAGGTAACTTACACATAGAGGACGATCACTCGAAAAAAACCTACAGTTGGAGTAAGGCCGATGTTTGTTATTCCTGTCACTTAACAAATCTTGTCATTAATTGTTGTTACAGATACACTCTCGCGAATAACATTCGTGATTGACACTGGTGCTGCGATATCATTAGTGACAAGTAACATTATGATCGTCAATCGCTTGCCAATAAAAGCTCATGGCTTGTCAAATCTCCGTCTCCTTTCTTCACGTGAACGTTTGTTGTTGCGGACATTATGTATGTCATGTTGGGCGAAATACGTTCTGGTATTTGATGCAGCAAAATGTATCTTGCTTCACTCGATCACGAATTTAATTGCGCATACCTTTCTAGGTAGTTATAATAGTTTTTGCTCAGAAGAGTAATGTCTCGTTTGAATCCGATCATCCACGAGTACGAGTAATCGTACACAGCTTTCCAAAGATCATGAGCATAATGATCACATATTCTATCAGTACGACGAATCTGAACACACGGCATCATATTACGAATAAAAGCCCACCAATCTTCACTAGACTCAGACCTTTAGATCAGAATATGTTACAGACAGCCTAGGATATATTTGATCAAATACTTAACGATTGTACCTTTCGTCCTAGCTCACGTCTGTAGGCATGATTAATTCACATTCAAACACAACAAAATTTGATTATTGGAGGGTATTTTTTGACTATGCTGTTCTTAATTGAGTCACAGTTCCTGATTGATATCCGATTAACAACGCAAAAAACATCACGGATTAGGTCGTCCATCGTAAACGTTTACCTGTATACGATCTTAAATCTGAATATAATCAGATACCACTTGACGAGGAAATCATAGCGGAAACAGCCGGCATTACTCCGTTTGAATGATTTGAATATACGCGCATGATCTTCAACCTGTGTAATGTATCATATATATTTCATAGAGTCATGACAGAAGTAATGCACACATGGTCACGTTCATGATTTCATCATACCCTCTGATTATATAGAGCAACATTTACTGGATATCAAAGAGCCTTTCGCTCATTTTGAACAGAGCGGTCTCGTATTGAAAATTGAAATACGCGTGTTTAAGGAGAGAAACAAATAAAATTCCTAGATGCTCATTCCGATATTGTGTTATAAATAAACAAGAAGACAAGAATGAATTAATAAAACGTTTACTAAAACGATAACCTCTAAAGAATCGTGCTGTTACCTTGGAATGTATAATAATTATCCCTTATGATGGCGGAATAGCATGTACGGCTAACAAGGCGTTTCCAAAGGCTTAAATCGATAAATTCCACCTAGCTTCTACGTTGGGATGCATCTGATCAACCTATGTTTGAACACATTAATCGTTTGCTGGCGCAAAATTCCAAATCGCTTGCTATTCAGCCAAACTTACGGTTTAAACTGTCAACAGACACATTTGACGTAACAATAGATGTTGCCATAGATAAAAAATTTGATGGTAAACTGCCTCAGATAGTATTTTATTTTATAACATAAAAAAGAAACATTATAAATATGCTAAAACGCCCCAGCTTCAAGTAATTTCCGTACGACGTTACAAAGTCTTTTAGGAACCAGGACGGCTGAGATTGTGTACTGTTGGGCCCTTATTAAGGCCACAATTTGCGTTCTCCGACAAATGCTGAGAAGGTTAGTAAAGCAGTGTCTAAAAATACTCCTAGACACTTGAGTCCAGCTCTGGTTGACCGGTTCTTTCCTTCTGTTGTGGCGTTGACATCATTGGCGAGTGAGTAACTGAGCAATCTCGTTAAAGATCTGGAGTAACAGGCACACGTGAAGGTCAAATAAGTAGATGTTGCTCCGTCTCACTAGTTGTACAGCAACAAGATTGGCATGACTGAAATTACCAATATGTGTGAAGCAAGTCAAAAAATCAGCGTGGGTGAAATACCCGAGTGACAGCAAACAGCACGCACACGTAGCGTACTGTAGACGTAAACGCGATAACTGACGGGCATGGTAAATTCTACATGCTTAAATAGCCAGAAATGGAAAGCTCGCACGCCATTGGTTAACTACAAATTTCGCTTGTTTTAATTGATGCAACATTAATTGAATTTGATTTCCATTTACGCAATATGTCGACGAATTGTTCTTGAGCCGTTACAATATTATTTAATGGAAAAAGTAAAATTATAATTTCAAGACTTCTGGCTTCACTTTGCACGATAGATACTGTTTCACCCATTCAAAGTAATGTTCGACAGCGCATCACAATTATAGGCCCTTCAAAATGTAATATGTCAAATGATCCGCCTCAATGAGTTTAATTTTACCAATGGTCATAAAAAAGGCAAATAGATTGTTTTAGCATATTGTATATCTTGCGTTTAAAATAAATTCATTGGTCAATCACAGTGTCAAAATATCGCAATGGCGTGACATCCAATTGAACCACAATACAGACCAAGAACTCAAATTATTGCAACAAAGATTGCTGTAATGTTTTATCAGTTTCAAGTAAAAAGATATGGAAGTCATCACATAAAATATTAATTTATCGTTGGATAACATAATTTATATTACGGATGAATATTGGCGCGCGGTATTTGTCGAATACTATAATTTGAATCATCTATGAGTGTATGGTATTGCTTCACGATCGTTTCGTCTGATGGAACATCAGACGCTTCATTATCAAATGGGTCAAAGTTTACCGCCAATGCCAATTGTCCGATATAAGTATTCTGAATTTGGCCATTTTAGGTGCCTTACGCTCGTTTCAGATATATTCATGCTGATATTATTGTTCTTCCTATACTGCTTGGCTTCCAGCAATGCATTGATTTACTACATGGCTCAAAGTAATATTGTTAAACGTCTAATACGCGGAAAATATCACTTACACGCTTCTTCATTACAGGGTAGCAATATTTGATGTACCAGATGTAGTTGATACCGATTAAATTGCTGATTTCATGATTTGCATATTTTCGTGAGATTCTACTATAATTGAGATTCTATGTGCGAAAAAGGTCAGTGGTAAACCCAAAGAAAAATACTCTAATGGAATGCGTACATCGCCAGTTAAAGGCGGACTTATGTGCTTCTTGCGAAAAATCTGATTTTCCAGCCACACTGTCTTTGGTATTATTTACCATGTGCTCTAAGTATCGTGCCAGAACAAGAGCATCAGTTTCGCTAGTCACGTTTGACCACATTGCGCAACTACCTGTGTGTATGATACGCAGTATCATGATAAGTGATGCACCACCAGCATTAAGATTTTTTCATAAACTACGGCGTATTCTAAATAGACAACGTCCACAATCTGCTGGAGAACACCATAAGCCGGTCTAAAGTATCATAGTTTCCTTGCTACCTGAGTGAGAAGTACAGTGAATGCAGTCAAGCACCTTTCTCTAATGTCTGATGAGCAGAACTGGATTGTGGGCCTGTGCATCCGTGAAGTAGATTATGGGTAATCCTTCTCAGAGTTGTCATGCGAAATTGGTGTGATGACGAACTTTTTATCTTTGAATATTAGTGTCACTGCACTGTTCTGCTCGTAGGTGAATGATATTAGTGTAGGCTCGCTGTAAGTCACGTCTAAGAATGGTGAATGCAAAGGTGGTTGTAGAGAGACGTCTAGCCTGGAAAGTGCGTCTGCAATTATGGGTTGTTCACCATTTACATGTAAAATGTCGAATTGGCATTCATTTAGAAGTGACAAATGTCTTACTACACTGGTAGTGGACTTTGCGACGGTTGAAGTCTCATTTTAATGCACGCTAATTAATGGTGAATGATCTGAAAAAAACAACAAATGTGTTCCCGCCAATGATGAAGTGGCGCTCTGCGTCGTGGATTTGCGAGGATTTCTCGACTGAAAGCGTCGTTTCTAGTTTCTACTCTTTGAAGAGTACGCAAATAAAATTTAATTGTCTTTAAAACTTCGTCGTTCCCTTCTTCCAAGGTGGCACATTAGCAAAGTAAGAAGCATCGGTTGTTACTAGAAAATGTTGTTTGAAGTCTGGATGGGTTAGCAAGTTGGCATTTGCTAAGGAATTGATGACTTAATGGATTAATTTCTCGTCTTCAGAAAATTCAGAAATAGTGTAGTTTCAGTTAATTCCTTTCTGATCACGCATGTGCCTATATAACGGATAAATATATTTTGATAGGTCGGGATTTTACTTTTGATAGTAGCTGAGAAATTCCAATTTTTTCTGTAATTCCTTAAAAGTTTTCGGGGACGCAATATTCTTGATTGAATTTGTCTTAGATGGAAAATGTTGCATAACTTGAGGTGTAATACCATACCCTCGCTAATCCACAGATTTAGTTTGAATTGCGTTTTGTCACAACTGATATGGAATCCGTCATCATCATCCGTATCTGTTTGGCATGGGAGTTTAGGTCTGAACTAAAACAATTATAACATACATTATTCGGTGTCAGTGCGGAGTATGTTGGTCTTGAAACTCCTAATTGTCTGAGTGACACATTTTGATAAGAGTGAGAGAACATTTCGGAAATGCTTGGCATGATATTCTAGGTCTGGACTGTAAATCATTGATATTAAGATACGACATACAGTATACGGCTTCGTCAAGGAGAATGTCGTTCATGAAACTTTCAAATGTCTGAGTAGCCCATTTTAAACCAAAAGGCACGTAAAGGTATTCAAAAAAGCCAAAAGGAGTGAGGACTGCAGTTTTTCCAATTTTTCTGGCGCTGCCGGTATCAGGTGGTAGACTTGTATATGGTCAATCACTGAAAAGTGGCTACCACCACTGAGCTTTTAAAGCAAGTTGCTTATATTTGGAATGTATTACATATAGGATTTCGTCACTGAATTGAGTTTGCAATAATCTCCGCAGGCTCTGTATGATCCGTTTAATTTAGAGTCCAATTGCAATGATGACAACGATGAACGTTTTGATGGTTTAATGGTTCCTTCTTCCAATAATCTCGAAAACTCTTCTTGGACAGCTTTCAGTTTAGCTGGGTGCAGCGGTGTCTTTTAAAATGTGATATGTTTTCCTGCTGTGATGACATTGTGCATCATGTTGGTGACTGGTAGCTCTGACTTACTTAGATCAAACAACGACTTGTGTTCTCCTAGAGCAGTTAATATCTCGCTAAAATGATGCACTGGAGATAAATGTAAGATATTTAACACAAAGCTTTTGGAGGCCGCTGGAATGGTCAATGGTACTTTGATAAGCAAGATAAAAAATGAGCTAATTTTTCAACTGGATATGAAGACCTATTGTGTTGTGAGAGACCTTGGCGACGAGAAATTTTAAAAATTCATGTTGTAAACCTATGTTAAGAGGGCGATGCCGGTAAACAAAAGTTTGAATGGGCGCAACTGTAGCGCCATGGAATCACCCTTGAGAACAAAAACTTCAGCATCTGTGCCTGCGATGAATTCTTCTCCGGTTTTGACATCTATAAGATGCAGATGTTCATTGAGTTGCTTGGCCGGGTCATGCAAGCAAATAGGCTGGTCATTGAAAATGACATCGGATTTGCTTTCTCTGTAGGATATCTTGCGTGGAAGAAAGAAGCTAACAAAAACTGCAGCAACAAGCATTAGAAAGTTTATCTTTTTTGCGTGAAGAAAAGTAACTGTTTTATTGCTGTTGCATGTGGTCAGCAAAGGAAGGAAGCTAGCATTCGTTTGGTAAAGTATTCCATCGATGCAGGCAATTTCGTCAATTATATATATTTTATTATAGTGTAGAGTGTTTTAGATACTGTAAGAGATTTGCGGGGTAGCTACCTAATTGGTGATGCTATACCATTCCTACAAATACCTGGTAGCTGCTGTTGAGATCCGTGCTTAGGATTAGTCCCCGACCTTTTTCCGATGGGTGATGTGAGAAGGCTAAGTCGAATCATCATACGTATATTGTACACAATGACCAAATTGACCGTGCTCTAGACGGCAACAAAACGATATATTGTCAACAAAATTGAATATCTTATACACAAGTAATTATTAATTCACAGTTAAACAAAACGGACCGTGTTCTAGACGGCAACAAAACGATACATATTCAACACAAGTAATTATCAATTCACAAACGTCTGAATCGTGATGAATACATGTAAATGATTGAAAATATATGATGATATAAATAAAGTCACTGGTAAATATTGTCACTGATAATTGATGGATAAAAATCGTGTAAAAACAGTCTTGAAAAACATCACAAATAATTATTCCACTGTTTGCTAGGTTTTTAAATTATTTAATTATAATAATCCATTGAACTATAGAATTTGTGAATGTGATTGAGGAACATCTGATGTCCTGATGCGTGAAATCATATCTGAATGCAAAGAAAAACTATCGATCCACATATGCACTATAATCCACCGCATGTTCCCTGCGTATTGCGCGCGGGTGTCTATATTTATTAAACAAAACCCTATTAATTACAATTAAAATTGCAGTTCAAGAAATCTCAATTAAAACTGCTTGAAACTAACAGAGATTGTTTCTAAAATCACAGTTAAGAGAAATATTGTGTAAAAACAGAGTTTGATTATTTGACCTTAAAGAGAACTATATTTGTAAAAATTGAACATCGTTGGGTTGTAACGCGGAGCCGCGTGTTACAAAAGCACCAATGTTTTTGGAGAAAATCTAGTGAGTGATCGAGCGGATCTCGATTGCCGAATGTAACGACATCAACTGTGTTGAACCGTAGTTTTATTGGCATTTGTTATTTCTATGACGTTTCTTTCAACGATTTTAGTCAATTCTGAAAATGATATCACTTAAGAGGACAGTCTAACGTCATCAAATGTGGGATCGGTGTATGGACACCGAACTTAAATAGAATTCATGATATTCATGCTTGAAATTACAATAAAAACGCACAAGGGGACTTCTAAAAAAATTAATTTAAACCGAAAGTTCCCTGTAAATTTTAAATGAAAATAGCGAAGTGCTTACCAATATCTGCTTCCGCAGTTAGAATACAAATTGAACGCAGAATATGGTACAAAAATTTGTAAGCGAGAAAAACATTTGACCGCTTGAACCACAGAATGCTTTAACTCATAAATATTAAAAATTTGTGGCAAAGATAATGCAGGATAGAAACGACAGAATAATTTGGTGATAAAATTTTCGTATTAGATGTGTTTCCATCGGTTGTATGTAATACACACCAAAGATTCCGTACAGAACCAATAATCTTTAGTTCAGAAATTTTTGCTTAGCGATTTGTATTATGAAAACAATTTGTAACAGTAGCATTTATCTCTGATTCGGGCGCGGTTGCCAAAAGTCGGCAAAGAAACTGACAGCAATCACACGTAGCGAGCATAGCAGAAATTGTGTTGCGTAGTAATTACATCGTGCTTATGTAGAAGAGAAGTCGCACGCATTTAGTGAACAGTAGATTTGCACGTTATCATTGGTCCAGCGTATTAAATTTTGAATTTAATTTTAAAAATATGTCGGCGAAATAATCTCAGCTGTTACAAAAGATTCGTATACATGAAATCATACATTTTTATTGCAGAACAAAGCATTGGTGCACCCCTACCAATAATTAAAAAATGAATATTGTAGTCAACTAAAACAAACCACAACTTTCGACAATTTAAACAAAGAAATTTCTAAAAAAATTCCAATAATTTTAAAACATAACTTTGTTTATGAAACCAGAAGTTACTTTCAACTATAAAAATTTATTAATTTTTATATATCGTATCGATGGGCACATTAAACAGGTTATCAACAAACAAGCGCTCCACATAAAAAGACGTATCCGCTCAGCTCCGAACTTCCAGATAAAGTTCGCTGTCATCAAACACCAATTGCTGCAAAAGCCCAAAACCTCATATATTAACTTCTCTCGGTCGGACGACTATTTAACTTATCTCCTCGACTCTTTTTCCACTCCCACTCCGCCTGCTGAGATATTAGACAACGGAGACACTGAGAACCTACGCTGTTTCAACGTCTCACCGGCCTCCGTTGCCTAAGCAATCAAAGACATTAAATCTAAACACCAATTCGATCAATACGGTGTCTCGGTCAGCATGATTGCACTTTTTGGCTAGAATATCTTCTTTCTGGTTGCTGATGTTATCAACCGTTGCCTCGAAACTACCTATCTTCCTCCGGAATGACTTAATTTGACGATCTCTTCTATCCAAAAAATGACACATTGTCGATCTCTTTATTCAAAAATCTCCGCCCCATTACTATCGTCCCTTCTTTCACTAAAATCTTTGACAGGGTCTTATACAATATAATCTACCTCTTCATTAAGTCTCAGGACAACTTCTATCTCCTCGATGATCAACACGGCTTCTTGAATGGCCGCTTCTCTTCCACCAACTTAGTTAGTGTCCTTAATCATTGTTACTCCTCATTCTCCAAAGGTCATGAATGAACTCTCCTATTCCTTGATATATCCAAGGCTTTTGACTCTGTCATTTTTAGCAATCGAATCCGCCTTATTGAGGAGCGGTATCTGCGGCAACGTCCTCAATCTTATCAGTTACTATCACTGAAACCGATGCGCGACTGTAAAAGTCGGAAATAGTCACTCGATGCCAGCCCTTATCCGGTCTGGAGTTCCCCAGGGCTCCGTACTTGGTCCTATTCTTTTCAACCTTACACTCGCGCAGGTACAGATTGAAGACAACCTTTTCAAGCTGTTTAAATATGCGGATGACATGGTCATAGAATTCAGTAACCCTGCAGCATCCAACCCTTCCTTACCTCTTATATCTGAGCTTTTATCCTCGCTCCATTTGCAGCTCAGCAATATCGGTCTCAAACTAAATCCCACCGAGACTCGTCTGATGAAACTCTCCTCCGACCCACTCTGCTCTCTCCCGGTTGCACATTATGCCCTTGATATTGAAATTATAGATTCGATCAAACACCTTGTTATTTATTTTTCAAAATCGCTAGACTTCTCCCCATTCCTTACATACACTACTTCTCAACTCTTCAAATGGGCCCGTCTGATCTGCTTCAACCCCACTGTCCAACTCACGCTATTCAAGGTCTATGTCCTACCCCTCATTTCATACGCTAGCGAATTTTACTATCCTCTCATTCTCGCCTCCGCGTACGCCATCGAACAGATCTCTTCCAGATTTCTAAAGCGTGTCTTCCCCCACAGCCAAAATTATCGGGAACGCGTACTTCTAGAAAACTTTTACCGCTTTGGTTTACCCGTCACCTTCGAGTCATTTCTTTTATTCATAAGATCACAACTTGCCTATCACTGTCCAACTTTGCTCACCCAAGTCACCACTACGCCACACGTTCTAGTAACTCTTCTATCCAATCTAACCATACCCCCAATATATTTAACAAAACCTATCTCTTTTCCAAAGCAACTAATGTCTTCAACGCTCTAACCACGGAAATAAAGCTCCTACCCCAACACGAATTTATAAAGGTGGCCCACAAATACTTCTTTATTAAATTTCTTTGTGAATCGACTGAGTGGAAACGAAATTGGTTCCTTCTTAATTCATAACATTTCTTTCATCCCCGGCTATTCTCTTTACTGGTTTCGGAGGGCGAAATTTCTCTGTCTGACATATAATTTCCACTTTTCCCCTCTGGTTTTAAATCTTTCACTCTTGATTGCCTGATACTACTTCTATTCTCATTTTTCATTCTATCATATCCATATAGTGGATACTTTACCACGTTTTTTCAACCAATCATTTTTCTTTCTGTTTCAGCGAAAGACCGGCAACTCAAAAGCCCGCTGACCACCCGACGGTTTGCATCGGACATCGACTCCCCCTCGTCTACAATCAGTCATAAGCTCGTTCAACGGATGCCAGTGATCCCTGCATGAAACACTAGCTTTAATCTAGTCGACTCCATCCTGGTCAATACTACACTTCAGAAATTCAATATCCACGACAAAGAACTCCGTCGGTCGACGTCTGCTTCCGGTCCGCCATCATTTTAGATCTCACACTCAAACTCATCTGTCCAAATCCAACCTACCCCGCATTGACGCTCGGACACATCTTGGACTGAAATCAAATTGATCTTGTCTAGTCAAAGGGAATTTCTTTTTCTCTTCACCAGATTGAACTATCATGAAGTTGATGAGAACGCTTTTCTTCCTGAACTCCGCCCTCCCCTGTTGTTAAATACTTTACTAGTCACAATTTCATTCACTTCCACATATCCTACCTTTGATTTATTTTTTTCAAAGGTCGGGCCTGGTGGCCATTGATGCCAAATAAATGTATTATTATTATTATTATTATTATTATTATTATTATTATTATTATTATTATTATTATTATTGTTATTATTATTATTATTATTATCATCATTATTATATTTGAAGATAATTGACCTACACATGATAAATAATTTGCTTCAAAACTTCCTGTTTCTTGAAATTGCTTAGAGAAGGTTTGACAGATTACTATATATAAAAATAAAAGGATAATATTTTTAAATGCCATCTTCGCTTAAGTATAAAATATTTATTAGATACTCTTTGTGGCGGATAAATAATATATATATGCAATTATGTATTAGATGTTGCGCATCTAGTAACAAATTTGTTCAAATATGACCAGAAGGATAAACCATATATAGCATGACTATAACGTATTGTAACGCGCGGTTCCGCGTTACAACGCAACGAATCTCAATTTCGACAAAAATGGTTTTCCTTGGGGTCACATATACGGAATCTGGTTTTAGAAATCATTCTCATAACTGTGATTTTAGAAACAATCTCTGTTAATTTCCAGCAGTTTTAATTGAGATTTCTTGAACTGCAAATAATTTTTAATTAATAGGGTTTTGTTTAATACTAATGGACACCCGCGCGAAATACGCCGGTAACATGCAATGGATTTATGCAATTTAACGCTCAAAGCCAGAATTTCTATATTCTGTGTATTTAAACTATTTAAATAACTAATAACTGTTCTGCTAAGACATTCTGGATTTATTCATGGTGTTTTTTGTGACTTTGATTTTATGCCTTGATAGTAACTTGTGTTGACAATATATTATTTTGTTGCCGTCTAGAGCACAGTCACTTCTGACGAACAGTGAATTATAATTTTCTTTGGAACATAGTGTACAATTGCAGGAAGCCCGGTGGCGAGCCCAGCAACAAGCCGCACCACCAGATGGACCCAGTATGAGATATGCCAATTCGATCCAGACTACCTTGACGAGTGGTTCGACGAAGTTAATTTATTGGCCAAGGTGTCTAATATAACATATGAGGGCTCCATCTTTTTGAGAGCTTGAAAGACAATCTCAATGTCTTTCCGACGCGGACTCAACGATATCCTGCCTCAATATACTGAGGGAACATGTTCGCAGCCATGGCAGAGCCTGCGACGCGCCGTCAAGCACATCTGACACCAGATTGGAAAGACAGGCTTACAGAATTGGTGAGCCATATGTCCCTTGGTAGCCGCACGCCTTCCAAACTATTTAGGGAGATGGAGCTGAAAGCCTCTGAATTCAATCTACCCAAGGAAATCTTGATGCGACTATTCATTCAGAAGCTTCCTCCGGCACTCCAAGAAATGGCCACGTTTCTGCGCGAATCCGTTGAAGTGCAAGACGACGTACTGCCGGCACGTTTAGACAAGTGGTGGAAGAAACACTACTGCAGCTCACCTGCCTCAGAGCCAGGTTGCATCACATCACGCCTGTCCGAGCCTCAGTATCTTTCATCGTCAGCCCAAACAAATATCATCAATGAGCGCCTCATCAGCCTGCTCGAGAGCCTCACCGTCAGGTCAGATTCGGCCTCGGTCGATGCCGTCCACTATAAATGCGACCAGAGCAGGCGTGACCAGCGTCGAACACCTTCCAGAAACAGCACCAGGAGGTTGACGACGAGAGGCTGGGCCACAGATCCAGAGCTACCGGCAGAGTGGTGTCCAAATCACCGCAGCTATGGCCACTCCACACGCTATTGCCTCAGAAATGGCTGCAGATTCCCGCACACAGACGCGACGTTTAGATGGGCGCGGTCACCTTCGACAACACAGGATGATCCGCCCATGGAGGGTTCGGAAAACTGCTGGGGTCAGCATGCTCTGCGGCAGTAAAAGCTGAACACCCCAAAATTGTTCGTCACCCAACGTCTTATGGCTCGAAGCGCGTAGCTTTTGCGGTAGAGCGCAATCAAACTATTGCTTTTACAGCGACGGCTCCAGTCTAGTCATGCTTCAAACGCCCAAATGCCTGCAACCAGTCTCATTGTCAGTTGCCACTCTTAACATCTTTACTCATCCGTGACGCAAATTCTGGCGAATTATATCTCATAGACACTTGTTCCGGTGTCAGATTACTCCGCCATAATTATTTCGAACCCATCCACCCAGTCAATACCAACAGTCTTACCTGCGTCAATGGCTCCAGCGCAGCGACGTTTGGGGTACGAGTATACACAATCTCGTTCTTCAACTTAAAACGATGTTTCAAGTATAATTTCATCATTACCAACACGACAAGAAACATCATCGGACGTGATGTCTTCGAAAATTTCGTCCTAACTATACGACCATTCTCCCAGAGCACATTCATTAGCACCACACAAGCATAAGGTGCTGAGCACGAATTCGCCATGCTATGCCAAGAAGGCATCTGTGCACGATCCAGCTCACCATTTGCGTCGCCTATGGTAGTTGTACCAAAGAGTGAATCCTGAACATTCAGAGTGTGCGGGGATTATCGCATTCTCAATTCTTGCACACAGTCTGATTCGTACATCCTGCCAGATCCAGCTGACTTACTCAGATCTGTTATTGGTCATGCTGTGTACTCAAAACTCGACCTAGTTAAAGCCTACTATCAAGTACCGATGGACAAAGACTCAGTATCATATACTGCACTCAGATTCACCGAAGGTGGTACGCACTAATATCACTATATGCCTTTCGGTTTCAAGAATGCCTCGCAAACATTCCAACGCGTTATGGACGAAATACTAGATGGTCTACCATTTGTAATTCCATTTCTAGACGACATCCTGGTACTCTCCAACTCAATGTCCGAACATAAACAACATATTGAGATCCTGCTCACAAGTCTAGAAGGCTATGGCCTCCGCCTTCATGGCAACAAATGTGTCTTTGTACAAATATCAATTGAATTCCTTGGTCATCAGATTTCCGAGAAAGGCATGACACCTATACCTGCTAAGTTTCGTGCCATTCAAAGTCTACGACTTCTAACTACCGTTCGAGCGTTACGATGATTCTTGGGCAAGATGAACTACTACTCTCGATACGTGCCTTGCCTTGCCAAGATTCTGGCACCTCTACACAAATATCTCGTGCCAGAAATAGGTTTTATCAAGATATCATAACTGATTCAGCTCAACGTGGACAAGAAGCAGGCTTACGAAGATGCCAAAAGAGCTTTATGCTAAGTGACCATACTACATTTACCTGATTGGTCTCAACCTTTTGAATTGATCACAGACAATCAGTTGCTTTCATCAGCGCTAAAACATACGACTCGCGCCGAAGCAGTCTCATCCATACAGCTAATTCCTCCAGTTCCTCATGTGCCACAACTGGACGATGTTCAGAAACGACATGACTAGATCTTCAAACCTATCTCCTTTATGCCTGATCTCAAGAGGAAGCGTGCCATCACAGCCATTGTATCATCTTATCGAAATCACTTCCTCATCCTCCACGAGCACGTTCATTTGCAACACACAAACATAAGGCCGCCGTGCAAGAATTCGCCATGCTAGGGCAACAAGACATCTGTACACGATCCAGCTCACCTTATGCGTCGTCTGTGGTAGTAGTACCAAAGAGTGAACCAGCAACATTTAGGGTGTGCGGGGATTAACGTATTCCCAATTCTTGCACACAGTCTGATACGCATATCCTGACAAATCCAGCTGACCTACTCAGATCCGCTATCGGTCATGCTGTGTATTCAAAACTCGACCTAGTGAGAGTATACTATCAAGTACCGATGGACAAAGACTCAATATCATATACTGCACTCAGATTCACCGAAGGTGGTACGCACGAATATCACTATATGCCTTTCGGTTTCAAGAATGCCTCGCAAACATTTCAACGCGTTATGGATGAAATACTAGATGGTCTACCATTTGTAATTCCATATCTAGACGACATCCTGGTATTCTCCAACTCAATGTCCGAACATATACATCATATTGAGATCCTACTCAAGCGTCTAGAAGGCTATGGCCTCCGACTTCATGGCAAAAAATGTGTCTTTGTACAAAAATCAATTAAATTCCTTGGTCATCAGATTTCCGAGAAAGACATGACACCTATACCTGCTAAGTTTCATGCCATTCAAAGTCTACTGCTTCCAACAACCGTTCGAGCGTTTCGACGATTCTTGGGCAAGATGAACTACTACTCTCGATACGTGCCTTGCCTTGCCAAGATTCTGGCACTCTACACAAATATCTCGTGCCAGAAATAGGTTTTATCAAGATATCACAACTGATTCAGCTCTACGTTGACCACATGCAGGCTTACGGAGATGCCAAAAGGGCCATATGCAAAGCGACCACGATACATTCTCCTGGTTGATCTCAACCTTTTGAATTGATCAATGACGCATCCGACGTTGCCATAGGCGCAGTACTTCAAAAGTCCATCAATGGCACACACCGGCCTATCGCCTTCTACTCGCAAAATCTCCAACCTCACAAAACGGATATGATATATTATGGAAAGTGTTACTTGCAATCTACTGGTCGATCCTACGCTTCCACACCTATCTGGATGACCGAAAGTTCAAGATCTACACAAACCATCTTCCTCTACTCCCGATGCTCAGAGGAAAGAAGGAGTATTTATATTCACAACATGTCAACTCACAGCTTACAGGAATACACGAGTATGAATATGAAGTCAATCACGTCAAAGGATCAGAAAAAGTGATTGTAGACTCCCTGTGCCGTCCAGCAGAACTCTGTGCTTCTATCCTGTGTCCTTCACCTATAAGCACTCAGGAATTGCAAGCAGCACAGCAAGATGATCCATCACTTCGGATATTTGATGTCAATCGCCTGAAAACATTTGATTATGATGGAACTCTGCTGTAATATGAAATAACTGGCGTGGGCCCTCGGCCATTTATACCTGAAAAACTCCGTCACAAGATCTTCGAGCTTTACCATTCAATTAGCCACTCATCTGTCAAACCCTCAGTGAAAATTTTATCCAGAATTTAATTTTGGCCTGGTATGCGGCGAGATGTCACTAAGTGGTCAAAACAATGCCTACAATGTCAGTGATGCAAAGTGACGAGACACACCAAAACGGGGCCACAGGTCATCCAAGTGCCCAAAGTACGGTTCACGCACATACATGTTAATCTGGCAACCTTACCTGCCGTAAACTATATACGCTATCTACTGTCAATACGGGATCGCACCACTTCATGGTATGAGGCTATATCACTGCCAGAGATGAAGCAAGACACTGTCAGTTATGCTTTGGAGCTCAATTGGTTCGCTCGGTTTGGTGCTCCATCTGAAGTGACAACCGATCGTGGCGCACAGTTTCTCGGCAAAGAGTTCGCTGCCCTACTGATATACTCTGGAGTCATCACTCCGTGATGGCAGCTCGTAATCCTAGAGAAAATGGTTTCGTCGAAAGGCCACATCGGGAACTAAACGCGGCACTCAAGGCTAGCCCAGAAGAGATTTGGCTTGCGGCTTTGCCGAAAGTACTCCTGTCAATGCGTACAATGTCTACGGCTTCCTGGCGAACTAGTCCGATCACGCTCTGAAACGGCGATAACGATGAACGATCCGGCATTTCTGTTTCCACTTCGCAGTTGCCTATAGTATAACGCTCAGAATCGGCCGATCTGTCCCATATTTCAGCAACATGGTCCAATCTACAAACGCAAAGATTTTGATGCCTGCAAATGGTTCTTCATCAACAACGACATGTATAACAGAATTCTAGCCAAACCGAAGCACGGTCCTTGTTGCATGTTAGATCGACGTCAGAATTACATAATTTTGGAGATCAATAGTAAAGCTGAAGCTGTCTCCAAACACAGATTATCCCCGGCCGTTGTTAATCCAAATGACCCGCTTTTACACGATGTTGACCTATCAGGTGGCGAATAGACGATACTTTAACACCCAGACAGTTTTGATGACCACGGGCTGACGCTCGACATCTCACCAGAAACAGTGCCAACTGACGCCGTCACGCCGCCGCGAGATGTAGAGGAACCACAGTCAGTGTCAACAGACCCAACGTCAATGTTTACTCGTTACGGCAGAGCCATAATACCTCCCGTAAGTTTAGCCCCTTCATTTGTGTACTAATTTCCATTGTCATGGGGGGGTGGATATATTGCGCGGCTCGCGTAACAACCCAACGAATCTCAATTTCGGCAAATATGATTTACCTTAGGGTCACATATACGAATTATGGTTTTAGATAATCATTCTCATAACTATGATTTTAGAAACAATCTATGTTAGTTTCAAGCAGTTTTAATTGATATTTCTTGAACTGCAAATTGATTTGTAATTAATAGGGTTTTGTTTAATAATAATGGACACCCGCGCGTAATACGCCGGTAACATGCAGTGGATTTATGTGACTGAACGTTCAAAGCCAGGATTTATATTTTGTGTGCTCTTCATCAATTATCAGTGACTCTAAACTATACTCCTAAGACATTCTGGATTTATATCTTCTTTTCTCTTTCAATCATTAACATAAAAATATTTAACGATTCAGTCAAGACATTCTGAATAATTTCTCATTCACAAAAAATGTGATTTATGCAGAGACATTCTGGATTTATTTATTGTGTTTATTGTGACTACTTTTGTATAAGACATTTAATTGTGTTGACAATATATTATTTTGTTGCCGTCTAGAGCACGGTCTATTTGGAACATTATATTCAATAAATGTATGATGATTCGAATAAGCCTTCTCACATCACTTTTCGGAAAAAGGTCAGGGACTAATCATAAGCACGGATCTCAAAATCAGCTACCAAGCATATGTAAAAATGGTATAGCATCACTAAATAGACAGCTACCCCGCAAAAACCTCTTACAATAACTACAAAACCTCCTACAATGTGACGGTTTGACATGAAAATTATATTTAATATAATTTTTTATTACTCCACTTCGTTAATTTCAATTCAATCTTATTAAAGATATTTCAAATTTATGATATTTTATGGTCTTACTGAGCAATTTTTCAACCAATATTATAAAATAAAATCATTGCTTGTTATGAAAGTACACGGCAAATAATATATCCATAGTTTTATACTAGTTTTATTTTAGTTCATTAACACTAAATTAGCTATAAAGCTAACGCACTGCAAGAAAGTTACACAGGTTAATACCATTTGCGTAACAATGTTGTTAGGTAACTTGTGTAAAAGCTCAAGAACAATTCGCCGACATATTGACTAAAGGGATTTAAAATATAATTTACGCGACACCAATTAAAATAAGCAAAATATGCCGTTGACCAATGGCGTGCGAGCTTTCGATTATAAAGGTATATAACCACGGTGCATTTACCATGCTATTTAGTAGTCACGTTTAGTTTCTGCTGCGCACTACGTGTACTTGCAGACTCCTGTCATACTGACTTTTCACCTACGCTGACTTCTGGACTTGCTTCACAAACAGAGTCACCTAGTCACGCCAATCTTGTCGCTGCACAACTAGTGAGACGCAGCAACATCTATTTATTGGATCTCTACGTGTGCCAGTCACCACGGTGTTGTCGCAGATCTTCAACGACACAACTTAAAATTTCACACAGAAAATCGCCATCTGATTTGAGCGCCACGACAAAGGAATAAGAGCCAGTCAACCAGAGCCGGTCACAAGTGTCTAAGAGTACCTAAAGGCATTGCAACACTATCTAACTTTCTCGGCATTCGCCAGAGAACGCAATTCCGGCCCTAATAAGGACCCTCGACAGTACTTATTCTCCGCCTTCTTTTCTTGACTTGTTAACATATCACAATACATTTGGCATAAATAAAATCGACTGTGTTTCTTTTTCATTCTATTATCATAGGAATATAGTAAATTAACGTTAGTATATACCACGTTTTTTACTCTTGTTGTGAATCTTTATTAAGTCGAGGTCTTGTGGGCATTTTTCGTTGGGAAGCAAAAAAGTTTTTTTGAGGGAAGGTTTTCTATCATACAATTTTTTTCTCTCCTACGTACAAACTGCGATACTATAAAAAAACTGAACACCTTTGTGATCTCGTCATTTTTTGTGCCCAACTGGAATAATGTGGACGCAGATATTTTGATTTTGTGAAATGACTTTTTTTTAATGTTCGAACCTTGTAAACTGTGACTTGCGATTTTGTGAAAGAATTAATTTCAACTGTTTTCTGTGCACATCCAGTCAATTTCAACTGTCGAAACAGATTTTGATTTCGCCAGTGCTAGTCCTGTCAGTTTCAACTGTGGAAGCAGATCTTGGTAAGTGTTTCGTTTAAAGTTATTTAATAAATTACATCTTGCTTATAAATTTATGATTTTAAGATCCCGTAAGATTGTAAGAAAGTCAGGTTCAATTTTAGATATTGACGTTCCTGTTTGGGATTCAAATTGCGAGCTCTTCTTTATGCGCGTAGATTCCTTTGAGTTTTTAAGGGAATTGCGGAAACGTTGGTATAAAAACAATATTTCTGGTCATGAGGTTAAGGTTGGTTTTATTAACAATCTTCCCCAGTCACTAAAATTGTTCGCCAGACAACTCCCCAACTATCTCTCAATAGATGATTTATCAGAGAGATGTGAGTTAGAAATTTGGATTTTGGAACCTAAGTTAAATTCGTCACCCGTTTGTCCTTCCTCTCAGGATGATAGAATCACCTCTTTAGAGAGGACAATAGCAAACATGGCTATTGTTCTAGAAGGATTGGCCATATGGAAATCCAAACTAAATCAGGTGAACACACGACCTATTTTTCCACTAAAAAACACGCAATAAAAGTAGGCCCGATCTAGATCCCTGCAATCTTTTAACTTATATACCCCCAAAGAACTGATGATAAAATCATCAGAAGTTTTTTTAGTCATGTCAAGTCTGTCCCTGCCATTCAGAAGATTTTCTGACTGATTTCCTATTTCCACAGTTGACGGGAAAACCCACAAAAAACAGTCGCAGTGGAGCATCAGGATCGGGAAACGTAGAGCGCAGAAAGTAGAAGACCGTACTTACTGCGCATAAACGGCATCAACGGCACCCTGAGGAAACAATCCAGTTACAATCTGACATTCCTATTACATCTTTTTCATCCACGCCAAATATACCCATAGACAGCCAAACTGACAAAATCAGTCTGTGACCAACCGACTTGTTTGCTGACCCGACCAAACAACCCAGCGAACTTCTGCATATTTTGATTTCAGAACTGGCGAAAATTCATCGTAGACACAGTTAGCAGTCTCAGTTCTTAAGGATAATTCAATGGCCGAGATGTCTCTAGGTGTATTACGTGCAACAGATACCGGGGAGCCCATACCTACTTATGGCTGCCTGCGTCGCACACTCAACATAGGCTTACGGCGTGTATTTACTCACAAATTCATCGTCGCCAAGATCTCACACAACATAATAGGCCATTATTTCCTGTTGAAATTTCAACTCATTGTTGATCTTGCCAATGAAGAGATCATCGACATAGCTAACGGACTTGAGCAACGTTTTTGGACACGTTCCATTAAGCGATTGGAGTTACTGGCCATTCAGCCAACACCAGTGCAGCACTCAGCAGAGATATCAGCATATCTTTGAGACCACAAGTCGCTTTTCGATCTCAGTAAGTCAGAGCTACGTGTCTTCAACAAGATGCACCATATCTGTGGCAATGTTCCAGTACCTTTTTTGTCATTACTCTTTGATTTTCTTGTATATATTTTTACATTGTAACGTATGGTTCACACTTGAGCTCACACTGCCTATTTTGGTATGACCATCTACTTAGAGCTAACGCCTTTTGTAGCAACAATAAGTAATTAATGGCTTCATAACATGGAAGAGGCCACTTTAAATGCGTATCTCAACTTCATCAGTTGCACAGTGACCACTCTTCGAATATAATGACCACAACGTCGAGCACATAACAGCTCCTTTTTTCGTATCCAAATACATTGACTGCGATCCAGCCTGCCCAGGTTTCAACTTAAACTTCACAATATCAGTGACAATCTACCTTGAAATCCTCACGCTGCGGCTCTCCAACCCTGACACTGCTCTATTTTACCGCACACGATATGACCGGCAACTACAGCTAACAATTTGTGTATCAGTTTATAGAGGTTATTTGGCGTCATATCATTGTTGAAGGCATCAACAAACATACTTCATCCCATTATTTACGGAACATATTTCTTTTTAGCTATTGGCAGAATAATAACCAGTTGTATAACTGGGTTCGAACTCTGCCCTAGATATTTTATCAAGCCTCGCCGAGAGGAATGTTTATACTTTTTTCAGAGAGGAAAGTGATGTAACGCCTCAAGAACAATTCGTCGATATATTTCCTAAATGAAATTCAAATTCAATTGACACAGCAACAATTAAAACAAGCAAAATTTGCCGTTAATCAATGGCGTGCGAGCTTTCGATTTCAAAGATACACAAGCACGGTGCACTTACCATGCTAGTCAGTAGTCACATTTGTTTTCTGCTGTGCACTACGAGTAAATACTGTTTCCTGTCATACTGACATTTCACCTACGCTAACTTCTGGACTTGCTTCACAAGCAGAGTCATCGAGTCACACCAATCTTGTTGCTGCACAACTAGTGATACGGAGCACATCTATTTGTTGAATCTCTACGTGTGCCAGTCACTACGGTGTTGTCGAAGATATTCAACGAGTCAATTCTGAAACTTCACACATCCAGTCGCCATATGACTTCAGCACCACAACAAAAGAACAAAAGACAGTCAAGCAGAGCCGGTGTCAAGTGTCTAGGAGTATTTCTAGGCACTGTTACATTATTTAACTTTCTCGGCATATACAGGAGAACACAAATCCGGCCCTAATAAGAGCCCAAAATAGTACTTTCTACCAGCCTTCTTAACACCTCACTGCTTTGTGACGTTATACGACATTTACTTGAAGCCGGCGAGTTTTGCACTTGTATGGTTGCAAGTGTAACGACACAAATTAATGGCCGACATATTGCGTAAATTAAATTCAATTTTATTTACGTTGCACCAATGAAAAAAAAGCGAAACTTGCCGTTTAACCAATAGTGTGCAAGTAGGCATGGCATGCTATTTAAGCACGGCAATTTACCATGCAAGTCAGTCGTTGCAATTGCATGCTGCCTTCCGTCACGCGTGTGCGTTCTGTCGGCTGTCAATACCTACGCTGGTGATTTGATAGTTTCACCAACAATTGGCTACATCCGTGACTCATCTTGTTGCGGTATAACCAGCGAGACGAGCCAATTAATTGCACAACCATCACGACGTTATCCACATCGTGATTAAAGCTCAACCACGGGAGCGACAACTCAAATAGAGTCCACCCAAGGCTCTAGAACATCTTCACACTCTGATGAATTCAGGAGAACGCATTACCAGGCCCTCTTAAGGGCCCCCTGTCAGTAACTAATCTCTATTCAGAGCACCTTAACCGAGTTTGTAACGTCGTACGGCATTTACTTGAAGCCGGGGCGTTTACACAAGAATTTTAAATTTATTTTTAGATATTTAGCTCGAGTAACGATTTTTATTCTTTACGAGTTTACCAAAAATTGGAAATGTAAAAAAAAACGTAATAATTTAATTCATTAACTCTTCTTTTGTAATAAAGACCAGCAGTTTAATTGTTACTTTACTTTAATATAAGTTTTCTGCTTTCTAAATTTTTAAAGTTTATTGCTGTAGTTTATTTATTACTTGTGTACTTTTAATTTGTCCGGATTAAACGTCGTTTGGTTTCGACTTTCATTTCGTCGAGTATGCTTCGCGTAAGTTTTTGCGTATCTCTCATTGCCTTTTAACCTTTCATTGTCAAGTCTCCTCTTTTTCTAATTAGCTTTATGCCATCAGGTTCAGTAATTGCATTTAAACATTGTATAATGCCTTTTTGTTCTTCCCGCCGCATCTTCCAACCATAGATAACCTAAATTACTTGATAATTTTTATCACAATTTCTTTTTAACGTACATTATTTGGCCAGCATTGGTAGCTGATGCGTACTAAGTAATTTAGGTATGTTCTTCAGAGTGAAACCCATATTTATATGCTTGCATTCTATCCAATGTTGCCAGCAGTCGACTTGATACAGGAGGCTTCAACATCTGTGCGATATCCATGTGATGACGTTTCGTGCTTAGGAGCAGGTGTTACGCACTTTGACCACTATATATTTTGGTCAAGAATGTGGGATAATAGGACGGTACAATCTCCTAGACGAATATGTAAACCTGCAATAGTGAAGATAACATCACATAAAGTCTACGACAATGCGACTTCAACGCTAACTCACTATATAAAATATATACCGAGTCTGTAAAGGATACTAACACTATGGCTATTGTGTTAGTAACCGATACTAACATTATTGTACCGAAAAGGTACATGGTACTAACACTATGGTTTCCAAGTCGGAACATGGTGCCAATATGATTGATATAAATTTATGCTATAGTTCACCGAAATTGAGAATTACAACAATTTCTGAACACCTGTTACTCCAGTAAATCCATACACTCTGGCCTTGATTGATATCAGTTATCACATTTCGCGGTAAGCATGACATCATTCAATTCAATATATTATCAGTTAAATACTGTTTGTTGCGGAGAACTAATTTATATGCAAGTAGGTATTAGGTGTTGCGAACCTAGTAACAAATTAGTTCAGTTGTGACCAGAAGGATAAACCAAAGGCAGCATGAACGGAAAGTATAATCTCAAGCACATTCGTTTCGTGCTTACTGGCGACCCATCAGTAGGAGCCGGTATAACGCCCTTTAACCACTATATATTTTGGTGAAGAATGTGGGATAATGGGTTTACACAATCGTCTAGGAGATTGTACCGTCCTATTATTCCACATTCTTCTACCAAATATATAGTGGTTAAAGGGCGTAATACCGCCAGTAAGCACGAAACGAGTGTGTATGAGATTATACTTTCCGTTCATGCTGCCTTTGGTTTATCCTTCTGGTCACAACTGAACTAATTTGTTACTAGGTTCGCAAAACCTAATACATACTTTCAAATATATTAGATCTTCACAACAAACAGTATTTAACTGTAATATATTGAATTGAATGATGTCATGCTTACCGCGAAACGTGATAACTGGTGTCGACCAAGGCCAGAGTGTATGGATTTACTGGAGTGACAGGTGTTCAGAGATAGTTGTAATTCTCAATGTCTGGTGAGCTATAGCATAGATTGATATCCATCATATGTTCGTACCATGTACTCGACATCGGAAAACCTAGTGTTAGTACCATGTACCTTCTCGGTACAATAATGTTGGTATCGGTTACTAACACAGCAGCCACAGTGTGAGTATCCTTTACAGAATCGGTATATATATTATATAGTGTGAGTTAGCGTTGAATTCGCATTGTCGTATTCTTTGTGATATTAGCTTCACTATTGCAGGTTTACACATTCGTCTAGGAGATTGTACCGTCCTATTATTCCCCATTCTTCGACCAACTATATAGTGGTTAAAGTGCGTAACACCGGCTCTTACTGGTGAGTCGCCGGTAAGCACGAAACTAATGTGTATGAGATTATACTTCCCTTTATGCTGCCTTTGGTTTATCCTTCTGGTCACAACTGCACTAATTTGTTACTAGGTTCGCAACACCTAATACATACCTGCATGTTTGTAGATTGTTCGTGCTCGTTTCCAGATTCAGGTTTTAGTCTATGGAATTACGTGTATCTTCTGTGTTGCTTTTTTATTCATGAATATTTTTCCATTTTACGCTACGTTTTTCGAAACGTCATTTTGGAGAAGGGTTTTATTGAAGGCCAAGTAAATTTTTTTACGGTTCGTTGTCATGTTTTCTCCCGCTAACTTTTATATATCTATTCTGTTTAACATGTCGAGAGGCTACAGAAATGACGGCACTGTCGATAACCTCTAAGATACCAGCAAAATACACGTCGCAATATAAGGACCCTCCATACCTATCATTTTTGAAATATCTCATCGCCGATGAAATTCAAAGCGGTTCAACTGTACCCTCTTTACACACTTTTTTACGTGCACTTGGCTCGCCTTATTTGAGATCGGCATTCATATCAGTACAAGGAACATTTTCCGAAAAACATTTTCTAATTGGATTATTTGGTAGAGTATGCGCCGGGATCGTATGTAGACCCGCAATCGACCTGGAGTACGTACATAGCTCAAAACAACCTTAGTAGTCGTCTTTATCTGCTTCCTAATTCCCAATGCTTAATTTAGAAATATCTGAATTTATGTGCCTGTGAGCTACCATTGCTCTCAGAAACAAAGAACACTAGATAAGAAATACGATAACTGAAATCTATCACGGACGAAATATATTAAAATTCTAATTTTTTAAAAAGAAATTTCTATGTAGTATTATCAATTTTTAGGGTACTTTCCTTCACACAATATTGGTATAAACGCGCAGCGGAAAGTTAAAACTTAAAATATAAAGCTTTAATTTATTTTTATATGGAGAGTTTTTGACCTGCACATTTGTTCGAAATTCTAAGAGCAACTTGCTAAAGAAAAGCCAGTTTTAAAGGTCAACCCAGTTCCGCTAGTTGTGACAAGCATTTTATTGACGCGTCTGGAATTCAAGATGCTCTCATTAGGTAGTAACAAAATACTCTATGCATGCGGTTCACTAGATATTGTCGACTTTTTGGCATCGCATTTCCTGTCTCATCATTTTAAATGGCATAAAACAACACTATTACATAACAAATATAGCATTTATGGTATTCTCATTTCAAAATGATTATTTTATATTTATTTTATTACTAACGGGGTTATCGTGATTTCGGTACCTACCTATTTGTACCGAATATAAACGAACTATTAAAATATCTTTTAATTTGGCAAAAAAGTCCTACAGCCAGATTATTTAAAGGTCAATATAAATATTAAAAAGTATAATTATGCGTGGGTATGTGTGACATCGACTATTACTCTAAATATCTTAGTCTGGTAGATTTTAATTTCGCATCGAAGGCCACCTAGCTAAAAAATTGGCAGGAGCAAGGTAAATTTCATAAATTGGATTATAAATAAGTGAGTGAAATAGTGGTTAGCTATTGCTCATCGAAAATAGTAAAAGTTGAGGCAGATAAGCGGTTTAGAAACTTTGTTGCAGTTCATCACGGACTATTGCAGAATTCGTAGTCCTTATTTGTGCGAATCTGGCGAACATTGTTTCAGTAAGCACCATCATTTCCAGCCACACAAAAGTCAAGTGACTAATGTTTCACTGCCATATAACCATAAGGAGTGAAAAAAAAAGTGAATTTAGATAAATTATTATTGAGATTTACGAGAGAGGGAGAGGGGTAGAGAGAGAAAGAAAACCTTGCTACTATGAGTAAATTTATCAGGATAACTCACAGAAATGAGGCAAACTAAACCTCTCCACAACACCATTATGGCCAAGTTAGCATTCGGGCAAGGCGACATCAGCAACACAGCTTCCTTGCGGATTTCACCGTATCACGTCATAAACAAACCGAACCTCGCAGCTAACTTTGCCCTACTAAGAAAAGAAAGTTACGAAGATGATTCTACTATACATCTGCAACAAGATCGCCACTGAGCTCGATTCGCTGCCATATCGCTAAGGGTTTCTAACCAAGAACTGTGATGTGCACGAGGACCCCATCCCGGCAGACGAGTGGATCCTATACTACCCAATTTAGATGTAAGTGACTTTAATTGTTTCTGCCATGTCAAAATCTGCCCACCCTGTTTCTTACGCCAATTTGGTGCTGGATGAGATAACAGAGCTCTATTGGGCAATCGGAATGAGGGCATACGCAAAACGTGACCGAGCCAACGAAGTTGATGGAGCCTTATTTGCTTTTCTAAAGACGAGCACTTATTGTCAGATCCAAAAATACGTCTACGGATGTCAACGTTAGTTATTCGTTGTTGGTAACCGACATGTGCTATACTTCTCAAACAACGATGATCGAATGCCTGTAAGCGTCTCAGATCATCAACTCTAAGAGGCCAAGTTTCACTAGCGTATAGTAAGACTTTGCGTACAGATGCATTGTAAACACGACCCTTAAGACAAAGTGAAATTTTCGCGTTTCTCCATAAATGTCGAAGATTCAAGAAAGCTACTCTAGTTTTTGCGATCCGTATTCTCACCTCGTCGGACATATTGCCTACGTTATTGATAGAGCTCCCAAGATATGTAAACCTATCGACTATGTCAAGTTCTTTATTCTGCAGTCGCAATGTTGGAGTGAGTGGTGGGTGATCCTGTAACAGTATCTTACATTTAGAGGGTGCGAATTTCATACCGAAAGACGGAACAACGTTTGCTAATCTATTTAAGGTGGTCTGGGCAGCATGCTGATTGTCGAATAATAGTACGATATCGTCCGCATAGTCAAGATCGACTAGTTTATCTCCCGGGAGAACTTCAACTCCAGCGTCCTGAATGTGTGGGAGAGTGTTTTTCATAATAGCATCGATTACAAAATTAAACAAAAATGGGGAAAGTGGACAACCTTGACGAACACCACTGCTGGTTGTAAAGTTATGCGTTAATTCGTTGTAGACCTTAACGCGACCAGAAGTATTTGTGTAGAGAGCTCGCTTAATATTAACAAATTTAGTGGGCATACCGCTTTTCGACAAGATATGAAATAAAACATTGCGATCCACCGAATCAAATGCACCCTTGAAGTCTAGAAAGACGGCTATTGTGGGACGGTGATATAAATGTCTCTGTTCGAGAACTTGCCTTAACGTAAAAATATTATCTATACAACCTCGTCCTGCGCAGAATCCGGCCTGTTCTTCTCTTGTGTGTGATTCACGTGAAGCGCTAAGACGGCGTAAGGATAACCAAAGCAAATATCCTAAATACGACCGGAGTCAAACTTAATCCACGATAATTATAGCACGAATAAAGATTGCTTTTTTGAAGATGGGAATGATCGTCGACTCATTTCTAACCAAGTGGTACGGTTTCCTCATTCCATATAGTATGAAAAAGTTTGGTCAACGCTCCTGAAATTATATCGCCACCATCCTTAAACAATCCCGGAAGCAGATCATCGGGGCCGGCGGCTTTGCGGCGCTTAAGAGATAGGATTGCATCGCGTACTTCTAACTCGGATGGTTCTTCGGGACTAACATTCCACACTGTTGATGCAGACATGCTTTCTGGAAGCGGAACTGACGCGGGTGGCCAAGAAAATTGATCTCTAAAGTGTTCAGCCCACCTGTCAAGACGACTTATTTTATCGGTTATTAATTCGTTGTTACTATCATTTATAGTTTCGCTAACTTTTAACTTTCTCGGACCTGTTGTGCGTATAAGTTGGAACAAACAGCGACTATTACCTGACGCGAAAGCTACTTCCATTTCTTCAGCCTTTCTGCTCCAAAAAGTTTTCGAGATCGCCTTTTAGACTGCGCTTAAGTTGGCGTCTTATATTGCGACGGGTATTATTATGAGTCGAGCCAGGTGGAATTTGGCGCCTTATTTCGAGTATCTCCATAGATTTTACAGAGAGCCAGTGATTATTTCTACGGGGGGCCTGCTATGCCACATACAGTAGTACCTGCATTGTGCATAGTGGAACTTATCTTGGACCAAAGTATATTCGGATTTTCGCTATTCAGACCAGTTAGATTAGCCTTTAGAATATTTTCATAGTTTTGTCGGATGGACGGTTGTTCGAGTTTGCCTACATCGATTTGGGGTTTATTCTTAATTATTTTCTCGGAAAATTTTAGAGCAAATCTACAACGGATAAGTGCATGGTCTGAGTCGACATAAGTGTTCCAAAAAGAGCGACAATCCTGGATGCAACCACGCCATCTATAACTAATTGCTACATGATCTATTTGAGTCCACCGTTGTCCGGGTGCTGGAGGACGCCATGTAGCACAACGTTTAACACTACGTCTGAAATTTGTACTATTTAAATATAGTCTATGTTCAGCGCAGCTATCCAAAAGCCGTTCACCATTATCGTTGCGAGTCGAGCTTAGAGTGTATCTTCCACCTAAATGAAATTCTGTGTTGCTTAAGCGACCAACTTGAGCATTCATGTCACCCATAACCAGGACTATATCCGAACTTCGTGCTTTACTTAGTAAGGAGCTTAATTCGGAGTAAAAAGCGTCCTTGCTTTCTTCTGTGCTGCAATCGGTAGGAGCATATGCAGATACAACGAAGAGGGCAACGATGATAACGGTTTTTTTGCTTTGATTTTAGTAGATGTATTTAAACGTGCCGCACACAATCGACTATTTAAGGGATCCATTCAATTAAGCAAGCTTCAGCTCGCGCGCTAAGGACAATACCAACGCCCCATTTACCGGCTTGAGAGGACTCTGTGGAACCAGATGTTCCGAAGCCAATAACGCGTAGATAGGGATGGTGCAACTAGTTCTGTAATACACGTAGGATCCTGTACTCTGGTTTCAGATACGCAACATATGTCGATTTCTAATTTATCCAACATACGAGCAAGAGATTCTTGCTGTCCAAGTTGTTTTAATGTTCGCACATTAAATGCGCCTACGTTAAAACCTAACTTAGGTTTAATGAATGATCGTCTACAAGAACCATTTTCGATATTTGGCAACCTAGTATTGGGCTCCAGTGTTATGATCTAAACCAACCATATTTATAGTATCTAAAAGAGAGTTTATTGTAAGATTGAGAAGAGGAAGGGAAGGAAAGGACGCAGAATCGAATATAGAGTTGGAGTTGCCTGCAGTAGCCTGTTTTCGCTTATCCACCCTGCACGGCTCAGCAGATAAGGCGACCCTTTTTATACTGCGCGACGGCCGATGCAGTATGTAATTATTGTAAGTTGTACTTGTCATGGTTATATGTGGACTGTAAAAGAACACTAGGTCGCCCATTCCTAGTGATGGTTTTATTCTGAGTTTTCCTTCTCCTAGATAGTCTGCCAACCAAAGCTGATGAGCACTATCTGCCCAGATGCCAGTGGCCAGAGTTTCCTTCAGCAGCCGAAACTTGCCCCTCACGTCTGGAACGCTTGCTCTCATTCCGTCACTACACATTTAACAAAAAGTTACAGTGCAGTTAGACCAAACTCGAGGCTTCACATGAAACGGGATTATGGCTGTCCCTTTAGACCCGGCAAGGTTCATGTTACCAATCCCGGGTCGACTAACTTGAGCCCGCCGGTCGTCAAGCCGGAATTTCTATGGCTACGGGCCATGTTTGTTATAGGGCAAAGAAGAACAACCGCAAGGAAGCGACGGTCAATTATCCTTTGTGATTTCCATTAGTATAGCTGAAATAGAATGATGGGCTTTAACAGAGAAATTAGGAAAAATAATTAGACACCAAAATAGTCTACGTTACGAATTTTAGGAATGGGCTAGAGATGAAATATAAACTTAACGGTTACAAGAAAAACACGTGGCGCTTCCAGTCGGTATTCACGTATAAAAAGTTGAAGTGCGAGTCAACCGCCTACTGAAAATCATGCTAATGTAAGAGTTTTGTATTCGCGGATAGTACGACGATTACACTTGTGGTTTTGGGAAGGAGATAGACTGTCATAGATGTTGGGGATATGGTTCGGTTAAATTCAACGGTTACAATTGCGTGATACGTAGGGATGAATGGGATTAGCAAGTTGAGACCTTATGATCGATATGACTCATATATTTTGAGGATTTTTCAGCAGCAGGAGCTCATGATATTTTGAAAATGAGGGAAGGCGCGCTTCAGAAATCGAGAAGCGATATGCTCAATAGCGTAGGAGGTGTCCTAAGTCAGATTGCAATACAATTTGATGGATTATTAGTAGGACGTACGATTTTATAATTGTAAGTTGAAAAGTAGGGTTTTGTATCTTAAAACAGATCAAGTGGGTCCATTTTAAAGCGTTTTTTCATGACGTGGTTATGATTTACGGCGAATTTTATTGCTCTAGTAAAATATATGCTTAAATGCTTGGCCAAGTCAACCATCTGAATATATAGAGAAGAGTTTGCGGCTGGTAAAGTAGGAGAGGAGCCGGAGCCAAGTTTCATCAAGCAAGTCTTATCAGAATGGAATTTACGACCGATTACACTAAGGTTGGAGATGAGTGGAAAATTTTTCTGAATGATTGGGGATAAGGAATGGCTGAATTCGATTGCCATATCATTGCTATATTTAAACAGCTTGAACTTCTTGTCCATTACCTTAATTAGGCATGTGCTAGATTAAACAGTATAGGGTCAAATACTAAGCCCTAAATAACTCCTGATCGGATAAGAGATAATCTAAATTGACCATTGCATCTTGCAGTCGGGGGTCCGTTACGAGGTCACTATCACATATGTCATTAATCAATAAGGCGGGTTCAGTCGCTGAGAAATATACTGAATCGAAAGCCTTGGCGATATCTGGGCGGATGAGAGTGCATTCTTGCCCTTTGGAGATGGAGGATTGCACGTACATATGCATTTTACATACGACCTTCGAGACAGACTGAGATATTGTGCCTCTCCCTAAATTGCAAAGGGAGAGGGGAGATTTTTCATTTTCACTTCATCACCTATATTGTCTCTTATTTTTATTATTGCTACAAAACTACCTTGAAATTATCCTTTGACTGTGTGCGGAGTGCCAGCTCCATATGTTAAATCTCCATGATTTCCGTTGGTGGGTTGTCGCTTTGCAATATCAGTTTAGCAAAAGTCCGATTGATTTCCATTTCTAAGTAGGCATCTATTTTGTCTTCGATCAGGTTGGGTGCGTATTCGTCCTTTTCTTCCGAAGGCTTCAATATCATTCATACTGACCATTGGAAATGAGGCGCGGTATAATCTTTGTTGACTGGCTACGTTTCGGTTTAGATTTTACCAAACCATCCTCAGGCCTCTAGTCACAATTTCAAAGTAAGCGTTTCAAAATAGCAGATTTAAGAAAATTTGGTAACCTCGTTCCGAAACAATTCTATTTATGTTTCAAGTTTTTTTGAACTCACCAATGGTTTTAAACAGCGAATTTGTCTTAGTAACCAAACTCTATATATGCATAAGGATGAAGCACATGAAAAAATTCACTATATATATATATATATATATATATATATATATATATATATATATATATATATTGGTAAACAAGGGCCAGGTAATTGATCTATTCCATTTCGCGTAACCTATTTCGTTTAAGTATATACAATTGGTTTGTAGCTTATCTCAAGATTGTAACCTTTATTTAACTAAAAATCTTGTTACCATTATTTTTAAATTGTTAGAATGCACTTGTCTGTGGACGGCAATCATTTGGAAGACAATATGGTTCAGTTGCCGTCGCGTCGAGAGCTGTCGATCCTTTAAGCATGGAGATATCGGAATCTGCATCCGGAGCTAAGGTAATATGTCAGTTTTTTGGAATAAATATTTAAATGCATAGTACGAAATAATTTATATCTGACAAGGCTTAAAGTTTGTGTCTAACGTTTAAGCGTATATTTTTGCGTTTTGATTTATCTACCATAATTTTAAGCAACAAAATTGAAGACATTTTTTTACACTTCTGTTTCGCACTTTGCTTATTTAATAATACTCATTGCAAACCTGCACACTTATTTCAGATACTGAAACTATATTTTGAGCCAAAATGGCGAGTTACTTTGTGCTAATTTTCTTTGTCGTAATGTACCTCTTATAAATGAATTCTGTTTAGTCGAAATTGATTTTCTCGTTTTCTTTCATTGGTGTTAATTGAAAAAGTGCATTTTCGTTCGTTACAGATGGTTTCTATTGCGGAGCCCACTGGAGTGTATAAAGGAATGACGCGCGTAGTTGCTGCATTTAACGCTGGATCTCGAATGGAAAAGCTTCCGCAGCACTGCGGCATGACTCATTTACTGCGCAGAAGCTGTGGTCTTTCAACTAAGAAGCTGACACAAATAAATTTGACTCGCCATCTTAACCAGATGGGTGCTACTCTAAGGTTTTGTGTAATTTTTAAATTCCTTGCATATTTGAAATGATACGCACATAAAATACATAAACGGAGAAAAAAATCTCACACATTATTGGTTCTAGCTGGCAATTTGTAAAAGCAAACTGATCGCATACATCGATTAAAAATGCTGTCCAAACACTGGCAGTTGTGGTGAGTGATATCCAGTCACTGCAGTATGAGCAACTGCATTATGCCTGCCTTGTAGACCTTAATTATTGAAATAAACGGATTATTATAGAGGTTTGCTCAATTTTCCGAAGACAGGTGCTGCCATGCTAATAAACGTGGAATTCTCTCCTGAATCCGATCCGTCTTCTGCCCTCGTAGATCGTAGTTAAGCTAAAACCTTGACGAATGGCATTAGTAAACTAATTATTGTGGATTTCGACCCCGGTTCTTATTAAGCCATAACGGCTATGTTCGATGTGTTTAGCTCCAGACCGTATTGGTTAAGCATAATTTTAAATCATTAACGAATTTTCTCCCAGTTGTGTATTCATATGCTCTTTTTTCGAATATGCGTTTAGAAATAATCTTTATCTTTGATCACAACCGACTATAATTCACTCAAAGGGAAATTCTACTTTTCTCATGGGATAAACACAACTTCTGCATAAAATATTCAATTATACTGATTTATATTCTGCAAGACTTAGGGTACTTCCGTTTTTAAACCACGCGCAAATTTGTTTTCGTATGTTTATATTTGTAAAATCTTTGCGTTTGTTGAAAGGATGCATGTAGATGAGTTTATGCCAAATTTGATTTAGCTTTTTTAAACCAAATATCAATTTATATAATAATGCGTTAAGATAAAAAGATTTGTGATATGTATGCTCAAATTTACTTTCGAAAGATTTTGACTTATTAATGTGCTTCTTTATCATTTGGCAACTATTCACTCCAAAATTAATTAAGCAAGTGAGAAATTTCATTAAAATGGCTTTCTGAATGACGGATTTTATAACAATCAATGATGTTTCGCTAGATAGGCGTGTTTGTGTCTATAAATGCCAACGTCCACCTAAGAGAAATAAAATTTACCGCATACCAATTTCTGTGTGCACTCGCCAGACTTAAATGTTAGGGTTAGGTGTGTGCATATGGCCTATTAATCGTTCATTAAACTCTATAGGTTGACTTCTGTTTTCTTTACAATGCCAAACTAAGCGGTTAGAAATAAAGTAAATAATTAGGGTGAGGTTGGCGGTAAAGTATTGCAAAATATATACACCTGTGGTAAAATATTGTCAGGATATATGATCTACTAATTGTTGTGTAAACTTATAGCTTCATTAAAGGTTGAAGTTAAAATAAATGAATGCGAGACAATAAATTTCCTGGTTTAGAAAAGATCACAGTAATATAGTAATGAAAGGTAATAGCTAGCATTAAAAGTTCCTAATGTGCTACACGAAATAAAGACACAAAGTAGATACAACAAAATTAACAATAAATGAAGGATGACAGCGTCAAGAAAAGTAATGAAATAATAAAATTGCTTAAAAAGAAGTAAATTTATAAACATATATTCGGCCATCCTAGTGCAATATATTTATACATTTGCCGGACCATGTTCAGTTTATAATTCGTAGTCATTTTTGCTTCATATTATTAGGCAGTGCTACTTTCTAAATTGAACCTAGCGACTTTTCAACTGTTGCTTCAATTATAACGTAATTTCGACTTAGTTTCAATAGATGCCTTAATCTATCTCGTTGTCCTTGGGCTGCTAATCGATTTGTGCCGAGAACCATTTCAAATCATCTTATGTTCGGTTTCAACAGAATGACGTGCAATACATGCAATTCTCTATCCGCTTTTCTTACCGTAGTAGGGAACAGATGCACCCACATACATGGGATTATAATCATTGCCTAGGGCAAACGACAGCAATATGATAATTGCTTCTGTTTACAAACGAACTTCCATGACTTAATACAACAATCTTTTAACGCTGGTTTATTATATATATATATATATATATATATATATATATATATATATATAATTGACTTTCGCCTCCATAACTAATGACCCTACTTTTGATTAGTCACTTTTACATGGGAATAAATTGGTTATTTTATGGTTATATTAACGATGTGGTAAGTCTGCAGGCTTCACGCACACACCCAACCCTAACATTAGGATCTGAAGGTAGTACAGAGATGTCAAAATTCAGTGACTCTAGTTGATCTATCTGGACATATGCGTGTATGTATTTAATTTGCATTAACAATTAACTATTTTGCATACACGCATAAAGCGTTGACGCAGCCATATCTTGTGAAATATCAATAACTGGTATTAAGTCAGTCCGAGATAAGTATAAATGAAACCGTTAACACGCAAACAGTTTGGAAGAGCTGGCTATTTTTTTTCGTAATACATATCATTTGGCTCGAATTTCCTACATTAAGATTAGGTATTCATCTTCACAAAGCATTCGCACGTTGATTGCACACAATTTGCTTGGTTACGTCAGATTTATGTATAACTGTTCGTTACCAAATCTAAATTATTCTGGTGCAATATCAAATGTGTTCTTTTTCCTGTTTTACTTTGCAAGCATGTATTTGTGCCTATATTAAATTTTAACCTTATTCATCATCTTAAATTGAAGAAACTAAGTGACTAATTCTTTACATTTTCACCTATATTTTCTAGATGTCAAACAACGAGAGACCACCTAATTTACTCGCTTGATGTACCAACGTGTTTTGCGAAACGAGGTTTGGAGTTGTTTTCCACAATTCCTTGCGAAACATTATTTTTCAAATGGGAACTTAAGGATACCACTTATGAACTAATGAAGCACGATATTGACATGGTCAATCGTCGACAACTGAATATCTGTAAGTCACACAAACTGACGTTATTTATAGTTCTGAAGTCTTTTTAAGTTGTCCGCTAGTGATATCAGTCTCGATAACTATGGGTCTTACAGCCGGTTATGCGTTTTAGCCATTATCACAAACTTCGATAGTTGTGGCGGTCCTGTGGACTGGAGGCCACACATTCACTTGGTGGCCTCTTGTAGTTAAGCTCCTGTGGATACCGCAAAGTAGACGGCTCCGCCCGAAGCAGTCAGTCCGTCCTCGCCATACAACTGCAACTGTCCGTTTGCCATAACACTTGCACTCGACCGTCTCAAACTGCGTTAGTAAAATATATCGCTTAATGTAGACTTGGCTAAGCGAATCTAACCAGTCAGATTCGGCTGGAATGTTTAAACCATTTGAAGCATAATATTAATTTTTGTATCATTATGTGGCTTGAGCACAGTTTTAGAGATGTTGCAAGTGTTTCAATTCGTACTTTAGATCACTTCGAAATAGTTTCTCAATCTGTTTAATTGCTTTTTATTTCTAAATTCCGATTGATAAGAAATTTTAATTTTAAAATTCGTTTCATGACTGGGTCCGTTTTCATTGATTGCCTGATGCTGCGTCAGAAGTGCTTGCTGCTTTTTTTCCTCAGACGGATTTTCGAAGAGCGAGTCAAGCATACTAGCTTAACACGGGCAGAATTTCGACTAGGAATGAGACGTGTGAACAAATCTCATGAACATCGTCGCACTCTTGAGTTGCGCTACCGGTATCAACGGCCCACTATTGTGTTTTATGAACTACTAAAACGCTTAAAATTCTGCTTCGTGCTAGATGTAATGCTGAATTATGCTTGATTATGTTGTACCGGCGGTATTAGTTTGATTTCTCAAAATCTATTATAATGACTCCTTGGTCTATTTACACGATAAAATTAGCTTACGTGTCTTGCTATTGGCACGGGTGTTTGACAGCGGTATGCGATTACTCTCATTCTGTTTAATTAATTTTTTGGCGAGGTTACCGCAGCTCACCTAGAAATTGAGATCGTTGAAGGTGGCTATTTTTACATCTAATACTGCGGCTAGTCGCTAATGATTTCGCATACTTGATGAATTTTCTGTAAAACCTTGTGCATGGTTTAATTTATATTGACGATATATATGGAACGCATTTCGACTAATTTCGCATATTTTGTATATTTTCTGTTAAACCGAAGTGACTATGGAACTCTTGCATGAGGCTGCTTTCGGTCGTCATCCAGAAGGCTCAGGACTTGGAAATCCGTTGTACGCGCCGGAATCAATGCTTACATGGTTCACTGAGCAGGATATATTATCCTTTGCCGCTTCTAATTTACGACCAAATGAGCTATGTCTCAGTATTGTTGGGCATTCAGACGGTCAAGCTCTACTTAGTAGCACCGTTGAGGCAATGGGATTCTTGGAAGACACCCAGAGCGCTTCACCAGAATTAACTGCTCGTGTTAAAAATCATGGTTTTGTTGGTGGTACGTTTGTTGACAGGAATCATATTTTTATGTTTCCATTTTGTTTCAAATGGCAAATTCATCATATATATGCCTCAGTCAATTAGACTTAGATAGGCTTCTGAGCGGTAACAACATGTAAAAGCAACCTGAACAGTTATAATACACTGGCATTTAGTCCATTATCTCTTGTAATATGTTTAACTCATTTCGCAAAATAGTTGTGCAATTTTTCATAGGGAAATCAACTGTGCAAATAAATAATAGCTTCATGCCACGAGTACTCATTTACGTTATGCATTTATATATATATTTGAAGTAATTGATAAACAGAATCCAGAACTTTTACCACAGAAATTGATTATCAAAAGCTTGACACCGTCAGGAAAATCAGCTATTTCCGATCATATATTGGAAACGGGGCAACCAGTCAATTTGACCAATTTCTCAATTATACATATAGCAAAATCAGAAAATTACTATTTATTTATGAAACCCTTTATATTAAACAACATGCACCTGGTCTAAATATTCAAAAGTTTCATCAACATGATATTCTAATCTACTGGCCAATAATAACAAAATTCAACAACAATTTACTTGTATCCAGGCAAGACCGACCAGGCCCTCGACTAGACTCAACAAACATTAAATCGGATAGGAAACAATCTGAAGAGGAAAAACAGATGCACATACGGTGACAGAAATTCCCAAACAATATGAGCGTTCAACACTGCAACCCGCAATTGCGTTGTTACCAAATGAAGAACACAAATTTGCGCAAAAAAGGTAAACGAAAGACTACACTCGGAAAAATAGCACTCGTACATGTAACAACAAACAGTGCGAACAGATGGTTAATTCTCAAACCATCAATACAATAATGACCAGATCTCAGACATCACTTTGCAGTACAGTGAGAAGGACCTTTACATGCAAACAGGCACACACACAGACTCAAACGCATACACACTTACCAATCAGCCAAAACAAGAAATAAAAAACCGAGTCATATTTTTTGCCACCCACATATTCAAATGAAAACCCAGAATGTATATAAATGAAAGATTGCAGAGCGAAGTTTAGTTTTCTCGAAATAAATTATCCACTTTGTCATTAATGTGTTTTCTTCCTTATATATATATATATATATATATATATATATATATATATATATATATATATATATATATATAATTGCATTTACTGGCGACTCATCAGAAGTTACTGGAATCAAGCCATAAACCAATTATATGTTAAGTTATTATAATCAAGGTTGCGGTCTTGATATAAACACCTGACCCGTTAATTACTTACATATGTCAGTATAAACTAAGAATTGTATAGTGTAGAAAAGGCAATTCATCCAGTAGACCGGTTTCCTCCTTATTGGGAACTCTTCATGTACAGGCCAGAATTTGCCGCGGACGGGGCTCGAACAGGTGCTTATATCAAGATTGCAACCTTGATTATAATAATTGTTATCACCACCCGCGCAACCAATGTTCATTTAATTATATATATTAAGTTGTCTCTACTACTGCTTTAGTACGTATTCAATAATGCACCGTCCAGACTTCGCACATTTCTTGGCCAAGTATATAAGCCTGTAAAGAGTACTAGAACTATAGTTTTCTAATCGGTATATGGTCAAAAAATGGGGTTTCCGAGTCGGCACATTTCCTAATTTTACCATAATTGAGAACAATTAGAACAACTTCTGAAAACCTATTATTTCAGAAAAATCATGTATCCCGGCTTTGATCGATATCATTTTTCACTTTTCGCGGCAATTATGGCATCTTTAACATAATGGGACTAATATAGTTAGCTTTGAAATCGCATTGTCGAAGACTCCACTTTCGCTGGTGTACACATTCGTATAGAAGATTGTATAATTCAATTGTCGCATATTGCTCATTCAATTATATATAGTGTGTATAAGGCGTAGTATCGGCTCCTACTTATGAATCGCCGGTAAGCACTACACGCATATTTTGTTCATGCTAACTGTAGTATTTTCTTCTTGTCATATCTTTATTTATTAGCAGGCTTGAATTACCTATTAAACATCTATATGTTATTATATATATATATATATATATATATATATATATATATATATATATATATTAGTGCTACGTAGAAAAGAATGCGCATGTCCTGCATATATTTTAAGCTTGTTGTTTTCAAGCTTTTCTGCTAAGCGACAAAATTACAATGGTGAGTGTACGTGTGTAACACACTGCACTATTGTCTATTAATAGGTGTACTTCTTGACTGCTCATGATTTGATTTCATCTTCTGTCGTTACATGTCCCTTTACTGTGTTAATTTTTATATTTAAATTATCGATCGTTGTCAGATATGTATTTTATTCTTTTAGAAATAGATTTTTGTAGAGCGGATAAATAGGCTCTAGTTATTTGGTCTAGGTATTGCAGAAATCGCTGCGTTAAAATGAAAACCACAAGAAAATTTTAATGCCGTTATCGTCTTATCTCGTAGTATATTTAGTCTAACGCATTTCTTGGATAGAGATTTTGGTGATTGCATGTCAGGGATTTGAACAAAAGGCATTCGATCTGGACTATATCTATTTTGTTTTTAATCATAATTTGTTCTTTATTTGCAGGGCTTTCATTGTTAGTCATCAGGGAAACACAATTTTTATAAAAATATTAACATTACTGTTCACGATAGTGGTGATTAGTTGAGATCGGGTCTCATATTGGCTATGTTTCTGTGGATCATGCAGATACAGTACTTTTTTATGTTTGTAGAACCATGAATGGTCTCTATTGCACGATATTGATTCAGGAGACCGTAACCGTTGGTTGAGGCGATTTGACTAAAAATCCTTTATTTTAAAATTTCAGTTTATTTTTTGTTTGATGACCATCGTGTGTAATTTCATTTGTGTCTAGCTTTTTTGTCTCTATTGATTTGCACCGTCTCAGCACTTGACCCAAATAATATTTTTGAGAGAAACATACTGGATTGCTACCAGTAAGAGGGTGTAGATTATATTTTTGCCAAATTTGGACAGTGCCATTGGTATCCCAGTCTCAAAATCGGCTTATTTCCAGACTTCGTGATCACATTTTTAAAAACAAATTTAATTTGACCATACAAACATAATTCGAGGATTTTTTACTGTAGCACTACATGTCAAGTCACGATCTACAACGAATTCTCGTAGATATACTTAAGAGACTTTCCATTAATATTCAATTATTGATACCTTATTGCGAGTTGTAATATTTCATACGCTTCGGGTGCCAACGAAGTAATTATACTAGACGGTAAATTGGTCGACTTAGACAAAACCGATAGCCTGTACAGGCAAACTTGAGTAGCATCAGTTTCTAAATATTTATGTATTATTGTTCGTATTGAGGATGTTGATAAAGATATTGATGTTCGTAATGATGATGTTGATGATAATGGTCGTTATGTTATTGATGGTGATAATGATGATGTTTAGGATAATGACAGTGGTGCTGATGGGGACGATGATGATGATAACGAATATCATCATTTGCCTTATTATTGCTGGTTTACTTTGAATGGACAAAATTCTGCAATCAATTAGCGGAAAAGGTATAGTGAAGTATACTAACATTCACGCTTCTTGAAAATATTGCGCAGGATTTGTATATCATCGCTTAGAAGTTTAGGTATATATTTTTATATGTATGCAATTATGCGAACTAAAGGTAAAAATAAAGTTTTGACCCATGCATCTTTCATTTCGTTCCAGAAGAAATTTACTTTGTGGCGAGTTTTGATAATCCAAATTTTAACAATAATATATGTATATTAAACGAACATTGGTTGCGCGGGTGGTGGTAACAATTATTATAATCAAGGTTGCGGTCTTGATATAAACACCTCACCCATTAATTACTTACATATGTCAGCATAAACTAAGAATTGTACAGTGTAGAAAAGGCAATTCATCCAGTAGACCGGTTTCGTCCTTATTGGGAACTCAACAAGTACTGGCCAGAATTTGCTGTGGACAGGATACGAACCTGGGCACGTCTGCTTCGGAATCTGGTGCTCTGACCACTGAGCTATCCTGCCGCACACTACACCACACACAATTTTCAGTTATATACTAACTAATGTAACTTGGTTAGTCAATTTTTCCTTTAGGTGGAGCTCATAGGGCATCCATTTAGACCCAAAGTTCCAACTAACCATGCCCAATCTGTCATTACTGAACAGACACCACATTACATACAATTCTTAGTTTATACTGACATATGTAAGTAATTAATGGGTCAGGTGTTTATATCAAGACCGCAACCTTGATTATAATAATTGTTACCACCACCCGCGCAACCAATGTTCGTTTAATTATATAAATGTTCATTTCAATACCACTTCCCCATGTAATGTGGTGTCTGTTCAGTAATGACAGATTGGGCATGGTTAGTTGGAACTTTGGGTCTAAATGGATGCCATATGAGCTCCACCTAAAGGAAAAATTGACTAACCAAGTTACATTAGTTGGTATATAACTGAAAATTGTGTGTAGTGTAGTGTGCGGCAGGATAGCTCAGTGGTTAGAGCACCAGATTCCGAAGCAGACGTGCCCAGGTTCGTATCCTGTCCGCGGCAAATTCTGGCCAGTACTTGATGAGTTCCCAATAAGGACGAAACCGGTCTACTGGATGAATTGCCTTTTCTACACTATACAATTCTTAGTTTATACTGACATATGTAAGTAATTAATGGGTCAGGTGCTTATATCAAGACCGCAACCTTGATTATAATAATATATATATATCTTGTAATATTGACATTTGTTTTATTTAAGTATGTATTAGGTGTTGCGAACCTAGTAACAAATTAGTTCATTTGTGACCAGAAGGATAAACCAAAGGTAGCATGAACAGAAAGTATAATCTCATGCACATTCGTTTCGTGCCTACTGGCGACTCATCAGTAGGAGCCGGTATTACGCCCTTTAACCACTATATATTTGGTCGAAGAATATGGAATAATAGGACGGTACAATCTCCTATTTGTACCAAAAATTTGTACTCAAAATTTGTTTTATGTATCCGAGAATTTATATAGTCATCTCCACTTTCTGCCAAAATTGATTATTCTGTTTTAAGTTTCATTAACAAATTGATATGTTCTAGTTAAGCTTGACTTTTTTGTTCTGATTAGATGTTGAATTTTCTATGAATATCATTCTAAACAGGTGAAATTCGCCGAAGTAATCATCTCGCGAATAGCAACAATGCTATGGTAGCGTGGCCAACAAATGGCTTAAAAGACCGAAAAGCGCATTTGGCTCTAGCCATTGCTGCCAAGGCTTTGACTGGACCTGCCAATAGAGTGGCGCATTTTAACGCTTCTGGAAGTGGTACCGGAAAACGTCTGAACAATGAATCGTTCATCCATGTTGGAAGTACACCAAATGATATGAACAAATTCTGCATGGCTGGCGGTCTTTATCAAGCTTACTCGGATGCGGGTTTGTTTGGCGTATCTTTGGTTGCCAATTGCCCAAAACTGTTGGCTAGCAGCACCGTGGCCGCTGTACGTGCGATGCGTCAGAAATTTACCAATGACGAAATCAGCCGTGGCAAGTGCGTATACATTTTTTATGGAAAAATGTGCTTAATGCTAATTGTTAAATGATTTTTAGCAATTTCTCTGTAGTGACCATATTTAGATCATTTTTATTAAACTAATCGAAGCTTTTGTCCATCTAATATTTGTTGGGACACATATTTAGGTTTTTCATGTTCATTTGGCTATTAAAATTCCTATTTGAACGCGGGAAATTAATCGAATATAAAACTTCACTTTACAATCTTTCATTAAAGTAAAACCTTGATTAGCTCTCAATCCATGAAATGACCAGATCTCAGATATCACTTAGCAATAGGAGATGGGCCCCTACACGCATATTGATTTACTAATCAACCCAACCGATAAATAGAAGTAAAACCGAGTCAGATTTGTTGCCACCCCCATTAACTATTGAAACCCAGGATTTATAAATGAAAGTTTGTAAAAAGATGTTTAGTAGTCTCAAACTAAATGACCATTATTCACTTTGTTATTAATATGCTTTTTCTTCATAATACGAAACACACACACACACACACACATATATATATATATATATATATATATATATATATAATGATTATATATTTATTGATGTTAAGTCGCGCTAGTGGTCATTAATGTTATACACGAGTTATTTATATTTTTTGCTTTTCTTCGAGGTTAATGTACATTTTTGTTTTTTTTATCCTACAAGCATTGTAAACTGTTTTATTAGATTTTCCTGTTTGAGTTTCGGACTATATGCATATTTTTGTGTTTTTTATTTATTTAATTCCTCGATTATATAAGTCACTCAGATGCCCTAAATGGCTAATAGAGTTGCTTAGTGACTATTTTGTTATGTTTCTTATAATAAAAATGTTGGCTTGCTTGACAAAATTATATTTGTTTGCTTTTATTTGAACACAGTGTCTTATAGTTGTTTATGTTAAGAATTATATGCCGGAGCTATATAAACTGGCAAAGTTAATGATTCATTCAAGGTTTTTTTATGCGTCTCTAAGTTCCATTAATGAGTCCGTTATCTTTTGTCTTGAGTTCTTGGGAATTCGAGCAGTTCTACTAGCCGCATTGATTTAACTGTGCCAACGGTAGATGCAAAAGAACCTATAGGATAGAAATCAGACTATGAGGACCAATTTGCTGCAGAAAATTGGAATAATTTGTGCTTGTTCTACAGATGTTGACCAATGCATGATGTTTGGTTGATATTATGGGCTTCGAATATGTTTTTATAATTTTTCTGATTATTCGTATGCAAAACTGAGAAATTCGTTATATTTGCTGTGTGCTTCATTGACCATATATGCTTCGAAATGCAGTAATTACGGAGCATGCATTTCAAACAAATCACAGCCAATTAAACTAATTTCTCAGTACTACACAAAGCAAAATCAGAAATATTTCAAGTGAAAAATGTGGACAGTGAACAACAGGATTTAAATAATTAAATTCCATTAACTGTTTTTTCTTTAAAATGGTAATTATTAGATAGCGCGATTTCTATACGATGTTATAGATTATTCAAAGCCACTGAAATTGACGGCTGGGTTATTCATGAGCTGTGGCATGCTGCACCAAGACTCATTTGGATTAAGCTCTAATAGATGCTATGAGAAAGAGAACAGTCGGTGATGTTTTTTAGAGTACATTTCTGGACCTTATGTGCTTATTGGACACCTGCATTTCTTAATTAGACTTGGAGTGATGAAACATATAGACCTTGATTTCTTATCGCGTAGTCCGAGCTAGCTCTGTAGCTCTCTGTGCAGCAGACTTAGATCGCGATTTCGATCTTTAATTTTTAAATTATTGGATATTCTTTGAATATTGTCATAATTACAATGAACATTTCATAACCGATTTCAATCGAGATCAAAGATAATTTTTCTTTGTTAGCAATTGATCCAAATTGTTGTTATTCTATTTTTCGGCAAGCATATTGTTGATCTTTACAGAGATGGTATACTTTATATGTGATGCGTTTGCTTTAATGTCGCAAATCTTAAGATTTTAAAAGAGTTTAACTATATTACTGCTTAAATACGCATTGCCCAATTTCCATAGATTTCCTAATAAAATTTATAGCGAATTTTGGGCTTAGTACCAGCTCTAACTGAGAACTCACCAGTAAGTACGAAACGCATGAGCAAGTGAGATTGTCTTTTATATATGCTGATTTTGGTATATCATATTGGTACTATTTGAACTAACTTGTTAATAGGTGCTTATATATTTTTCCGAAATCCTTAATTTATAAATATTATAGATTATTATATAGCATCTTCTTTGTTTTTTCTAGAGCGGTTTTGAAATTTGACATTGCTGAGGCAGGTGAGAGCTCGTTAGATGTGGCCTATGATTTGGCTATCCAGACTTTGTACTCTAACGGAAAATCTTACACTAGCCCGAAGCAAGTAATTGCAGAGATTGATTCGATCACAGTTGACGATGTCAACCAGGTAAGTGTAGTTGAAATTAATGACGCCTTAAAAATTCGTGGTTTCAGTGTCGTATTAAGTTTAATTTGACACGTAGCCATAGAAATTTTTGTCTGAGTAACGGCGAACCATAACTTGACGTGACAGCAACAGTTGCCTCAAAATCTGTTTTACTTAAAAGTTAGCTCAAACCATATCAATAAGCAGTGACCGGTAGTGAACAAGCCTATTAAATACAGAGAGCAAGGTTCGGTAGAAAATTTAAACTTTGGCTTTGGTTCTTCAGAACCAGATGCTCTAACAGATGGTGCTTGATAACCTTGGAAAAAACCTGCCTATATAGTGAAAACTGAACCTAAACCATTTAATCTTAATTTGATTTAGCGAATCAGTGTGTTACTACAGATCACATATGGATATGAATCTTTGTCATAGTTATGCCGCAATGAAGTATTGATTTTTAATGCTTGTATACTTCTTTCTATGTGGATACTGAGTGGTTTTATTGAACTTAAGACAAAATGGTGAAACAGCAATGAATCCATTGAATTTTTTGATATTTTACGCAGATAAAAAATATGAATGGCTATTCTATATATAGGATGCAAAACAACTCCGTTGGATGGCTAGAATCGCAAGATTGTAAGCCAGCAATCTCGTGGTCGGATACTTTTATTTGTGATATCGGTCGCCTGACTGCCTCTCGCCGTACCTTCAACAACCAAGAGCTTCTTGAATGAGCGATATGTTATAGTTAAGGGAAAAAACTATTCCTGCATAGAGGCCTGATTGCTTCTGACTTTATTTCAGAGGCTTTTTGAAACGTATTGTGCTGGTGATCTAGGTCATCATCATCATGTCCAGCCAAACAAAAAGTCAAGTGACTAATGTTTCACTGCCATATAACAATAAGGAGTGAAAAAAGGTATATAAATGAATTTAGACAAATTAATAGTGAGACTTACGAGAGAGAGAGAGATTTTCTAAAATTGTATTTGAATCAAGTTTTTCAGAATGAAAAAAAATGGAAAAACTTGATGATAAGAAGTGCTTTATATCGACTTCGAAATTTATTAGGGAACCTTAAATTTACTATATTTTTATGTTGTAAAACTAGAATCACGACAAATAAGAAAAAAACTATTTGGTTATATTTAATAGCTTTTTTGGAAAGGGTTTAATTCAACGATACGTTCAAGGTGGCAAATCGCTTTTATCCAATCTGAGTTTTAAACGCTGAACCAGTTCTGTCATAATTGTTTTCTCATGTTTCTAGTTCGAAGGGAAATCTACTTTATATTGCAATGATGGGCTTCAGTACTTTGTGCTCCAAATAGGAATGAGTGACAACCAATCACTTTGAATTTCGAAGCTATGCATACCCTCTTAAATGTTTATTTATTGACGTTATGTCTGCACTTGCCACACAAAATGAGCGATTCTGTTGTCCTTTATGTATCATTGGATTAATTAATACTTTCTGGGTTTAACTCACGTATATTAAAAAACAATATGAAAAGTTTGATTTGTTCATCTTATCATCTTCGCTTTAAGCCATTACAATATTTGGGCTGTTGACTGACGGGCCTTAGCCAGTACTTTTGGGGTTATCGTTGGCCTTTTCTGTGTTAGAGCAAATTTTTCGTCACCTCGATGCACTTGCCGTTTCCGCGGATCTCTAGCACTTCTGCACGCTAGCTGCAGATTAACTGGCAACTAAAAAATTGTGCCGCAGTGCAATATTCGCTTTCTTTCGCGCTTTGGTCTCCTATCCGCCCCTGCTAGTACTTCAGTATCTAAAACAATAAATGAGTTTTGTATAATTTTTTATTCACACACAATTGACGGACTGCATAAGATCTAACGACGCTCCGAACTCCTAAGAACATTCTACGGGCGACTAGGCAATCAGAGCTGCGTGTTTTTCCTAGATGTACAATTTTGTGTATGCTAATTTTCATGAATTACTTATGATTGCGTGTTCTAACAATTTATTCGCGCCATTTTATTTTGAAAGCGATTGGCGTTTTATGTAAGGATACATTAAATAGATGGACTTTAATCTTGACGTGTAACATTCAACTTTCTTTTCTTACCTGGCTTTATGCGAGCCGTTTAATCTTTTTACTTATTCTGACGTGACAACCTTGGTATTGTTATAGAAATGTAATAGTTTTCAAGCTACAGACACAAGGTGACGTAATAGCTTGACCTGCTCACAGTGGTTTGCATCAAGATGTTAGACATTTATTAGTTATTTTTATACCTTTGTTGATATTTATTGTGCATGCTTAAGCGAATCGTACAGCGCGTGCAGAGCAACGTGTTTGTGCACGTGTGTATGTGTGTGCTTGTTCATACTTGGCCGACGAGTTCTGTGAAATTCCGTCAAAACTTGTAGCAACAATTTCTCTTAGCTTGTGTATTATTAATGTATACACAGGAGAGTTTGTTTCGCTTTTCAAATTTCATTTTGCCAACGAAATCTTGATGACAAATTGAGTAGTGCTTTTTTCTCGACGTTACAATTATTAAGAATTAGAAAGCTGGATTTTTTTAAATGTTGTCAGTCGCAAATTAATATTACCAAGAACGTTTATCGTTCTTTCTATTTACTTTTAGGCAATTCAAACTGCTCTTAATTCCGGAAAAGTGGCGTTGTCCGTCGTTGGAACAGATGCATACCAGGTTCCTCCTTTGGACCTTATCATTAAAGCATGAGACAACGAGGTGGTGTGAATCATTTATTAGCATTATTTGCTTGTGATGTTTGTTTATCAGATTGTGTAACACTTGCACATTTTACTGAAACATAGTCAATAAAATATTATAAATAGTTTTTATTTTTTCATTTGTCAATGTTTATGCATTGAAAATGTTTTGCTATATTTTGGCGTTGGGTATCATTACCTCCATGCGCATGACTACTCTAAATAGCTTAATCGGATAACTGAAGTAGCGAAGGTGCCTATTTTTAGAGGACAAAACTAACTAGGCCTCTCTAATAGAACCTGTATTGCTTCTTGTTCCTAGGAATTTTGACACGGCGGTAGCTCTTGCTTGTAGTACAGTTTGGCGTAGTTTTGATTATTATTGTTATAATCAATCTGTTTACAAGAGCATTAGACAAACTTTTATGCAGTTCCTGTTATTCATGAGCGTTCCTCATTTGCTATTCGATTAGGAGAATTAAACAGACTTCTCAGGCGGTGTCTCAACTATTGTGATAGGCGTTATTAAATGAATTAGTCAACGAGATATAGAGGGAGGGGGGCACGCCAAAGAACGGCCGCAGAAAGAAGTTAATGCTTTTTTTCATTTTATGACTATTTCCTAACGCCCGCTTAAAAGTTTTCAAAATCAGTTCGAGAAAAAGCATTGGGTCACATAATTGTCCAGGTGGTTGCTGCTATAGTCAGTTATTTATCATTAAACGAACACTGGTTGCGCGGGTGGTGATAACAATTATTATTATAATCAAGGTTGCGGTCTTGATATAAACACCTGACCCATTAATTACTTACATATGTGAGTATAAACTTAGAATTGTATAGTGTAGCAAAGGCAATTCATCCAGTAGACCGGTTTCGTCCTTATTGGGAACTCATCATGTTCTGGCCAGAATTTGCCGCGGACAGGACTCGAAACTGGGCACGTCTGCATCGGAATCTGGTGCTCTAACCACTGAGCCATCCTGCCGCACCTTTTTTTTACTGGATGAAATGCCTTTTCTACACTATACAATTCTTAGTTTATACTGACATATGTAAGTAATTATTGGGTCAGGTGTTTATATCATGACCACAACCTTGATTATAATAATAGTTATTTATCATGTTTCGCATTGAAGGAACCGAAAATTGCTTTAATTACAGATCGTAGCCTTTGCCACCTGGTAACTCATGTAGACTGTCTAGTTTTGTTCAGCAGTCTTCATAGCTTTGTCACGAAGCTTAGTATTAGATCGTTCTCGATAGATATTTCCTTAACACATTGAGTGGCTATGGTTTTCTTTCGTGGGTAGTAGATTTGCCCTATCCGTTTCGCAAAGATTCGATTGATCCAAAAATCCAAATACGCATTGAGTTCGTCTTCGTGGTGGCTGAGTTCTGATTCGTCCCTTCCCTCCGATGGCTTCAACATCATTCGTACTAACGACTAGAAACGAGGTACGACATAATATTCGCTGAATGGACACATTTTTAAGCGTATTCGAGATCAGAAAGTCGGAGTATGCAGCTTAACTGCATTCTGGTGTGCGGTACAGAGCAAGGAGATCATTAATGAATAGGGTGGAAGTAATGTTAAACATTTAGAATGGATTCCAATGCCGCGTTTTGCGTAACGGGTAGTAGCTTTGCACGGACAGTTTCACAAAGATCCGATTGATCACAATTTCCAATTTTGTTTTGTCTTTGATCGGGTTGAATTTGTATTCGTCCCAATGGAATTGCGGTTCTATCACATCTTTGTTTACTGGCGACGTTTCGGTGCATACTTTCGAGCACCATCCTCAGGCAACTATACACAGCACAATACTCACAATAGCAGATTTTAGCAAATGTGTATAGTTGCCTGAGGATGGTGCTGGAAAGTAGGCACCGAAACGTCGCCAGTAAACAAGGACGTGATAGAATCGCATTTCCATTGGAACGAATTATAACTCAGCCCGATCAAAGACAAAACAAAATTGTAAATTGTGATCAATCGGATCATTGTTCAACTGTCCGTGCAAAGCTATTACCCGCGTACGCAAAACGCGGCATTGGAATATATGAAGCTGGCACACCGACAAAACAATTTAAAAAAACATTTAGAATGGATATTTTTATAACATTATGTTCATCTTGTTTTGCGTATTAGTTATAAAATGGACTTTTTGTTAAAATGTCATGCTTCTTATAAATTTATTTTATAAAGATAATTATATCTCTGTCAAGGTGAAATAAAACAAAAAATTGATTTGTAATTTCGTTTTATGGACATGATATTGTGATGATATGCTCAAATATACGACGTATTTTTCTATTCCTCGCTATAAACAAAACGCGGCTGAGCACAGGGCTATGCATAAAAGAAATTCATTTAACGATTTATTTCCGTGAAATTATAAACTTCATGAACTATCAGATCAACTAACGGAGTCCCAATGTCTTGTGTAAATTATCGTACAATCATAAATCTAAAGTTTTGAGTGCTTTCTTAAGCAGTTATATATGTAAAACGCACCCATCTTCAAGAAAATGCCGTACGACGTTTACAAAGTTTTGATTTGCCAAGTTGGCTGAGTTAGTAATGTTGGGGACCATTATTATCCGGCAAATGCCGAGAAAGTTAGTGTAGCAGTGTATAGAAATACTCTTAGACACTTGAGACAGGCTCTGGTTTACTGGCTGTTGTTCCTTCTTCTGTGGCGATGAGATCAGCGTCGAGAGACTGTGAAGACTGAGTAGTCCCGTTGAAAGTCTTCGACAACACCGTGGTGACTGGCACACGTAAAGGACACATAGGTAGTCTCATTAGTTGTTCAGCCACAAGATTGGCGTGGCTTGACGACTTTGTGTGTGAAGCAAGTCCAGAAATCAGCGTAGATTAAAGGACAGTATGACAGGAGATAGCACGCACACGTAGTACATAGTATAAATCAAACGTCACTACTTACTAGCACGGTAAATGCACCGTGCTTATATAGTGTGAAATCGAAAGCTCGCATGCTATTGGTTAACGTCAAGTTTCGCTTATTTTAATTGGTGCCACGTAAATTAAATTTGAATTATTTAAATCAAGTTTGCGAGCTTGAATTAAACACCAATCCCATTGTATTTAACCAGTCGTCGAACAAAATAAAATTACCGCCAGTTATACGACTGGTTAAATACAATGGGATTGGTGTTTACTTCAAGCTCGCAAACTTGATTTAAATAATTGTTACCACCACCCGCGCAATCAATTATTGTTAAATTGTATTGCTTAAATTTGAATGTCATTTGCACAATTTGTCGGAGAATTGTTCTTGAGCCGTTACACTTAATTTTTGTCATCTATCTGACCCCTGCTTATTTGTGTTAGTAACAAGCAGAACAAACTATTACAATCAAGGTTGCGGTCTTGATATAAACACCTGACCCATTAATTACTTACATATGTCAGTATAAACTAAGAATTTAATAGTGTAGAAAAGGCAATTCATCCAGTAGACCGGTTTCGTCCTTACTGCGAACTCATCATGTACTGGCCGGAATTTGCTGCGGACAGGACTCGAACCTGGACACGTCTGCTTCGGAATCCGGTGCTCTAACCACTGAGCGATCCTGCCGCTGTTATTTTTGGAATTGCGTTAATGAATCGATTGCGGTAAATGGGTTTTATAAAAAAAGATGCGAATTTTACAATTTATTAAACGTTTAAATTCATTAAACGATCACTTTTGTGTTGTTTACTCATCACGTGTTGAACTACTTTGACTGTCTGCGTAGGGTGTCTGGTTGGCGTTTTTGTTTCTTGGATCCATGCACACATTAAAGATAACAAGAGGCAAATTTAGAACAGCATGCAAATATGGGCGTATTCACAGATCAGATCTAGATGAGCACTTACAGGTGCCAGTACCTCAGAGAAATTAGAAGCAATTAAACGCATTTCGATATATAATCGCAGTATAAGAACCAATTCAAATAATATTCGGAAGCATAAATGTAACAGCAATATTAAAATTCTAGGGCCAATAAAACCTTATCGACAGCAAACTTAGGTTAGAAGAATTGAAGTTAATAACCAAACCTAGTAAAAGATTGCAAGCGAATAGAAAAAATAACTGACGTCGAACCAAGAATAGTTTGTTTGGTTCCCTCTCGAATTCATTTATTAGTGATATTAGGGCATGTTTTCGCCGTTTCCTAAATAGAGAAAATATTTTCCTGCTCGAATCATTTGTGATATTGTTTTATTTTTAACATTTCTGAGATTTTTTTTATTTGCCTGTCGTCTTTAAAAAACGTGGCTTCTGACAGGGCATTTCTTTAGTAAGTAATTGAATCTGATCATCTCTATTGTCTCTCTAACTGTTAACTTCATTCGTGCTCTTTTTACCTCATGAAGTATATTATTTAACAAATAGTGTTTGAGTCATTGTGTAATACCGATATGTTTTAGATTTAAAATTCCGTTTCATTTTAATACTTTTGGTACATCTTAATAATTGACAAATTCCATAATACCGTTTGCATTGGATCTAGAAGTAGACTCAAATATCCGAAATGAAAATGACGACAGTGGACGTAAAAACATTGTTTCGTAAAAAGGATCAAGCACTTAATGAATTTGCACTCGCAAAATAAATGTCTGTTAAACAACAATGAATGAAGATATCTTCTGCGAACCTGGATTAATTGAAATTATTTGATCTGCGTTTTGATTAACGCAGTGTTCAAGAAAACTACTGGAACAATGAACGCTGCGTTAGTCAAAACGCAGATCAGGTAATGATGTAAGTCTACCGTCAGTCGCAACGCACCGATGCGTTTCGACCTTCCACGATTATCATCAGAGTACGACGGCAAACTGAATTCGAGGATCAAACCGCAATGCATATGTATGGAAAGGAAAATGAGATATTCGGCTCTCACCTCTGGTAGTCTCGCATAAATTGTACTTGACTTGAAATGTCGGCTGCAAAATTTCTATGCAGTCTCTAATATTACTTTTTTTAGATTTCGCTAATGCGATTAAACAAAAATTTATTTGAAATGCGAGCTTTAATAAAGATCATTGTACCTTTCTATGTGCAAAAACAAAAAGAATTTTTATCAGATACGAGAAATGCTTCTTTCTCATTGTCTCCTCAAGTATCTATTAATGAACATATCTTTATATATAAATTGAAAAGCAAAACAAGATAGAAATATGTAAACATAGAGAGTGTGTGAAAAAACAAGAGAAACCAATTAATTGTGTGCGTCACCTCCAGTTTAGGTTCAATGCCTTAACATGATTTTTCTAGTTGCATGAATCCGGCTGCAATTTGTTTATCCATAAAGCTTCGTATGTGGCTAGCTCCCTTTTGTTATTGCATTTAGTAATTATTTTAAATGCTACGTCTGGATAACATAGGTGTGATGTTTCGACGATGTATTGCGCAATTGCAGATGTGTATTCATCATTTGATTTAAAACAGGCGTTTAAGCTACAATGTGCTCTCATTCGAGTAATTAACCGTCTGGTCGATCGGCCTACGTAAGTTGATCGACAACTTGCGCATGTATATTGGTAAATAATATTTGATATCGACATTAACGGTTGTTACTCCTTGATTGCAAACTGACTAGCGAGGATCAAATAGTATTGCATTTATATGGAAAGTAAAATTGGCTATGCAATGCGGTTTGATCCTAGCTAGTCAGTTTGCCGTCGTACTATGATAATGATCAAGGAAGGTCGAAACGCGTCAGTGCGTTGCGAATGGTGGCAGCTTTGCTATGTTATAACATTGGTATTGGTGTTTACTTCAAGCTCGCAAACTTCATTTAAAGAATTGTTACCACCACACGCGCATTCAATTATTGTTCTATTGTATTGTCTATATATATATATATATATATATAGTGTGTGTGTGTGTCGAAAACTACAAACAGCTCATGTTCGTGAAATTGTGCAGCCGACATTTCCAGTCACGTACAATGTATGCAGGACTACTACCATATATATATGCAATGCGGTTTGATCCTCGCTAGTCAGTTTGTCGTCGTACTCTGATGATGATCGTGGAAGGTCGAAACGCGTCAGTGTGTTGCGACTGGCGGTAGTTTTGTTATGTTGTTCGACGACTGGTTAAATACAATAGGATTGGTGCTTACTTCAAGTATAATTCTGAGCGAGTATTTTAGACTAGTCGCCACTGATATTAAGCTAGTAGCAAATATTAGGACAGGATTCCGAATTTTTTCAACAAAAGAACGATTTATTTTTCATGCAAACGTTAGAAAATATTACGTAAACGTAATAAGGTAGTAGTTATATGTACATTTTAGAGTGTAAATGTTTTTTTAACATTTAACAAATCAAAAGACTCAACATGAACACATGAAATGCGTTCAACCTTCTATGTGGCCTTGTACATGTGCAGATAAATTTTGTCATTTGTGTACACTATCAAAGTGAGAAACTCATGTTACAAAAACGTTTTTGAAAATCGAAAATTTGTTACGATTTATATTTTTTACATGTAACTAAGGTCAAGTAAGCAGAGATCGATTTATAAATCTGTACATAATTTTAAATTTAATTTTAATTAAAGACAGTATAATATGACTAGCAGGCTACACAAATTATAAAGACTACGCTTATGCTTCATTCATATACAGATTATGTTGTATCACAATTTGTATTTTCAAACAATGAAAGAATGCAATATTACATTAAATGAGAACACACGAATAGAGGAAATATTACATTATTTAACATTACTACTATTACTACATTTATAGGTAGCATTGATTCTAGAAGTGAAAATAGTTTTAAGCGCAAATCTACAAAATTAATATTTCATTATGTTGAAAATATAACCGGTATATTGCAAATGCAATTTGATTATAGGTTTAGATGCATAGAACGAATCGAAGCTCCGAATGATGAAGCGTTTGTTTAAAATCAACAAGTTATACAATGCACGGCATTAAGAGAAAAAACTTAGTGTTCTAAACCTCGAATTTGAGTAATGCGTTTATGCAGAATTTCTTGTATTTCACGGAGCAGCCTCTCAGGCTGCCTTTGGTAGCTTGTTGGTTGAGGAAATTAGTTAGCATCGAGTAAGTAAATACAAAGAATAGAAAACAGTGTAATCACTGAATCGTGCATTTTAAAGAGAAAAACGAATACCTAAGGCACGTGGAAAACATTTTATCCGTGCAACATTCTTATCCCCACGGTTACTAACAAAAAACAAAAGCAAAACAAGAAAAACTCATAGGGAAAAATGGATAGTATAACAATCGCAAGTTATCTAAACGTATAACAGTGAATTAATTCACAGTAATTTATAATCAAGAAGCTGGCTGGACAGGCGCTAAGCGAGACATTTGGTCTTAAAAATCTGAGGATAAACAGGAACGAATGAAAGTCAACGCTTACAGTGGAGCAACATTAAGGGCAGCTAAAGATTAAAATTATCAAATCAAAACTATTAGAAAAAACGCGTACGGATACGGTTTACCTTTTGTTATTAAAGTGGCATATTTGGTAAAGGCAATTGCATAACATGTGTATTCAAGTCGGCGAATGAACGCTGTATGTAAGAATTCGCGAAACGTGATCAGCTTCAGGAAGACATGAAACGAGTGTTAAACAAAAAAATTCAACGGAAAAAAATAAACAATTCGTTTTGAATGGCGATAAATTGTTTAACTGGAAATAATAAAATAACATAACATCAAAATGCCAAAATTAGATTGAACATAGTAAACGCATTTATGCGAAATGCCATACCTTTCTGACATCATGGGGGTGTATGCAAATAGAAGGTTTCATTATGTCACAAAAGATAATCCAGAAATAACATAAAAACAGAAAGGCAATACCACACATCGCATTCAATGCCATCTCTACATGCTCAAGTTTCTATACATAATAATAAGTTAGACCTAAAAATCCCTAATGTACGCTGATTTCCATCTATCACGTTGATGCGAATACAGTCTTAGAATCTGAATAACAGAAAGAAGAACGAACGAACGTCGACGAAGAGTTTCCGCAGCTATTTTAACGAATAAGAACTTTCGGGCCAGTTCCGAACACTAAAATGGCTTTCTAAGTGGACTACAAACTTATGACGACTTCCGTATAGCTTTCTAGTTCTGCTACCATGCGCGTCATTTATAATAAAGAAATTAGCAGAGAATTTGTTCAAATTGTCCAATCAACAACATTCAAAACTCCTGTTCCAAATAGCGTTACCAGCACTTCATGTTTCTTCACATAATATACGGTACTCGTTCTATGCGTTGATTTATATGCTCCTGCCAAACTAAGGCCAGCTCAAGAACCTCGCATTTTAAGAAAAGGCATTTAGTAAAAAAATTGAAACTTCAGCTAAAGAATTGACGTACGAGATAATTCCCGTGTTTAATACAGCAAATATAAAATTTAATAATAATTCTAATAATAATAATAATACATTTATTTGGCATCAAAGGCCAACTGGCCTGACCATTGAAATAACAAATCCAGGGTAGGATATGTGGAGGTGAGTGGAATTGTGACTAGCAAAGTATTTAATAGCAGGGGGAGGGGTTGGGGAGGGGAAAAGTTATCATTAACATCAAGATAGTTCAATCTGGTGAAAAATAAATATAAACGAAGTTCCATTTGACTAGACAAGATCAATTGGAGATAGTCCATGAAGTATCAGAGCTTCTAGGTGAATGTGAGATCGAAAAAAAGATGGCGGACCGGAGGTAGACGTCGACCGATGGAGTCCATTGTCGTGGAGATTGAGTTGATGGAGCATAGCATAGAAATGGATGGAATCTGCAGGATTGAAGCGAGCGAGTCTTGCAGGGGTCGCAGGCATCCGTAGAACGAGGTTGTGATTGAAGGAAGACCAGGGGGAGTCGATGTCCGAAGCGAACCGTTGGTGGATCGGTAGGGCTGTTGGGTTTCCGGTCCTCCGCTGAAACAAGAAAGAAAAGAATTGGATGAGCAAAACGTAGTAAAGTATCCACAACGTGGATATGATGGGGTCAGGAATGGGCTGAGAAGTGGTATCAGTGAGTCTAGAAGAAAAGATTAAGACCAGAGAGGTAAAGTGGAAGATTAGATGACTGCCTGAGGGATTTCGCCCTCCGAAGTTAGTCAAAGAGAATAGCCTGGGGTGAAGTAAATGTTATGGATTGAGAAGGAACCAGTTTCGTTTCCAATCGGTCGTATCACAAAGAAGTTTGTTGAAGAAGTACTGATGGGCTGCCTTTTTGAATTCGTGCTGGGTTAGGAGCTTTATGTCTGTGGGGAGAGCGTTGAAGACATTAGTGGCTTTGGAGAAGAGATAGATTTTTTTAAATATGGTGGGGGTATGGTTGGCTTGGATAGAAGAGTTACTAGAACGTGTGGCATAGTGGTGACTTGGGTGGGCAAAGTTGGAGAGTGGTAAGCAAGTTGTGATCTTATGGATAAAAGAAATGACTCGAAGGTGACGGGTGAACCAAAGCGGAAGAAGGTTTGCCAGGAGTAGGCGTTCCCTATAATTTTGGCATTTCGGGAAGACTCGCTTTAGAAATCTGGAGGATACCTGTTCAATACTATACGAGAAGGCGAGGGAGAGAGGACAGTAGAATTTGCTGGCGTAGGAAATGAGGGGCAGAACGTAGACCTTGAATAACGTGAGTTGGAGAGTGGGGTCGTCAGTCTTATAACAGAACAGACGGGTCCATTTGAAGAGTTTGGAAGTAGTGTGTGTAAGTTGTAGGGAGAAGTCTAGGGATTTTGAGAAATGAATGCCAAGATGTTTGGCCGAATCCATTCTTTCTATATCGAGGGAGTAGTTGGCAATCGGGATAGCGCAGAATGGATCAGAGGAGAGTTTCATTAGGCGAGTTTTGGTGGAATTTAGTTTGAGGCCGATTCTGCTGAGCTGCGAGTGGAGCGAGGATAGGAGCTCCGATATAAGGGGTAAGGAGGGGTTGGATGCTGTGGGGTTGCTGAATACGATAACCATGTCATCCGCATATTTGAACAGCTTGAAAAAGTTGTCTTCAACCTGTATGTGCGCGAGCGTAAGGTTGAAGAGAATGAGACCAAGTATGGAGCCCTGGGGAACACCGGATCGGATATGGGCTGGCCTCGAGTGACTACTGCCAACTTTTACTGTCGCATATCGGTTTCGGATATAGTAACTGATAAGATTGAGAACGTTGCCGCAGATACCGCTCCTCAGTAAGGCGAATTCGATTGCTGAAAATGACAGCGAGTCAAAAGCCTTGGATATATCCAGGAAGAGGAGAGTGCACTGAAGCCCTTTAGAGAAGGAGGAGTAGCAATGATCGAGAACACTAAGTTGGTGGAAGAGGAGCGGCCATTCAAAAAGCCATGTTGATCATCGAGGAGATAGATTTTTACATGAGACTTAATGAAGGGGTAGATTAGGTTGTATAAGATCCTGTCGAAGATTTTGGTGAAATAAGGGACGATAGTAATGGGGCAGAGATCTTTAAATGATGAGATCGAAGAAGTCCAATTTTTAAGGATAGGAGAGATCGTCGAATTAAGCCAGTCCGGGGGAAGATAGGTGGTTACGAGACAATGATTAATAACATCTGCAATCAGAGAGAAGACGTTCCAGCCTAGAAGAGCAATCATGCTGACCGAGACACCATATTGATCAAATTGGTGTTTAGATTTAATGTCTTTAATTGCTAGGGCGACGGAAGCCAAAGAGACGTAAAACCAGCGTAGGTTCTCGGTGTCTCCCTTGTCTAACATCTCGACAGGCGGAGTGGGAGTGGAAAAGGAGTCGAGAAGGTGAGTCAGATAATCGTTGGCGAAGCAGGGGTCGTCTGACTGAGAGAAGTTAATATACGAGGTTTTGGGCTTTTGCAGCAATAGGTGTGTGATGATAGCGAACTTTGCCCGGGGGTTAGGAGCTGAGCGGATGCGTCTTTCGTTGTGGAGCGCTTGTTTGTTGATAGCCTGTTTAATGTGCCCATCGATGCGTCTCAGAGCGAGGGCGCGGGCAAGTGACGATGTGCGTAGACGAGAGTTGCGTGCGAGGTTGTCACGTGCCTTAAACAGAGCGTTCAACTTATTCGTCGAGTATACGTGTTGAATAGAGGTGGCGGAGTTATAGTGGGAGGATAGGATGTTATGGACTTCGGAAAAGCACGAGAAGAGATTGTTTGGGAGAAAGAGGTCCCTCCAGTTAACAGTGTCACAGAGTCGGCGGAACTCTTCCCAGTTGGTGAATCGTCTGAACGATTGGGTGTCTTCTCGAGGGGTGAAGGATAAGAGAGGTAAGAGGAAGGATACCTGACAGTGATCAAGATTAGGGAAGATCTCCCGAGAGTGAACATCGGTCACCTCGTTGATGGAGAGTACACAATCCAGGTGGTTGTTCCCTCGGGTAGAAAATGCACGAATTGGTGTAAAAGGTTGTCCGCAAAGTGTTGAAGCAGTGGGTGACTTTCCGAAGCTAGATTATGCCAGCTAGCCATGGGGAGGTTAAGATCACCCACAACGACGTACCGATCGGAGTGTAAAGAGAAAAAAGTAGATAGAAGTTGGGCCCCGTGAGTGTCGTCGATGAGTGAGAGATTGGGGGTCTGTAGACAACACAGGTAGATATGCTTTGGTTATGGATTTGTAGCTGAAACGATAAAAATTCCAATCCTTAAGAGTTCGATGTCGACAAGCGTTTGAGCATAAGAAGGGATTGGACATAGGCAGCTAGTCCGCCCCCACGACCGACAGTTCTGTCGCTACGAAGGAACGTGTATCCGTGAATGAGGAAAAGATCATCACAGTGGATGGAAGGGGACAGCTAAGTCTCAACAAGAAAGCATATGTCTATCTCGATAGAGGATAGAAAAGCTGGTAGTTGATTGATTTTTGGCGTAAGTGACCTGCAATTGATGAGAATTGCTGAGAGTGCTCTGAGAGAGGGATGGTTAGATCGCGGAGGAGAAGCGTGCGGGGGCTTTCCGCTGGCGGGCGGGGCGAGATCTAGGACTGATGAGGGTGACAGACCGCTCGTTGACAAGGATTGAGTGGTCAGCGTCGATCTAGATTTCTTTTGTCCCGCGTTTGTCAGGTGGGTGAGGTAATTGGAGGGTTTGAAGGCAAAAGGGGGGCGAGATATCTGGGCTCGAGGGGGCACTCGGAAGCTGCGTTGATGGGGTGAGCAGGGACAGAGAATGATCAGGGGCAGAGACACAACAGTCCTGGGTGGGGTCGATGATGGTTTAAGTAGAGGGAGTCAAAGCTGATGGGGCTGGGTAGAAGTTCCGTTTGGCCTTAGGCGACTTACGTTTATTCGGTCTCTGGGTCATAGCATCCGTCACAAAAGTAACTTGTCGTGGGGATGTGGACCTGGCGGACGAACTTGGGGGAGAAGTTGCGTTATTAGGAGGCTTAGCGCGGCGTGGTCGGCCGCGACGACGTGGTAAAGCTTGAGACTGTGTTGGGGGACTGGTTGCGGAGTAAGGGCTAAAAGTGAAAGGAAGGCCTTGAAATCGGGAGGGTATCAGTAGGGGTGGACTGGAGTAAGGTGCATCGCCAAGGATTCCGCCGTGAACTGAGCGGCTTTTCTTCGGATTGCTCCAGCCCGGAAAGGCGTGATGAGCTGGAGGAGGGGGGGTGGTGTCCGGTTGATGGGTTTGGGCTTTCTCTAAACTCCTCTGTAGTGGCGTGTAATCTCGCTTTAGTTTGACTTTCCCGGATGCTAAGATGGGCGAGTGCAGTTTGAGATGACGAAGCTCACCGTCAGACAGTCTTTTGTGCGAGGAGAGAATAAAGGTTTGACCCTTTCTCGAGGAGATCTCTTTAAGGTGGCTAAAGTTATCCCCTATTTGACTGATGAGATCTGAGGCCAGATCGTCCTTTGAGAGTGGGGAGCGCGGAGACCATAAAAAGAGGTTTCTCTTGTGATTTCGCAGGGCAACCTCCCTGGCTACCCCATTCAGAAACGCATCAGCTTGACGCAACAAATGGGGCTGAACGATGGAGATTGAAAGGTTGCCTGTCAGTGCTCCAAGTAATCCTGTGATGTCCGCCATTTGCTGTTCGAAGTCAGTAATATTGGAGATAAGCTTTTGCGTGAGGAACGGAGAGATAAGAGCTAGCGACGAAAGCTGGTTCATGGTGGAGTGAGATAGAAGAGCAGATATAACGTAGATTACGATAGAAGAGAGGAAAAGAATGGGTATTGATGAAAAAAAAGAATGGGTATTAAAATGTCAATAATAAACGGGAAAATCGGGTGAGCTAGGAATAGATCCTTGATAACTGAAGGTAAATTCCAAAAAAAATGTGTAGGTAGATTCCTGGTGGATCCTAGAGATGAAATCAGACAAGGAATCCCGAGAATCTGAAAATAAAAACAAAATGAAACCCGATATCCTTCGAAATTAGAGAAAGTGTTGAAAACCGCAAGCACGCTCTCTCCGGTCGTTGCGTGCCACCCGACAAAATTTTAAACAATTTAAACAAATGCAAAGTAGGCAGGACTACTACCATATACATATGCAATGCGGTTTGATCCTCGCTAGTCAGTTTGTCGTCGCACTCTGATGATGAGCATGGAAGGTCGAAACGCGTCAGTGTGTTGCGACTGGCGGTAGTTTTGTTATGACGTTCGACGACTGGTTAAGTACATTAGGATTGGTGTTTACTTCTAGCTCGCAAACTGGATTTAACGAAGCCAAGTATAATTCTGAGCGAGTATTTTAGACTAGTCGCCACTGATATTAAGCTAGTAGCAAATATTAGGACAGGATTCCGAATTTTTTCAACAAAAGAACGATTTATTTTTCATGCAAACGTTAGAAAATATTACGTAAACGTAATAAGGTAGTAGTTATATGTACATTTTAGAGTGTAAATGTTTTTTTAACAATTAACAAATCAAAAGACTCAACATGAACACATGAAATGCGTTCAACCTTCTATGTGGCCTTGTACATGTGCAAATAAATTTTGTCATTTGTGTACACTATCAAATTGAGAAACTCATGTTACAAAAACGTTTTTGAAAATCGAAATTTTGTTACGATTTCTATTTTTTACATGTAACTAAGGTCAAGTAAGCAGAGATCGATTTATAAATCTGTACATAATTTTAATTAAAGACAGTATAATATGACTAGCAGGCTACACAAATTATAAAGACTACGCCTATGCTTCATTCATATACAGATTATGTTGTATGACAATTTGTATTTTCAAACAATGAAAGAATGCAATATTACATTAAATGAGAACACACGAATAGAGGAAATATTACATTATTTAACATTACTACTATTACTACATTTATAGGTAGCATTCATTCTAGAAGTGAAAATAGTTTTAAGCGCAAATCTACAAAATTACTATTTCATTATGTTGAAAATATAACCAGTATATTGCAAATGCAATGTGATTATAGGTTTAGATGCATAGAACGAATCGAAGCTCCGAATGATGAAGCGTTTGTTTAAAATCAACAAGTTATACAATGCACGGCATTAAGAGAAAAAACTTAGTCTTGTAAACTGCGAATTTGAGTAATGCGTTTATGCAGAATTTCTTGTATTTCACGAAGCAGCTTCTCAGGCTGCCTTTGGTAGCTTGTTGGTTGAGGACGTTAGTTAGCAACGAGTAAGTAAATACAAAGAATAGAAAACCGTGTATTCACTGAATTGTGCATTTTAAAGAGAATAACGAATACCTAAGGCACGTGGAAAACATTTTATCCGTGCAACTTTCTTATCCCCACGGTTACTAACAGAAAACAAAAGCAAAACAAGAACAACTCATAGGGAAAAGTGGATAGTATAACAATCGCAAGTTATCTAAACGTATAACAGTGAATTAATTCACAGTAATTTATAATCAAGAAACTGGCTGGACAGGCGCTAAGCGAGACATTTGGTCTTAAAAATCTGAGGATAAACAGGAACGAATGAAAGTCAACGCTTACAGTGGAGCAACATTAGGGGCAGCTAAAGATTAAAATTATCAAATCAAAACTATTAGAAAAAACGCGTACGGATACGGTTTACCTTTTGTTATTAAAGTGGCATATTTGGTAAAGGCAATTGCATAACATGTGTATTCAAGTCGGCGAATGAACGCTGTATGTAAGAATTCGCGAAACGTGATCAGCTTCAGGAAGACATGAAACGAGTGTTAAACAAAAATTCAACGGAAAAAAATAAACAATTCGTTGTGAATGGCGATAAATTGTTTAACTGGAAATAATAAAATAACATAACATCAAAATGCCAAAATTAGATTGAACATAGTAAACGCATTTATGCGAAATGCCATACCTTTCTGACATCATGGGGGTGTATGCAAATAGAAGGTTTCATTATGTCACAAAAGATAATCCAGAAATAACATAAAAACAGAAAGGCAATACCACACATCGCATTCAATGCCATCTCTACATGCTCAAGTTTCTATACATAATAATAAGTTAGACCTAAAAATCCCTAATGTACGCTGATTTCCATCTATCACATTGATGCGAATACAGTCTTAGAATCTGAATAACAGAAAGAAGAACGAACGAACGTCGACGTAGAGTTTCCGCAGCTATTTTAACGAATAAGAAATTTCGGGCCAGTTCCGAACACTAAAATGGCTTTCTAAGTGGACTACAAACTTATGACGACTTCCGTATAGCTTTCTAGTTCGGCTACCATGCGCGTCATTTATAATAAAGAAATTAGCAGAGAATTTGTTCAAATTGTCCAATCAACAACATTCAAAACTCCTGTTCCAAATAGCGTTACCAGCACTTCATGTTTCTTTACATAATATACGGTACTCGTTCTATGCGTTGATTTAAATGCTCCTGCCAAACTAAGGCCAGCTCAAGAACCTCGCATTTTAAGAAAAGGCATTTAGTAAAAAAATTGAAACTTCAGCTAAAGAATTGATGTACGAGATAATTCCCGTGTTTAATACAGCAAACAACATAAAATTTAACGGTAAAAACGTAACAATGAAACTTGTTCAGGCAGCCAATCTGAAAGAATATGTTTATCTGGCCTAAACAATTTTTTAAATGATACTAAATGCTAGTTATGTACACAGGAGATAACCATTGCAACCAAAGTTATTCAAAAATTTCTACACAAACATACACAAACTCATACATGATTGAGGATCAATTCTTTTCACAGTTGGCTTTAGTAGAATCTGAATCCATGAAAGGAATCTCGAGGTTTTCTCATTGGAACGTCCATGAACGTAGAACAGATGCAGTGAGTCCACTCTGCCAAAGATAGCAATGAGTATGTTAGATTTCAGTGTTTGAAGCGTTGTCAGATGCCTTCCGCCCTAGTTTCTGTGGAGCCAGTGCAAGCTAGCACGATAAATGATGAGAATCATCGACAAAATAACATTTAATGTCATTAACAATTAAAAATGAAGCGTTGACTAACTAGAGACACTGGTCATCAGGCAGGAAATTTCCATGAGTACTGGTCCTTTTAAAACGTCTATTTATTATCGAATAAAATTGATGAATGACGTGGCATCAGAACTATCAACTCTGAATCAGTCTATTAATAAATAATTAAGTAGTGAATATATATATATATATAACACCTAAGCATTAAAATCAATACCCTAAATAATAATGAAAGAATATTGCATTATGGTAAGAGTAAAGCTTCAGTTACCCGAAGAACGGGATGTGATATAAAATGTAAAAGACAATTCAATTATGCTGAAAAATAAATATTTACGACGAAGCAAAATATGAACAGTAAACATTCCAAGTGATAAATATTGTTGCTTAAATATAATTTAAATTCTGTAGATACACCAAAGCTAACGACTACTTTCCAAATGACATACAGCTGACGATAGCTTTGATACTCAACCCCAATTAATCATTAAAAAAGAACTATACATCTAGGTGTACCAGACTTACGAAAAAAGTGCACGTTATAATTTGTTTTTTGAAAATAACATGTACAAATTTCAAATTAGGGCTTCGAAACAGCCAAGAAAGATCAAAATTAGGCGAAAAAATAAATTAACTAGGCATGTAAACTGAACAGAATTATTTGGCATTCAGTTAGAACTGGACTACATATTGATTACTTTTCTGTAATAGTCTAAATCACAAAGAGTAGCTGAAAAAATCACTACAGTAAATAATTGCACAGGGGGAATTGAAAAATTACTTAAATCCAGTTTGCATAATTGAAATAAACAAAATCTCAAAGAATAGTTAGTACGTAGAAAACATAAATACTGCTGTCTTCTACTACCTGACGTGTTCCGACCAACCTTGGAGATCACCAGAACAGAGTGGCAAACACAAGCAACGGCTATTCTCCAAAGTACAATGTGTATGAGACTACAAGGAGTACGAGGTGCAGTTTTGCCATATATTCTTACGTTTTGTTCCAAATTAGTCAGTTTGCCATCCTGATAAGATTATGGCCAAGAAAGAAATAAAATGTCATTATGCGCAATTGACGATAGTTTGATTACGTGGTGTGCCATTCATACAAATAGGATTGTTGCTTGTTTGAATTACATAAACGGGATTTCGGAAAGCTTAGTTGCATTTTTGCAAATCTGATACAAAATAAATATGCTAAAGACATGAGCGAATTTAAGGATGTTCTAGTTGTAAAAGTAACAAAAGTATCATCATGTAATTTCACAGAAACAATACAATCATTGCACAAGAACACAGATGATGTGATTTACAAAATTAAAGGAAATTAACTAGAATAAATATATAAGAAAGACTCAATACAATTGGAGAATCTGGGAAACGGTATACATTTTTCATTAGAACTTCAGAAGACCAATATGTAACATTTGGATGCTAACTAACAAAAAGAAAATAAGAGCAGAGTGAAAAAACCACTCAAGTCAATTGATCGATACGAGGAATAATGCTACAAAAATTAATAATAGGACCAAAATCAATAGTCGTAATCTAAAGAAATAATAACAGGTAAGGCAAAATTGGTAACTATGCATAAATAAATCATGGAGTGACGCAAAGACTGCATATTTCTGCGCACGTCTGTTTATAAAAACTTAACTGAAACGATGACAGATTGTATTTAATCAAATTTACATATTTGAAATCAACACCAATCACTATTTGTTTAAAACAATCACAAAGCTGTAAATTTTCACCAGTGACACGTACTGGTACTTTAACTGCACATTAGTTACCAATAATGTACAACGAAAACATGAACTGGAATAAAACCGCTGTGCAAGGCCATCCTCCATATTCTTGATTGTTCCGAATTAACATTTATGCACTTGGATGGTAGGCTTGACATACATGAAAATGGAGCATATTGGTCTGATTCTACAAAAATAACTTCTGTTAATAGGTGCGTTGAGATGAGGCTTTTGCTTATATTAGCCTCATGAAAAACTTATTCGATATACGAGATCGGCACAAATTTCAAGTCCACAAACATGACTTAAGCAAAACCATAATTTTCTTGAGTTCAACATGAACGTAGGAAAGTTTTAAGCAACTTCTGACAACTGTATCTTAAAATAAGACAAAGTGGAATATTGGAAATGACGAAAGTGAATCACGCGGCATGGTGTAACGCAATAAGTAGCAGGCTATTAAGTTTGTTCTCCCACCGAGATACTGACAATTTTACTAAAAACGAACAAACATGCAGTCCACTAGAATGATTAAACGTTGAATATTATGCGTTCTAGGACATTTAGCCATACCAAATCAACTGACTTGGGAAATGACGAAAGTGAATCACGCGGCATGGTGTAACGCAATAAGTAGCAGGCTATTAAGTTTGTTCTCCCACCGAGATACTGACAATTTTACTAAAAACGAACAAACATGCAGTCCACTAGAATGATTAAACGTTGAATATTATGCGTTCTAGGACATTTAGCCATACCAAATCAACTGACTTGATAAGCCGATTAAATAGTAAACTTTTGGTTTAAGACAAGAAGATTTTAAAAAAGCAGATTTCACAAATAAAAGCTAAAACTACCAGCAGGAATCAAACTGAAGAGCATTTGGGCCAAATATATACGTTGCAGTATGCACCGGCGGTCTTGATTATCACTAGGAACTAAGCAATGACAAGTTAGATATACATGTTTAATTAAACTTTGTTAAAATTTTCCAAATAAATCAAATTCAACATAGGTGATAAGACACAAGACCCATTTGTCAAAATACACAATAAAGTAAACAAGTTTGTAAAGCGCTACGAAAGAATCGTACAATAGGCGTAGAGAGCAATTCAACAACAAAATATGCACATAACCAAGTCTAACGTGAATCATGATATCGGTAAATTGAACCGTTTACCTACTGTCAGTAGACATCTTAGAATTGGGGCATGCGGTAAAAAATTACTAAAAACATTCAGATTCCCCATTCGCCAGAGGCGCTATGTGTCCCGGTTGGGCTACCATTCCATCGCAAACACGTCGCGTTTCCCCGGCTTTACCAAATGGTGTGCGGTTCGGACTTGTCGGACTCTTGGCTCGCTTCTGCACATTAGTTGGCGATGTCGCAGTTACTGCAGACGAAATTGATGCATTGGTAGCATTGCCACTGCCAGTCAGTTTGCTCGTAGTTGCGTTAATCAGTGAAAGAGCCGAAGAAAAAGCGATGCTTGGTGCAGTTTTTCGCCTGGACACACTAACAGAAGTTGAAGGCACGACGGGCACTTCATAACAACCATCCATACAGTCAAGATTAGTGCTAGTTTTAGCAAGAGATGTTTTCACGTCTCGACGAATGTGATGATTTTGTTGTAAGTCATTGCTAATACTGCCCAAAGTGCCGCCGGCACAACTAGTATCGTAAGAAAGCTGATCACGCGTCGCGTCTACATGATGAGATGATGGTTGTTGATTGTCAACTTTGTCTACATGGCGAAAACTGTTAGCCTCGTGGATGACTTCATTCTTTATACCGAACTTCTGCCTTCCAAATTGTTTCTTGGCTACCAACTCATTTGTGCGCTTCAGTTTTTTGCATACAAATTAATATTAAACTTGGTATATATATACATAAAAATGTATTGGCGCATACGCGTACATAAAGTTAAGTATAACAGATTTTAATCCAATGAATAAATTATACATAAAAGTATACACAAGTTAAGTCAAAAGTCCTGACAGTATGTCTTCATTAATTTAAGAAGGGTTTGAAGCCACAAGAAACCATCATAGTACATTTGCACCATTGGAAATGCGGTTCTATCCAATCTTTGTTTACTGGCCGTTTATACTTTCCATTTCCATTTCCCGTTCTATCATCAGGCCAATAGTCACATATATACGCAGCACAATAATCACAATAGCAGATTTAAGCAAATGTGGTACCTCGTTCACGAAACCGTCCTACTTATATTTTATATTTTTGGACTCACCAGTTATTTTAAACTACGAATTTGTCTCAGTAACTAAACTAAATATATGCATATGCAGAGCGTACATGAAAACCCTCACTCAACAACAAATATATATATATATATGTATGTATCCGAATCTATCTGCAATTCTTTACATCAAGTTTGCTAGCATGAAATAAACACCAACCCCATTGTATTTAACCAGTCGTCGAACAACATAACAAAACTACCGCCAGCCGCAACGCACTGACGCGTTTCGACCTTCCATGATCATCATCAGAGTACGACGGCAAACTGACTATCGAGGATCAAACCGCATAGAATATATATGGAAATCAAATTTAGATATGCGGCTCTCACCTCTAGCAGTCTTGCATACATTGAACTTGACTGGAAATGTCGGCTGCACAATTTCTATGCAGTCACGAAAATTAACTGTTTGCAGCTTTCGCCACATATACATATATAGGCAATACAATTTAACAATAATTAATTGCGCGGGTGGTGGTAACAATTCTTTAAATCACGTTTGCGAGCTTGAAGTAAACACCAACCCCATTGTATTTAACCAGTCGTCGAACAACATAACAAAACTACCGCCAGCTGCAACGCACTGACGCGTTTCGACCTTCCATGATCATCATCAGAGTACGACGGCAAACTGACTATCGAGGATCAAACCGCATTGAATATATATGGAAATCAAATTTAGATATGCGGCTCTCACCTCTAGCAGTCTTCGCATACATTGAACTTGACTGGAAATGTCGGCTGCACAATTTCTATGCAGTCACGAACATTAACTGTTTGCAGCTTTCGCCACATATACATATATAGGCAATACAATTTAAACAATAATTGATTGCGCGGGTGGTGGTAACAATTCTTTAAATCAAGTTTGCGAGCTTGAAGTAAACACCAATCCCATTGTATTTAACCAGTCGTCGAACAACATAACAAAACTACCGCCAGCTGCAACGCACTGACGCGTTTCGACCTTCCATGATCATCATCAGAGTACGACGGCAAACTGACTATCGAGGATCAAACCGCATTGAATATATATAGAAATCAAATTTAGATATGCGGCTCTCACCTCTAGCAGTCTCGCATATATATGGAACTTGACTGGAAATGTCGGCTGCACAATTTCTATGCAGTCACGAACATTGACTGTTTGCAGCTTTCGCCACATATACATATATAGGCAATACAATTTAACAATAATTTCTAGTCAAGTGCAATGTATGCGAGACTGCTAGAGGTGAGAGCCGCATTTCTAAATTTGATTTCCATATATATTCAATGCGGTTTGATCCCCGATAGTCAGTTTGCCGTCGTACTCTGATGATGATCAAGGAAGGTCGAAACGCGTCAGTGCGTTGCGGCTGGCGGTAGTTTTGTTATGTTGTTCGAAGACTGGGTAAATACAATGTGGCTGATGTTTATTTCAAGCTCGCAAACTTGATTTAAAGAATTGTTACCACCACCCACGCAATCAATTTTTGTTAAATTGTATTGCCTATCTGCAATTAGCAGACAAGTCCTTTAATATAATTGCAGCTATCTCAAATTCCCAGTAAAAATAATTTCATCTGATGTGCAGAATTTTGTAGGGGAGAGAGAAAGTAGCGAACATAACTGTACTGTTGCGATGTCACGGTAATCAAAATTAGAAATATCATCACCGAAAAACTCGAATGTCAAATACTTTCTTATAAGCGAGAAACTAATGTATGCAATTGCGTATGAGGTATTGCGCACCTAGTAACAAATTAGTTCAAATATAACAGCAAGTTACCTAGATGGAAAGAGAGTGAATGTCCGAGCGACGCTTAGGTCAAGAATAAAGAGAGAAAGGAATAGATAGTATGGACAAACTAATGGTCTTCAAAGCTAATAGTAAGCACGCTGCGAAGTCAAACAACTCATAGAAATAATTGCATATGAATATGTCCATATAACTAAAATAAATCCTTATACATATACACCTAAACACAATTGCTAGCTGTTAACCATGAATATTTTCTATTTTTATTATTCATTTATTACGTTACTAACACCTTATATACATATATAAACTACGTATAAATGTATAAAAACATATATATAAATATAAGCAACAGTTTGAGTCCAATATCCCTAATCCTATATATATATATATATATATATATATATATATATTATATATATATATATATATATATATATGTAAACATCATATATGTTAAAATATAAACAGATTAATATGTGTATATGTACCATATATGTTAATACCTATATATGTTTATAGAATATATATATATATGGATAGACACATCTATCCATATATACGTCTATCACGCCACCTTTTAAGTTCCTCTTTAAAAGACAAATTGCTAGCCGTTAACCATGAATATTTTCTATAAAACAACCTATTATTCATTTATTACGTTATTCACACCTTATATAAATATATAAAATACATATGTATAAAAACATATATATAAATATAAGCAACAGTGTGAGTCAAATGTCCATAATCCTAAATATAGATAATTAATTGTTGGTTTTTCTCTTTTCTTCTTCCTTTTTAATAGTCTAATCTAATTATTTATTCATTATTCCAATATTTATACCACCTTAAATATATGGACATATACCTATATGCAATTATCATGTATATATATATATATATAAACAGGTTAATGTGTGTCTCTGTACCATATATGTTAATGCATATATATGTATATAAAATAAAAGTCAATACCTATCTACCAATATATATGTCTATCTCACACATTTTAAGTTCCTCTTTAGAAGACACTTGCTTGCTGTGAACCATGAATATTATCTCTAAGACCACTTGCTCTTCATTTATTACGCTATTCACACTTTATATAAATATATAAAATACATATAAATATGTATAAAAACATATATATATATATATATATATATATATATATATATATATATATATATATATATATAGTCCTATCTCCTAACCACTGATACATCTGTATGACATCTACTGAAACATTTTTTTGAGAAAGATGAGGATATAGGAATTGATAACGGTCTAGGTCATTCACAATCAGTTTTCCATAAACGGGGTTTCTTACTTAGGTTCGCACTTTATTCAGGTTCATCTGCCTCCCATTTTCTGATCCTAGAAAATGCTTCATTAAATATTGGGCCTAATGATTTTTCTACCGATGTTACACTCATTACAACCTTCCCGGATTTTATTTCAATCGACTCTAATTATTCTAGATAATCTGTTGTGGTTACATAATGTGATGCGTTTGCATCCATCCCAGTCAGTTTCATGCCCCGTTTCCATCGAACGCCTAGCTAGATCTGATCTTTGAATGTGTCTATATTTGCAGGCCGTCTTATGTTCTTTTCTACGAACCTTTATCGGGCGCATGGTTTCACCTATTCACCTGAGCTTGCAATCTTTGCAAGGTATCGCATATACTCCTGATGTCTCGATGGGTTCTACTTTTTATTTTGGTTAGGTAATTTATTGCCTAAAATCAGCGATTGTCCTAAAACTGTTTTGATATTTTATTTAGCTGCTATTATATTTTATCGCCTTAATTTTGCATCAGGTAATACCACAATTTTTGTTTATCTAGTTCTGTTTCCTTGATGGATCTATCCATATATATATATTCTATATACATATGTAGGTATTAACATATATGGTACATATACACATATTAATCTGTTTATACATATTAGCATATATGATATTTATATATATATATATTTATGATGTTCATGCCTTTTTAATTTAACACAGTATATTTATAATTAGGAATGAAGAATATTAATAAGTGGATAAAGGCCATTTATTTCTGTATTCACGAAATAAATGGCCTCATCCACTTTGTTATTGATGTGTTCTTCATTCCTAATTATAAATATATATATATATATATATATATATATATATATATATATATATGGGTGGTATAAATACTGTAATAATAAATAAATAATTAAACTAAATTATTAAATAAAGAGAAAACAATTAGTTATATAAATATTAAAAATGAATAATATGAATAGAATATATTCATGGTTAACAGCTAGCAATTGTCTTTATGAATATATATATATATATATATATATATATATATATATATATATATCCATATGCAAATTTTTTTGAGTTCTTAAATGTTGAGTTGAATTGCGCAGTGCTGTCCTTCTTCTTGTGGATTTGATCGCATTTTTCTTGTGCGGGACAATTGATAGCACTCGTAGGTCGGTAAAATCTTGAATTATGTACATTTTCAGGTGCCGCCACTATTGGTCTTGATTGATGAGTTCTCACTTTTGTCCCTTCATTTTTGAGTCCAGCGTCAGCTGCTTGTTTGAAAATGAAGTTGGAACAAGATTTTCCACTCTTTTTAATCCTGTTACAACGGCATTTTCAGACAAGCAGCTGATGCTGGACTCAAAAATGAATGGACAAGTGAGAACCCATCAATCAAGGCCAATAATCGGTGCACCTGAAAATGTACAGGATTCAAGATTTTACTGACCTACGATTTCTATGAGTTGTTTGAATTCGCAGCGTGCTTACTATTAGTTTTGAAGACCATCAATATTTGGTAAGGATGATTTGGACGAGCACCATCCACACAGAAATTTTTGTTTAGAGGCATCAGTCGATAATGTTTCCTTTAAAAACTTTAACGCTGTCTTCCGAGTCAGGCCTGCTTGCCCTGAACTCTGTTACTTCCAAGTTAGCACAAATTGCTGACTGCCGGGTGAGACCGCATTCCAGGCTTCATGTGAGCCAGGATGTTGAATGCCTTTAAAACCAAAACAATGTTCAGGCTGTCATTTCCAATACGACTAGCTAAAGCTCGCTGGTCGTCAGGCTAGATACGTTCATGACTACTAGACAATGGGCTCGCTCGTATGGTAAAATGTGGAGCCCATTATGCTTCTCCGGCGAGCGGACATCGCTTCAAGGGCGTAAACGTGAAAATCAAGTAATGTTTAATAGCCATAGTGTTGGTATCCTTTACAGACTTGGTATATATATTATATATAGTGAGTTGGCTTTGAAGTCGCATTGTCGAAGACTTTATATGAAGTTAGCTTCACTAATGCATGTTTACACATTCGTAGAGGAGATTGTGACATCCTGTTTTCCCGCATTCCCCACCAAAATATATAGTGAGTAAACGGCGTAATTCCGGTTCCTACTGATGAGTTGCTAGTAAGCACAAAATGAATGTGCACGAGATTATACTTTCCGCCTATGCTGTCTTTGGTTTATCCTCCTGGTTATATTTTAACTAATTTGTTACTAGGTGTGCAACACCCATAATATTATCTAATGGCAAAAATTGAAGTATAAATTAGCTGCGCAAACAATCACGTCATCATAATTCATAGCGCCTGAAATTACACAACAAGATTATCGATTAACACCGTAAACTTGCCACTACGTTATTCCTAGGGGACACGGGGAAAATCATTCGCACAAGCAATTAAAAATAAATGTCTCACATTCCTCACTCAAATATATAGTGGAGATAGGGCGTAATACGGGCTCCTACTGATTAGTCACCCGTTAGCACGAAACGCATGTGTACATGAGATTATTCCTCTCGTTCATGCTGATTTTGGTATAACCTCCCGGACCAATTTAAACTAATTGGTTATCAGGTACGCTATAATTAGCATATATTTGCATTTATATAAACTCTCTGCAACTAACAATATATAATTATTATATATTTAGTAGAATGATGTAATGATTACGACGAAATATAATAACTGATGTCGATCGAGGCTAGAGTGTATGCAGTTTTGAAATAACAGGTCTTCAGAATTAGTAGTAATTCTCAAATTTGGCGCAATTTAGCCCTTCTCGAAATCCATTGTTTTGGTACTTAGTACAGGCTAGGTACACTGTGCTGGTACAATGTTCGGTCTTAGTCATTTGTAAACCACTTTTTGGTACCCTTTGTAGGCTCGGTATATATTATATATAGTGAGTTGGTTTTGAAGTCGCATTGTCAAATATTTCATGCGAATACCTTTTGAATGTTTACGCAGTGCAAGCTTCATATGTTCAATTTCTGCGATTTGTGTTCGTGGATTTTCGCTTTTCACTATCAGGTTCGCAAACATCCGATTGATCATCATTTCTAAGTACGCATCGAGTTTGTCTTCTCTTTGGCTGGGCGCGGATTCGTCCCATTTTTTCCGAAGATTTCAACATTGTTCATATTAACTACTGGAACTAAGGTACGATCTAATCTTCGTTTACTGGAGACGTTTCGATTCCTTCTTTCCGCAGTCATCATCAGGCCTCTAATCCCACATGCACAGTACAATGCTTACAAAAGACGATTTAAGCAAATCTTCTTCGTCAGTAACCACGTATCGAATGTGTACATGCGATTGCAACCTTTACTTTCATTATGTGTATAAGACTTAATATACATCTGAAAATCAGACTACTTCTCATTAACTTAATCAAGTGGAAAAACAATATGTACTTAACAATAAGTAGTAATTTGTTTTGTTAAAATTTATTATTAAATATCATTTCTGCCAGTATCTTTAGCCAAGATTTTGGATTGGCTAGTGGTTTGTTCTTTCGTCCAATCAAAACTGCACTTTGAACGACTACTGGTTACGCGGGTTGTGATAACATTTATCTAAATCAAGGCTGAGATCTTGATATAAACGCCAATCCCATTAAATACGTACGTTTGTCAGCATAAACTAAGCTTCGTGTAATGTAGAAAAGGCCATTCAACTAGCAGTTATATATTGTTTGTTGCGGAGAGCTAATATATACGCAAATGTGTTGCCTACTTAGTAACAATTTAGTTAAACTAGTTACAGAAGGAAAGTCAGCATAAATGTTTCGTGCCTACTTGCGTTTCATCGGTAGGAGCCGGTACTACGTCATATACTCACTATATATTTAGTCAAGGAATGTGGAACTACTGTACGGTACAAATTCAGCCAGAAGATTGGTTTCGTTCTTATAAGGAATTTTTCAAGTACCGTCCGTAAATTGTCGCGGACATGGCTCGAACCTGGGCACGTAAGCATCGGAGTCCGTGATTCTATCTACTAAGTCATCCTCCGCACTAACAGTTATTTAACTAATCACATCTTGGCTACGTTTCTTTAGCAGTTCCCTAAAGTAGACTACTTCATTTTCGTAAGGCCATAAGATGTGTCATCATCTTCATTTTGAATGTGTCTGGAGTTATTGGGACTGACGTATATTGAGAAATGCGTTACTTTTACTATAATCGCGGTTGCGGTCTTGATATAAACACCTGACCCATTAATTACTTACATATGTCAGTATAGACTAAGAATTGTATAATGCAGACAATGTCGGTCACGTCCTTGTTGGGAATTCATCACGTACTGGCCAGAATTTGCCACGGACAGAGCTCGAACCTGTTACTATTAAAGGATTTTTGATGATGTTGTCAATCCAATCCAGCTGGAATACATGTTGAGTTATTTTCTGCACGTTTAAGCAAGAATTAAGCTTAAAAATTGCAATATCTTCGAAATTAAGAAGCGTTATTTCGGCGTTTGTCTTGTATAGAATTTAAAACTTATTACTATCGACAACGTCACTTAAGTAAGATATGTACAAAAAGTGCAAGATACACAGAGCTGAGATGTTATTAGTTACGACAAATGTACAGTCATGATTGGATGGAAGAAAATACCAGTAACGAATCCTGAATATGGGCAGTAGGTATTGTTAAAATGATATTTCGTAATAATTGTTATTCCATGTACCACAGTTTATCATATATATATATCTTTATGAAAAAAAACAGATAGTATAACTAACTTGAGTAATAGGAGTGCGCAGATTCTCATTGGAATTTGTCTGCGTTGGTGCAGCGACGTTGTTCAGAACGGCTTGAGCGGGTGGCAGTAGCAGTGGATCCATAAGTTGTTTAACACGATCAAAGTTACGCTCCAATTCACGTTGGTACGCTAGTTGGTCGGCACCAACCAAACGTCGATTCAAATACAGTGCGTCAGCAGACCTGTGGTTGTATTCGTCGAAATACACAGACAGAAAAAGAAAACATTCTACATGGTAGCCCATATATATATTCATATTAAATGAATGCATACAGATTATGGTTTATAACCCAATTAATACGCATTATACCGGCGTATTATATATATATATATATATATATATATATATATATATATATATATATATATATACATAAAACAACAAGCACCTGACCTTAATATTCAAAAGTTTCATCAACATGATATTCTTATCGACTGGCCAAGAATAACAAAATTCAACAACAATCTACTAGTATCCAGTCAAGAACAAACAGGCCCTCGACTAGAATCAACAAACATACAATCGGATTGGCAACAAACTGAAGTGGAAATAACAGAGGCGCATACGGTGACAGAAGTTTCCAAACAATATGAGCGTTTAACACTGCAATCCACACTGGCGCTGTTACCATGTGGAAATGATAAATTTGCGCAACAAGGTGAAACGATCAACTACACTGGGAAAAATAGCACTCGTACATGTAACAGTGAACAATGCGCACAAATGGTTAATTCTCAAGCCATCAAAACAATAATGACCAGATCTCAGACATCACTTTGCAATACTGCGAGAATGACCTTTACATGCAAACACGCATACACACAAACACAAACGCATACACACTCACCAACTAGCCAAAACAAGAAACAGAAGTAAAAACGAGTCAGATTTGTTACCACTAGCATAATCAATTGAAAACCCAAAATGTATAAATATGTATGATTGTATAAGAGATGATTAGTATTCACGAAATAAATGGCCTTTATCCACTTTGTTATTAATGTGTTCTGTATTTCTCAATCTAATTATATATATATATATATATATATATATATATATATATATATATATATATATAATTAGATGGCTGGAAATCAAGAAAATAACTTATTAAATAGATATTTTATTTATTTTCATTTAATTTCATTTTCATGCAATATCTATTTTGATGCAATTATCTATTTGCTTAGACGAATTGAATAAATTCGGCGAAATCGAACAAATATATTACACAGAAAAGTATAACACTCAAATGAACAAGGCGATAAGTACGAAACAACACGATTCCAGACATCGCACATTGTCTAACACATCTTGAGATTAGCAAGGACATAACCGACATACACAGGTCAGTGGTCAGATTTTTTCCGTCTGAAGCTTCTGTAGACGCATGTCATGGTAGTTTCAACAGTACTCGGAGCTAAGTCCTGACACCAGCTCAAGGCTGTGATTGAAGTAGATTGATTATGTAATTGCATTGCTTTGTTTGATCCGGTGTATTGGCTCTCGCAACAACATGAAGAAATACATTTAAAAAGATTTGTGGGAAAACGACAGTTCACATTCAGCGTCAACAAAAATGACCATAGCAGGTGACACTAAAGCCGAAATTTGTAAAATTATCTTTACTGTCACAGTTATGCTAGTTGTTCAAGGTTTCATGTTGACACCACTAGAGAAGACGCTACAACTCATTCTCGATCTTTCTAACAAGTTTCGCTTAGTTATTTACCAAGTTATTCAAATTTTGTGCTTGCGACTTTCGCATTACATACGTAATTGCGTTAACGCTATGTTGAAGTGTATTATCCTTATCAAGCTGCCGTCGTTCTCTGTAAGAGTGGTGTAGGTAAACCGAAGCATGACCGCTGTCTCCTTGACTGATTTAAATTTAATTACATAATCGTGATGGAATTTCAAAGTACATATATTAATGGTATAGATAGCACAAAGCATAGAATTTATCAAGGCAGATTATTTACGCAATTCTGGCGTCGTGCACGATGAACAATTTCTGATTGGCAGCCAGGACTGTCAGCAAAATACAAACTCACTAATTTCAACTTCTAGGCATTAAGAATCGATGGGACCTAATAGATTATATGATTACATTTACCAGATTGAAAAAAAGTTGTGCAAATTATGCTTGAGGATTTTCTCACATGGACTCTGTCGTAATAGTCCACATAACAACAGATGAAGTTGAAACCACGATAACGATTATAAAATACCCAAGCTCATATTATTATATCTAATTAACTATTCAACAGTTTTCCACAGAAAATGGCTGGTTTACGTAGTTCGAATTGAACTTTGGATAAGACAATAACTTAGCAGTATCAAACATGGCAAATATGGTAAAAAATTATTTCATATAGGACAGGGGGGTACTCTAAAGTCAGCAGTGGTATGTGTGTTACTTCATCATTATCACCATCACAGACAATAACGCAACAGACTTTAATAACTGATGTTTCACTGTCATATAAACAAGAGAAAAAGGAAATGCATAAATTATTTTATTAAAAATATTTTTTGCAAAAAAGGAACAAAATGAGGAAAAAATAATTTAAAATAACAAAATTGTTAACGGAGAGTGATTTATGAAAAGGATCTTGTTCAGCTGGAGATAATTAACAAAGCACACACAAATTGACGTAACTCATACCACTACACAACACAATTTATTCCCAGCCAACTTTAAGGCAAAATGACATCCGTAATACAATTTTATTGTTGTTTTCACTGTAACGCTTCATAAAGACAGAAAGTTAAGAAGATGAATCTATTAGAAATTTGCAAGATCGCCACTGAGCTAGGTTTGATGCCATATTCGGCTGGAGTTTCAATCAAGAATTATGATGCACATGAGGACTCCATCCTGGTAGTCGAAATAGTCGTTAGCTGTGTTGTACTCACAATAATCCTAATTTTTAAATGCAAGTATGTCTTCTTGATGGATGGGTTCTGCGTAGTTCCATCTCTCTGAAGACTTCAACACGTGCAATGTTCGCAGAAAATGTTGTGTTCGATTATTTCTGACTGAGTTACTTTTCGAGACGTCATATCTCGCTTGATCTTCACCCTGAAGATGATACACACAGATGCACTGTCAACACGACCTTTAAGGCAGTGTGCGATACTCGTCTTTCACTAGAATAAAGCATGCTACTCTAGCTTTCGCGATTCTCATATTAATCTCGTGACTCATATTACGTGAATTATTGATATATAGCTATCGAGATCTGTAAATATGCTAACTACATCCAAATACTCACCTTGAAGCCACAGAGTTGAAGCGAGTGATGGGTGAACCCGTAGAAGTATCATATATTCATGTAGTTCAAGTTTAATAACGAAAGACCGAATGGCTGCTAATCTATTCAAGATGACATGAACAGAATGGCGAATGCCAAACAATGATACAATATCGCACGCATAGTCAAGATCGACTAATATACCACCGGATAAAATATCCGTACATGCGTCCAGAAGGTATTGAGTAATACACTTCATATTGGAACCTATTCCAAAATTTTTAAAAAATTATGAAAGTAGGCATTCATGACGGACACAACTGTTAGTAGTAAAATTGTGCGACGGTTCATTGCAGACCCTAACACGACCAGAAGTATTTTTGTAGAGGGGGTGTGCAATGATTACAAGTTTAATAGGCGTAATTTTTTATCAGAATGTTAAATAAAGCATTCCGGTTCACTAGAAAGACGGTCTAGAAAGACGGCTATTTTTGGACTGCGAAATATATATATATATATAAAGACACCGCCCCACATACATTCAATGGACAAGGACTGAAAGCTGAGATAGTAAGCGCACTAGAACAATACAAGAAGGAATTCAAAGGCAGCCAAATCATCACAAAACAGCACATAGACGAACTTAGAAAACTCCAATCAGACAAATCCGTACGACTTGCCACACCCGACAAAGGATCAGGAATTGTTATACTTGAGGCGGACGCTTACAAGAAGGCCATGAAGGATATAATAAATGATCCATCCAAATTTAAGCATGACATCAAACAGAAAGATGATTCAACGAACATCGAATCAAGAATTAATGCAATTTTGAAAAAGATGGAAAAACATGTGCTAACATCGACGGCTGACTCCGAGATTAGATCAAAACTCACAGAAGACATCCAAAAAGCAAAACCAGTCGGAACAAACACCGCAAGATTGTACGGCAAACCAAAAACTCACAAAGCCGTGACAGCCTCAGGAGCTCCTTCGATGCGGCCCATTATGTCAATGATCAACGCTCCACAACATAAACCAGCCAAGTTTCTCTGCAAACTACTTGAACCAATACGGAGCATCATAAACACTAACACTATCAAGGACTCTTTCGAATTAGCAAATGAACTGAAGGGGAAGAACATCCTACAGAATAAGATGGTCTCGCTTGACGTCTCATCCTTATTTACAAACATACCACTGGATAAGACAACGGAGATCTTGTGTGATCTCATCAAAAATGAGATTTTTGACTTCCCTATAGACACCAATGACATCAAAGACCTCATATTAGCATGTACTAAAAACGTGCAATTTACCTTCGAAGGTATATACTATCGCCAGATCAATGGTGTAGCTATGGGAAGCTGCATCGCACCCCTCCTGGCAGATGTATACATGTATCACCTGGAAAAAACGAGTCTGAAAGGTATAATTGACCAGTGCGCATTCTACAAAAGGTATGTAGATGATATCTTGTTGTTCATCTCAGAAGCAGCAGACCCCTCCGAAATCCTCAAACAAGCAAATGGAGTCGATCCAGACATCAAATTCACTCTCGAAGTAGAGAAAGACGACAGTTTCCCATTCCTTGACATCAAACTCACTCGAGAAGCAGACGGAGAGTTGACACTGGCCATACATAGAAAATCCACTTTCACTGGACAATACATCCATTACAACAGTAGTGTGCCAAAATCCCACAAAAGAAACTTAGTAAACAACCTAGCGAACAGAATCAGAAAGATCTGCTCTGAACACAAGATTGAGGAAGAACTGGGCTACCTCAGGAATATTCTGCTAATGAACAACTACCCAGAGCGGTTCATTGATGTCAACATTAGACCACGGCAAATTCGTACTAGAGAGGACACCGGCAAGCAGGTTTACCTAAACTTACCATTTAGAGGCGACATACCAGCCTCAATAATTGCACGGCGGCTGAATAGAATAACTAAGGACAACTTTCCCAGTGTTAAAGTTAATATGACATTCAGTACACAGAGAATCATGAGGTTGGATGCCAAAGATCAATTGCCACTTCTCTCCAAATCATTCATAGTCTATAAATTCTCATGTATGTGCGGTAGCACATATATCGGACGTACGAAGAAGCAATTGATAAGCAGAATCCAGCAACATTTGCCACAGAAATTGATTAACAAAGGCTTGCCACCGTCTGGAAAATCAGCTATTTCCGATCATATATTAGCAACGGGGCACCCTGTCAATTCGACCAATTTCACAATTCTACACAAAGCAAAATCTGAAAAATTACTTTTTATCTACGAAGCGCTTTACATAAAACAACAAACACCTGAACTTAACATTCAAAAGTTTCATCAACATGATATCCTTATCGACTGGCCAAGGATAACAAAATTCAACAACAATATACTAGTACCCAGCCAAGAACCAACAGGCCCTCGATTAGAATCAACAAACGTACAATCGGATTGGCAACAAGGTGAAGTTGAGATAACAGAGGCGCATACGATGACAGAAGTCTCCAAACAGTGTGAGCGTTTAACAAGACAATCAACATTAGCGTTGTTACCAAGCGAAAATAGCACTCTCGCGCAGCGGGGTGAAACAATTAACTATACTGGGAAAAACAGCACTTGTATAGATAACAGTGAACAATTTGCACAAATGGCTAACTCTCAAGTTATCAAAACAATCATGACAAGATCTCAGACATCACTTCGCAATACTGCGAGAATGACCTTTACATGCAAACACACATACACAATACAAACACAAACGCATACACACTCACCTACTAGTCAAAACAAGAAACAGCAGTAATAACCAGTCAGATTTGTCACCAAAAACATAACCAATTAACAACCCAAAATGTATAAATATGTATGATTGTATAAGAGACGTTTAGTATTCACGAAATAAATGGCCATTATCCTCTTAGTTATTTGTGTGTTTTTCTTCCTAATTATAAGAATAAAAAAAAAATATATATATATATATATATATCGCCATTCAAGTACTTGCTTGCGATAAAAAATATTATCTATACTACATTGTCCTGGCCAGATTCCGGCGTGTCATTATCTTATTTTTTTTCTTATCTTGTATGAGATTCATGCGAAGTGTTGATGCAGTGTAGCATAATCGAAGAAGATAATCTAGATACGAATAGATAAGAATTTGCACCACGATAGTTACCGCACAAGATCAGATTACCTTTGTCTAAGATAGGAATGATTGTCGACTCACTCCAGACAACCGGCAGGGTCTCCTAATTTCGTATTGTATGACAAAGAATAGAGTTAATTTCAGACAAATTGTCACCATCATCATTACAAACGGTCGGAATCAGATGATCATAGCTTTCATTCAATATTTCTAACTCTGATGGTTGTTCGGGATTAGCATCCCACATGTTTATACAAGCATATTTTCGATAATCAGAACTGATGTAGTAACTTAAGAAACTTGCTCTCTCAAGTGTCTAGCTAAGCTATCAAGACGACAATTTTTATCAGTTGTTAGATTATTGTATTAATCATTTACTGTTTCGCTAACCTTTAATTTTATCGCGCTTGTTGCAAGAATAAGCTGGAATCTACACCGTTTTTCAGATATCCAATGAGTAATCCTACGAGTACCTATACTCTCAGATACAGTAGTACCTGCATTTTGCATGGATGATCTTACCTTTGCAAGTAGTCAGTCAACATTGACATCTTTTCAACCTTGTAGGAAAAATGAAATTTCGAGTTTGTTTACATCTATTTGAGTTTCGTGCTTATTTAGCATTTCGGAAAATCTGAGTTTAAATTTACAATTGATAATTTCATGGTTCGAGTAGAAATAATTATTCGAAAGCGAACGACTGTCTTGGATGCAACCACGCCATCTGTAGCGATTTGCTGCATGATCTATTTGAATCCATAGTTGGCCGGGAGCCGGAGGATACCATGTGGCGCAACGCCTTACACTACATCTGAGGTCTATAACACTCAAGTATGATTTTTGCTAAGTGCCGCTATCCAGCAGATAGTCGCAATTATTTTTGCGTATTAAGCGTACCTGCATTTCGTAAGCGCCAAAATTTGGCATTCATGTCACCCATAGTCGAGACGATATATGAACTTTTCACTTTATTTAGCACAGAAATTAGATCAGAGTAGAAGATCTTACTGTTGTTTGTACTGCAGTAGATGGGAGCATATACAGATACAACGAGAAGGCAACGTTGATCAAGGTTAATGGCACTGATCTTAGTAGATATCTATAAGCATATCGCACATGGTCTGCTATTTACAGTGGTCCATTCGGTTAAATAAGCTTCAACTCTTTCATTTGGAACAATGTAGACTTCCCGACATTCCAGCTTGGGAACATCTTGTGTAACCAGATGTTTTAAGTCAATAATGCGTAGATAAGTAAAATGTATCTAGTTCTGTAATACTTGTCGGATACTGCATTTTACTTTCGGATAGGCAACATACATCAATTTCTAATTTATCCAAAGTACTTGCCAGAGCTTCTTCTTGTACAATTTATTTTAATTTCCGCACATTTATTGCAACGGCATAAAAACCTAACCTAGGTGTAATAAATGGTTGTTTATTGGAACTATTTTCGTTATTTGGCAATCCGACATCAGGCTAGGTGATTTGACTAACATACATCATATTCATGGCATCTAAACGAGCATTGTTGTTAGATTGAGAAGAGGAAAGAGAATGAGAAGAAGCACAATCCAGTAGCCCGATATTGACTGTCCACCATGCACACCTCAGCAGATATGGAGACTCATGTTATACTGCGTGATGGCTGATGTAGTATGGATTCAAAGTAATTAATACTGTTTATGGTTATATGTTGGCTTTAAAAGAAAACTCAATCGTCCATTGCTACTATAGATGGTTTGTATTCAGTTTTACATCATTAATATATTTGGCCAACAAAAGCTGATGAGCACTATCTGCTAGATGCCAGCTGCTAGCTTCCTCTGGCATCCGAAACTTGTCCTTCACATTTGGAACGCGTGATCTTAATCCATCACTACTCATTTAGCACTAAGTGTTACTGCTCAGTTAAACCGAACTCGAGGTTTCACATCAAACGGGATGATAACTGTATCTCAAAAGATCCGTCAAAGTTCATGCTATTATTACCGAGCTGACTAATCAGTGCTCACCAGTCGAAAAGCCGGAATTTCTATGGCTACGAGCAAACACTTGCTTGTTGACAACTCATGACTATCACACCAGAACTATAAACAAGCCCACTGTTGAATTGAACAAGTAATGTCGGCAAAAAATTTGTGCAAATTCAACTAACCAAATTTAGAGGGAGATTGAGGCAACGCCAATTCTTACCAAAGAGTAATCAGAACACCCATGATGCATGTCAATGGCTTTATATATTTGTTCATGCATGCTATTTTACATAATTCTGGTTCCATAGAGGCAAATTTGTTATCAGGTGCGCTGTGCCCTACACATATGTCCATATATGTTAGCTCTTTGCAGCCAAAAATACATATCATAACAATAACGATTTGTATGGACTCGATTTTGAGAAAACCAATTTTCGATTATCATAATTAATACAGAAATGAATTTTTAATTCGCTTCGGAGATACTAATCAGAAGACTTAATCTAATTATTTAAATAATAAACGACTTTTCTCACATATAAACTGAATGGAAATACAAAAATCGGCTATTACATAAAATCGATACAAAAATGTGAAGTTGAAAAGTTTAAACGAGCAACCTATAAACTATTGAATAAGAAAATGAATAAATCCATAGTAGCCCTGTATGATACGAGCTTGGGGAAAAAGTTTGCCTGGTACTTAGCCGGCTTTTACTATATAAACCAACAAATTTTAGTTATAGGTATATTATAGTCATCCTAATAATAATAAACAACAGAAATACATAGAAAATTGAAGCTTCACTCTCACGTAGCTATGAAAGCGAATCAATCAATAATTATCTTATTAATCATAAATATGTGTGGGTCATAAAAGAACACCAGGTCGCACATTCCTAATGGGAATATATGAGTAAGCTTTATATTTTTATCTCTTAAACAGTGTGCTGCTCAAAGGTAATGAGCGACAGCTACCTATGGCTTTTTAGTTTGATAAACCAGTAGCGAAATTACCCTTTGGTTATCGAATACTACTCTACGCGTCAAGCATGTACGCTTTTATTAAACTCAATCATTTTATGGAACAAATCTCGAGATCAGCGCAATGTATAATGAAAACTTGCTTAGTAATGACAAAACAGGACGGATACGTGAGAAAGCGTCACAATATCAGAGTAAGTACCCGGAAGAAAAGGCGGCTACGACAAATAGCAACAGGTCTATTGGCGAGCATTTTACTGACAAAGTACACCTTTAAACAAAGTGTGCACCATCATCATGTCCAGCCATAACAAAGTCAAAAGGGACTAATGTTTCACTACCATATAACCATAAGGAGTGAAAAAAGTATATAAATGAAAGCAGAAATAATATTTTAGACAAATTATTAGTGAGATTTACGAGAGAGAGAGAGAGAGGCAGAGAGAAGGAATACCTATCTACTATGAGTAAGTTTATCAGGATAACTCACAGAAATGAGGCAACTAAACCTCGCCACAACACCATTATGGCCAAGTTAGCATTCGGGCAAGGCAACATCAGCAATACAGCTTCCTTGCGGATTTCACTGTATCACGTCATAAACAAACCAAACCTCGCAGCTAACTTTGTCCTACTAAGAAAAGAAAGTTACGAAGATGATTCTACTAGACATCTGCAACAAGATCGCCACTGATTTCGTTTCGATGCCATATCGTTCAGGGTTTCTAACCAAGAACTACGATGCGCACGTGGACCCCATCCTGGCAGACGAGTGGGTCCTATACTACCCAATTTGGATGTAAGTGACTTTAATTGTTTCTGCCACGTCAAAATCTACCCACCTTGTTTCTTACACCAATCTCGTGCTGGTTGATTTCACCAGATTGGCATAAACAAATGCACTTGACAGGAACTGTCATCCCACATACGACAAATTCGAATTAAAAAAATCAATGAAATCACCTCGCTAAGAATTCTTTAAGACACAATCGAAGCCTGTTATGCGCTGGTGTAAAGGAAGCAGAATTAACAGGTTTCTCGTGCTTTGCATGTTGAGCATCTGAACTACAATCACTGAGGAAAAAAGGAGCCAAAAACACAGTGGCAACTTCTGTTGGACCCTGATTGACAGTTGTGCCGACACAACCCTAAAATTAAATAAAAAGGTAAACATATCATAGATTAATGATTCAGAATTTATATGATCAAAATCAAACCAACTAACAATAAATGAAAGTCTGTGTTAGTCAGCACAAATTATGGCAATAGTCTGGTTCTTAAAATAAAACTTTGAGATATTAAATGAAATTTTTACAAATTATATCACATAAAAAGGTGAGAAAAAGAAGCATGTTCAGTGGACAGTACACACCATGTTAATGCCTTCAGAGCGACGGAAGTAATATGGTAAAGGAAAAATACGGGTAGTGTACCTGGCAACGATTGTGGCAAAATGTTTACTAAACCAACTAGTACAAATCTGTCTTCCGCATCAGCAAGACATGGCGAGTTCACGTGTGTTGATTGGACTGCGCCCAACGTTAAACATTACCTAAAATTCATTTTACAATAAATCATGCGTTCTGACCTTCCTTCATCATAATCAGAGCACACCGGAAAACTAACTAACGGAAGATAAACAACAATATTTAGTTTTTGAAAGCGGAAATACGTCTAACTGTATTTGAACCGAGCCAGTTCGTATTATAAATAGTAGTTATTACGTTTTGCGATCGATTCAAACTGATTTGGAGCTTATTTACGGTCCACAAGTATTGTTCACTATTTCTTCTATATACTATCAGAAAAAGTTTTAACTAACGAAATTAATGAGAGCTTACATATTTTGTAAAGGTCATATGTTTCATTTATTGACAAAAAAATATAACGATTTCTGATCTAGCAGTTAATAGAACTTGAAACTTCATTAAGAATCATATCAGTAAGATCATCAGCCTTAATTATTTAATATGAGAAAATCAAAGTACCTGCAGCACCATTTGTAAATATTTCACATCAATTGGCTGACGTGATAGCGCCACCTTCAGTTGATTTACTCTACGTTGAACATCTTCATTGGCCACCTCTACGGGGTCCAGAATAAACTCCTGCTTGTCGACAACAGGAAGGCGTGTCTTCATGTAGGGAAAACAACGAGCTGTACGTAAAACAGTCTTGCGTTTGTATTGCTCCACAAGATTACCATGCACCCGGCCATCTGGTGTGAACGGCGTGGCATGAATGAATCGGCCTGGAAGACAAAAAAAGAAAATGCACTGATGATTTTCATTTCATTAGCCAAATAATTTTTTATTGTAACAGACAGATTTTTTTAATGATATAATTTTTGTTCATGGAAAGTGCATTTCCAAGAATTTCATCTTAAAATAATGTCTATATACCCCGATAATCATCTCGTCCTTACTGGACAACTTGTCAGTTCCAGTCAGAACTGTTAATGTAGTTCGAACCAGAGGCAATCCCAGCCTCAGTCACTTTCTTCATCATAGAAGACATTGCAAGCCTCAATACGTGTCAGATTAACATACCTGAAGTAATATCATAAATTTATTTGTAGAGAACCACCGACCTGTACTCAGTTAAATACAGGAAACTGGCTATCAGTCTGAGACGAATAGATGCCTTGGATTCATATCTTACTTAAATTAAACGAGGTAAACATGTTAATTTATCGTAAAAAGCGACGTAAATGCACTAAAATATCAGGAAAATACTTACAAATAGCGTAGTTTCTGAAGAAACCAGGAGGCCGTCTGCGTTTCTCTATTGCGTCGAAGTACGGCTCCACAAACGTTATCTGTAAATAAGCCTTTAATTGTGAAAAAAAACTCATTGTTAGCAGATAAGCAAAATTTCGCAGTTTGCATGAACTTTCAGTGTTTGGATATAAGTTCTGAAAAGAGAGATATGAAGATAATTACACAAATGTTATAATCAATTTTCATGCACCACAAGCAAATGCGCATCTACATATAAGGCGTTGTTGGCTTGAACAAATTAATGGTGAATGAAAGAGAGCCAAGATATTAACAAAATTTTATTTCAATATATATATATATATATATATATATATATATTGTCAGTATAAGTTAAAAATTACACAGGGTAGAAAATTCATTCAGTAGATGAGATTCATTCTTAGTTGGAACTCTTCAAACATTTGAAAGACATTTCCGCGACCGGAACTCCAGCCAAGGCACTTTCGCCTGAATCTTTCACTCATCCACTTCCTTTCCTTTAGATGGAACCTATTTAGTATTTCTTAAGACCTAAGATTCTAAACTAGCCACCTACGATCTGTAATTATAGGGCAGACACAGTGCCATCCGGAGAAGTTACATTGAACTTAAGTTTCACGGCAGAATATATATATATCTTATTAGGAAGAAGAAACACACTAATAACAAAGTAGATAATGACCATTTATTTCGAGTATACTAAACTTCATATTACAATCTTTCATTTATGAAACATCCTGGGTTTTCATTTTATTATGGGTTGGCAACTAGTCTGACTCGGTTTTACTTCTATTTATTGTTTGGACTGATTAGTTAGTAACAATAAATAAAAGTAAAACCGAGTGAGACTAGTTGCCACCCACATAATAAAATGAAAACCCAGGATGTTTGATGAATGAAAGATCGTAAAATGAAGTTTAGTAGTTTCGAAATAAATGGCCATTATCCACTTTTTTATTAGTTTATTTTTTCTTCCTAATAATATACTGTGTAATATTCGAAGGCAATGGACATTATATATATATATATACATATATATATATATATATATATATATATATATATGATATATATATATATATTATCGGTTTTATGATGATGTAGATACTAGTTGTATTCTTATAGAAACACAGGAATGGCTAAATGTGACAGTATGGGGAACGCCCTGTTGTTTTTTATACAGTACAAACTAATTATATAAAATGTTAGTGATTCTATTCCATGAAAACATGATGTTTAGGGTATTTGGCGCCACCTGCGCAATAAATCATTGCATAACGTTTTAAATGGTTTTCTGTCACAATCTATCACAGATTTTGCATATCATTCCTGAAAATGAGTAAAACAGATAAGTAAACTTAAAGAATATACAGCAAGATTCTACCTTATTATTTGAGCTAAGAAACGACAGGAAACGTTTTATAATACACACTAACCATGTTTGACTTCATTGTTGAAACGTCAAAGTTGTTAGAATCTTTCACTATTTCCACTGTGTTTTCACCAAATTTCGATTCATAGTACGTCTAAAAGAAAATATGTGAACTATTATTCACAACATTATAAACAAGCAACAGTAAGAAAATTTAAAAAAACCGTGAGGAGAAATTCGTGTTCTGCAAATGATATCCAGACGAATCGGTGTCAGGCAATCTAAACAATTGAACGTTGAAACAATGGTTTGTGTTTCTATGATTAGCTGGGCTATACTAGTTGCATTTAATCGTTGTCCGAATTTCTTATACTAAGCAGATAAATGAGAATGGGTTATTCCACCACAATCTAGTCTCCATTAGACATCGAAACCCTACCGTTCATTTACAGCCCACAAAAAATTATTAATTTCACGGTTATTCTGCTGTGAATCATCAAATAACTGTATTAAAATTAGTAATAGCTATAGTAGTAGTAATATTAGTTGTGGTCATTGTATTAGTAATAGTAGTATTAGTAGCTTACTGGCGACTCATCTATAGGAGCCAGTATTGCGCCTTCTACTCACAATATATTTGGGTGAGGAATGTAAGACAATTGGACAGTATAATCTCCTATAAAAATATCTAAATATGAAGTATTGAAGCCAACTTACTATAAAGAATATATATATTCTTTTAAAATGCGAGCTTTAATAAAATTCATTGTACCCTTCCTATGTGCAAAAACAAAAAGAAATTTTATCAGATAAAAGAAAAATTTCTTTCTCATTATCTTCTCAAGTAAGTACTCATGAACATATCTTTATATATCGTTCAACTTACGTAGGGCGATCGACCAGACGGTTAATTACTCGAATGAAAGAACATTGTAACTTAAACGCCTGTTTTAAATCAAATGGTGAATAAACGTCTGCAATTGCGCAACACATCGTCGAAACATCGCACGTATGTTCTCCAGACGTAGCATTCAAAATAATTACTAAATGCAATAACAAAAGGGAGCTAGCCACGTACGAAGCCTTATGTATAAACAAATTGCAGCCGGATTTATGCAAGCAGAAGAAGCATGTTCAGGCATTGAGCTTGAACTGGATGTGACGCACGCAATTGATCGGTTTCTGTTTTTTCACACTCTCTCTATGTTTACATATTTCTATCAGGGTACAAGAATTATAGTTGGCGAGTCGGTACATGGTGCCAATACAATGTATTTCACGATATGCTAAATTTCACCATAATGTAGAATTTAACCACTTTTTAACACGTGTTACTCTACCAAATCCGTACACTCTGACTTCGATCGGTATCGGTTATCAATTTTCGCGGTAATCAGGAAACCATTCAAGTAAATATATAGCAGTAAGATACGGTTCGTTACGGAGACCTAATATATATTCAATAGTGTATTAGGTGCTGCGCATCTAGTAACAAATTAGTTCAAATAGAACCTTAATTCAGAGTTAAAAAACACAAGTTCATAATTTGAATATAAACTGTTTATAATTATTTGTGATTTTCAGCATATGAGCTTCCAGTTTCATGTTTGGTGTTGTATAATTTATACATTTAAAGCGCCATCATCCGCATTGCTTTTACAAATTGCCCATAGAAACTAACAGATACTACCATCGAGTCAAGATCAGACGAAAATAAATTGGCTTTTTGAACTATGCTGCATATCACTTTTGTAAAATAAATTTATGATTCAATACACGATTTAGTTCACAATTCGTATTACAATAAGAATTTATTTCTTGTTAAATAGTTTATGTAATATATAAATATGAAATCACTCATTTAATAAAAAATTGTCGGATTAAGTATCGGAAGTAGTATGACAGCCTTGAATTCTGCTAGAAATATGCTATTATTGAAATGTATACCTTCTTCCTTTTTTCTATTGATTTTGTTGGTACGCATATTTGTTGTATTACGTATAGTTAGTTAGGAATCTACGCCCTAATAAGGACTACCTAATGTTAACGAATATGGCGTGACATCCAGATTATGGGATGAGGACTGAAAGGATTGCATAGAACATCAGTTACAGCGCTAAATATATGTTCTATTGTGTTCACCGATATTGGTTGGTTCATTTTTCGCGGATTCCCTCAGAGTTATCAATTATGGTATCATCCAGCGTAGAATTAATTATCCCTAACTCCGCAGTTATGGCGTTCATTTGCGCAGATAATATTCTTACAAAGTTTTCCAAGCCAACAGACAAAGTCATTTTTGCTCAACACACAGGCTTTATTTTTAATCCAATATTTGTTGGAGTTTTCTTGCATAAAGCACGTCCATTTAGCAAAACCAAATACAAACATTTATTAAGTCATATTCAATATTGAAGCTCGAATGCTGCTCCCATCATTGTCCTGACTTGGCTTCATATTAATTCGTGCACTACAGCTACGACTCTCTGGTGTAATCAAATCAGACATAAATAGGGCCATTGAAGCTTTCTCGGCATCAAAGGTGGCTACTGCCACACATTCCTTGTGCAAATCTGCTTCTAGATAATAGACTGCAGGTGGTATAGCACACAGCATTTGCCTTGATTCCGCATGATAATATTATTCCAGACTGAACAACATCAAATAAGATGGATGCAACATGTCGGCTCAAACTAATGCGTAACAGAGTACTACTTTTACATGTGATATCTGAAATACCATTAATTTAAATCAAGTTTATGGATTTACAGTAAACACCAATCCTATTTTTCACTTAGTCGCCAAAAATAAATAGACTATCGTCAGTTGCACATAGAAACGCATTTTGACCGTTCACGGCCATCATCAGAACACGATAGTAAACAAACTTTTAAGGGTGAAACCTGAATAACAGTAATGTATCGAACATCATTAACATAGGCTAGCATGAACTGCACTTGACTGGAATGTCGGATGCACAATTTCTAGTCAGTTAGGTGTACTGTGAGTGAGACTAAAAGAGATGAAATTCGCATTTACTGTTTCAAATACAATTTCAATTTGACATTCATTACTCAGTGTGTCGTTGTGCTCGAATGATAACTATGGAGGGCTGAGATGCATCTGCAAGTGCAAGTGACAAAAGATTTGTCATAATGTGCGACGGACGAAATTAAATTGGGTTGATGCATACTTAAAATTTAAAACTAGATTTAAGTAAATAATTGGTAATCAATGACTGCTTAATATGTAAACATTGATCGGATTTTAAAGTATCAATTGCTTAAATCACTTAATTAGTTGGGTGTCAGCGTAGTAAAATTGATATGGCAGAACAATTAAATGGTCATGCTGATTTGCTACGTTACATTGACTTCTGAACGTAAATTATGTTTAGTTTATAATCTCAAATAAATCGAGTATTGCAGCATACATTTATTCTAAAGCAGGTATTTGCAACACAATAAATGTATGCTTCCATACACGATTTTGTCCTTAATTTAAAATAGAAAAGCACAAAGATAGTCAGACTAAAAATTATTTATGACGTAAAATAATTTCCGTGAGCATGTCAGAAATTGGCAAATTGCACAATTCTTCAAATTAATAACACTATTTGTTCATATCGACATCAGAATATCCTTTTGGCTGTCTAAGAATATGCCTCGAGTCGATGAAGTAAATAGATGTATACAAGAGATTACACCATTCCTTCATACTCAGTGCGGCAAAACTGTCAGGTATATTATACGGGCTAGGTAAATATTCTATATAGGCTTTGCATGCAATTAATTCTGCTACTACTTTAACATGCATCCGTGCAGGAGATTGACACTGTCTAATTGCCTCAAGCATCTCATGGCCAAATATATAGTGGGTTTTAGGTGTAGTGCCGGCTTCCGCTGATGAGTTGTCAGTAAGTACGAAGCACACACGTAAATGGGATTGCTCGTTTTGCTCATACTAACTTTAGCATGTCTTCCCGGTCATACATGGACTAACTTGTTGTGACGTACGTCATGCTTTATACGTCAATATAAAAAATCTTGTTATTCGCATAATAGAAGAGAAAACAGCAGAGAAGGTAGGAATAGGAAAATAATAAGTACTCACTGAGTGATTCTAATGATAGGTACTCAAAAAGACTAAGCTGGTTAAGCAGAGAAAGTTAGAAGTAGAACGCAAACGAAGTTTACATTTAGTTGAGGCACACAATCACCATTAGAAGGACGGCTTCAGCTTTCGACGAATGGAAGAAACAAACTCTTTATCGGATATTGTTATTATTCTCAAGTTTCGTTAAGAGCATACTGAAAATAGCTTACAGTAGATTGGCCGGTAAAGTCAATATTTCTTTAATTCTAGATGACTCGGCATTACCTATCCTACAGCCACTTACAAATAATGGGTGATGTCTCCACAGATTATAAGGCGAAGAATCATAATTAGGTTACCGTAATGCATTTACATGCTTTTACCTGTAAACGCTGCGTGATTTCAGAAAGTTTCGTGCAAGGTGACTCTTTGTAGATATACTCCTGGCCGTTCAACACACCGAAACGTTTTCCAAAGAACACCACGCGAAAATAACTGGAGAATACACGTCTACTGTGCTACAAGCAAAATAAAAAAAATTTTATGAATAAATTGGGGTTGGAAGACGTTCGTTGTTTTGCTTGTCTCTTGATTTATTTCAATCTTGAAGCCTCCAATAAAACGGAAAATGAAATAATCGAATTGCTGAAATATGACCATTCAATTTCATAAATATTGAAATTTCGGAAATGGCATAGGAATTAATAACACCATTCAGTAGTTATAATAAAGCCTTTAATGCCACCATATAAATGTCACTTGAAAATTTTCTGCATAGAATCTGTACAACTGACGTCCAAGTCAGCTCGGCAGCAATAATAACTCGCAATCATTATTTGTCTTTGCATACGCACAACCCAGTTCAATCTCAGGCGGTCGGTTTATACCGTGCTTTCAGGACGATGCAGGAAGGTTAGAGTAAAAGCATATTTAAACATGACAACTGAATATTACGAACGAGAACTTTTGCTATTTTTTACCAGAAACTTATTTGATAAATATCATATGCAGCTGGTTAAAAAAACAAAGATAGAATGAACAGGTTACTTTTCTTACTTTCTTATTTAGAGTTGCATTGTCCTAACTGTAGCACCTGTCTAATCAGTAATATTATTGTGCACATTTTTTATCGAGCATTTGTATTTATCATAGATATTCCTTTATATTGATAATTTTCTCATCAATTATTTGTTGGAACATATTCAAAGTGTAGTAGAAGACCGTGGCCGATATTTTGTAACGTGTGTTACGAAACTATTTACCACAATGAAGTTCAGTTAGCAATGGACTTCACTTATTTACTGATCATTCATTTTTTGTCCACTCATTGAACTTTTGAGACATCATTTCATTTACGTTCTATCACGTTCACAATGCTATAGTAATATTTACGTGAAATAATGTGTATACGTTACTCAAATTTCATTGCTCATAAAATGAACCGTTTATCCATCATTGTTACTATTTATCGGATTTATTCGATGAAAAAAAGAATGATATTACATGGCATAGACATAGCAAAAACAACGAGGAAACCTTTTTTAGTCGGGAGGAGTTTACAAATGAAGCTCGAACAGGAACTCGAACACACGATCACTTACTATACACGGAAATTATTAAATCAGTTCTGAAGAACATAACGGTGCACATGATTAAAATTTTGTTTCAATTATCCATCTATCTATTTGCAATATGCATATTCATCAGTGCACTTACACTCAACACAAGCTCTGGCTTCTGAATAGCAGTTGCGGCAATTGCGTAAACTTTTCCCACTAGTGTGTTATGTAAGTTATGAATAGTGCTTATTTGTGAAGGTCGTATGTTGAACCATTTAAAAAGAATTCGTCAATAGGTAAAATAATTTATGTTGATGAAAGAAACAAATTTCATGTTAACATAGGCACGACTGATACTGCGCACTAAATATGTGAAATCCGAATTTCAATATGCGTAACGCCTTTATTCATGATTCGAAGTAATGGAAATATTGAATCTGCCAACCCGCAGACCTTCTTTTAAAGCATCAATAACGATTCTTATAATCAAGTTTACGAGCTTCAAGTAAACACCAATCAGTCGTCGAAAAACAACTAAACTACCGCCAGCCTCAAGGCACTAATATCATCATCAGAGTACGACGGCAAACTGACTATCGAGGATCAAACCGCATTGAATATATTTGGAAATCAAATTTAGATATGCGGCTCTCACCTCTAGCAGTCTCGCATACATTGAACTTGACTGGAAATGTCGGTTGCAGTCACGAATATTAACTGTTTGCAGCTTTCGCCACATATACATATATAGGCAATACAATTTTACAATAATTGATTGCGCGTGTGGTGGTAACAATTCTTTAAATCAAGTTCGCGAGCTTGAAGTAAACACCAATCCCATTGTATTTAACCAGTCATCGAACAACATAACAAAACCACCGCCAGCCGCAACACTGACGCGTTTCGATACCTCCATTATCAATGTCAGAATTTGACGGCAAACTGACTATCGAGGATCAAAACCGCATTGAATATATATGGAAATCAAATTTAGATATGCAGCTCTCTCACCTCTAGCAGTCTTGCATACATTGAACATGACTGGAAATGTCGGTTGCAGTCACGAATATTAACTGTTTGCAGCTTTCGCCACATATACATATATAGGCAATACAATTTAACAATAATTGTTTGCGCGTGTGGTGATAACAATTCTTTAAATCAAGTTCGCGAGCTTGAAGTAAACACCAATCCCATTGTATTGAACCAGTCATCGAACAACATAACAAAACTACCGCCAGCCGCAACGCACTGACGCGTTTCGACCTTCCATTATCATCATCAGAGTACGACGGCAAACTGACTATCGAGGATCAAACCGCATTGAATATATTTGGAAATCAAATTTAGATATGCGGCTCTCACCTCTAGCAGTCTCGCATACATTGAACTTGACTGGAAATGTCGGTTGCAGTCGCACGAATATTAACTGTTTGCAGCTTTCGCCACATATACATATATAGGCAATACAATTTTACAATAATTGATTGCGCGTGTGAATTGATAACAATTCTTTAAATCAAGTTCGCGAGCTTGAAGTAAACACCAATCCCATTGTATTGAACCAGTCATCAAACAACATAACAAAACTACCGCCAGCCGCAACGCACTGACGCGTTTCGACCTTCCATTATCATCATCAGAGTACGACGGCAAACTGACTATCGAGGATCAAACCGCATTGAATATATTTGGAAATCAAATTTAGATATGCGGCTCTCACCTCTAGCAGTCTCGCATACATTGAACTTGACTGGAAATGTCAGTTGCAGTCACGAATATTAACTTGTTGCAGCTTTATACATATACATATATAGGCAATACAATTAAACAATAATTGATTGCGCTGGTGGTGGTAACAATGCTTTAAATCAAGTTTGCGAGCTTGAAGTAAATACCAACCCCATTGTATTTAACCAGTCTACGAACAACATAACAAAACTACCGCCAGCTGCAACGCACTGACGAGTTCGACCTTCCATGATCATCATCAGAGTACGACGGCAAACTGACTATCAGGATCAAACCGCATTGAATATATATGGCAATCAAATTTAGATATGCAGCTCTCACCTCTAACGGTCTTGCATACATTGAACATGACTGGAAATGTCGGTTGCAGTCCACGAATATTAACTGTTTGCAGCTTTCGCCTACGCCATATATAGGCAATACAATTTTACAATAATTGATTGCGCGTGTGGTGGTAACAATTCTTTAAATCAAGTTCGCGAGCTTGAAGTAAACACCAATCCCATTGTGTTTAACCAGTCATCGAACAACATAACAAAACTACCGCCAGCTGCAACGCACTGACGCGTTTCGACCTTCCATGATCATCATCAGAGTACGACGGCAAACTGACTATCGAGGATCAAACCGCCATTGAATATATTTGGAAATCAAATTTAGATATGCGGCTCTCACCTCTAGCAGTCTCGCATACATTGAACTTGACTGGAAATGTCGGCTACAATTTCTATGCAGTCACGAATATTAACTGTTTGCAGCTTTCGCCACATATACATATATAGGCAATACAATTTAACAATAATTGATTGCGCGGGTGGTGGTAACAATTCTTTAAATCAAGTTTGCGAGCTTGAAGTAAACACCAATTCCATTGTTTTTTTTAACCAGTCGTCGAACAACATAACAAAACTACCGCCAGCCGCAACGCACTGACGCATTTCGACCTTCCATGATCATCATTAGTGTACGACGGCAAACTGACTAGCGAGGATCAAACCGCATTGAATATATATGGAAATCAAATTTAGATAGGCGGCTCTCACCTCTAGCAGTCTCGCATACATTGAACTTGACTGGAAATGTCGGCTGCACAATTTCTATGCAGTCACGAACATTAACTGTTTGCAGCTTTCGCCACATATACACATATAAGCAATACAATAAAACAATAATTGATTGCGCGGGTGGTGGTAACAATTCTTTAAATCAAGGTAGCGAGCTTGAAGTAAACACCAATCCCATTGTTTTAACCAGTCGTCGAACAACATAACAAAACTACCGCCAGCCGCAACGCACTGACGCGTTTCGACCTTCCATGATCATCATCAGAGTACGACGGCAAACTGACTATCGAGGATCAAACCGCATTGAATATATATGGAAATCAAATTTAGATATGCGGCTCTCACCTCTAGCAGTCTCGCATAAATTGAACTTGACTGGAAATGTCGGCTGCACAATTTCTATGCAGTCACGAACATTAAATGTTTGCAGCTTTCGCCACATATGCATATATAGGCAATACAATTTACAATAATTGATTGCGCGGGTGGTGGTAACAATTCATTAAATCAAGTTTGCGAGCTTGAAGTAAACACCAATCCCATTGTATTTAACCAGTCGTCGAACAACATAACAAAACTACCGCCAGCCGCAACGCACTGACGCGTTTCGACCTTCCTTGATCATCATCAAAGTACGACGGCAAACTGACTATCGAGGATCAAACCGCATTGAATATATATGGAAATCAAATTTAGATATGCGGCTCTCACCTCTAGCAGTCTCGCATACATTGAACTTGACTGGAAATGTCGGCTGCACAATTTCTATGCAGTCACGAACATTAACTGTTTGCAGCTTTCGCCACATATACATATATAGGCAATACAATTTAACAATAATTGATTGTGCGGGTGGTGGTAACAATTCTTTAAATCACAAAAGCAATTAATTATTGTTAAATTGTATCAATAACTATATTGTGATAACCTTCTCAATAATAAAGGAATACAGCTATAATCCAGATTTCTTGACAATTGCTAACTATATATGTCTAGCTTGCATATATATATATATATATATATATATATATATATATATATATATATATATTAATATAAATAAATATATATATATATATATATTAATATATATATATATATATATATATTAATAAAGTAAAGTCCATCCCCTCCTCAACGTGGTACGACGGTGTCAACCATGTCTCGATGGCCGATCGTACATGGGCTAACGGGGCTATGGCGATGGTGTCACCAGGGCGTGGTGGATTTCCGACCGGCAATCGGATCTCCTATAAAATACCACATGAGCCCGACGACGGCACCATGACTCGGCGTGTGTTTCCCGCCACAAAAGGGTTCAACTGCCACAGGATTACATGGACTCCTGGACAGCACCCCGTACTTCCGAATGGCGAATGAGCTCTCAACAGCCACCGGCAACCATGCAACTTACTGCTGCCTTGCAGACTGCGCTTGGATGTGCAAAGGCTAGAGGTGCGTCCTCGATCAAAAAGCCGAGTGGTGAGGGGACACCACTTGTACTAAATTCCCAAGGAACTCCATGAAATGTCATGGAGCCGGCTTATCCTCCAAAAGGAGTCAGCCGCAGTAAAGTAAAGTAAAATATATATATTCACTGTATCCATCCTGTGTGCAAAAACAAAAAGAAATTTTATCAGATATAAGAAACATTTCTTTCGCATTGTCTTCTCAGATATCTGCTAATGAACATATCTTTATATATAAATTGGAAAGCAAAAACAAGTTAGAAATATGTGAACATAGAGAGAGTGTGAAAAACGGAAACCAATCAAATTGTGTGCGTCACATCCAGTTCAAGCTCAATGCTTGTACGTGCTTCTTCTGGTTACATAAGGCTTCATAAGTGGGTAACTCCCCTTTGTTTTTGCATTTAGTAATTACTTTGAATGCTACGTCTGGAGAACATACGTGCAATGTTTCGATGATGTGCTGCGCAATAGCAGACGTGTAATCACCATTTGATTTAAAACAGACGTTTAAGTTGCAGTTCTCTCATTCGAGTAATTAACCGTCTGGTCGATCGGCCTACGTAAGTTGATCGACAACTTGCGCATGTATGTTGATAAATAATATTTGATATCGACATTATATATATATATATATATATATATATATATATATATATATATATATATATATATATATATATATAGTGAGTCGCATTGTCGAATTATATGAAGCTAGCTTCGCTACTGCAGGATGACACATTCGTATAGGAGATTGTTGCGTCCTATTTTCCCATATTGCACAGACAAATATGTAGTGGGCAAAGGGCTAAATACCGGCTCCTGCTGATGATTTGCCAGTAAGCACGAAACGAATGTGCACGAGTTTATACTTTCAACTTTAGCCAGTTCGTTTGAATCTTTCTGATGCTGATACAATAGAAGATCGTATTTTATTCGATACTAATTGTTGTTTTTGGTTATTCATGGCCAGTCGAATACAATATTGTGTTAGTGCAACTTTCGAATATTAAGTCTTGATACTTGTTGTTTGATATGGAGAGTTTCGTATATTTATAATAGCTCTTGGTACTTTACCTTTCTTAGAAAGACGAAATTTGTTCAGTTGTGCGCATGCCGCGTTTCAGAAATACGCTTTGAGTTAGCTGATTTTTTGGCGACGTCGGATTTAAAAAAATTGATTAATGCCATAAATTTTAATAGATTCTGTTGATCAATCGCGTTTTCGTCCACGCAAATAAATACAAACAGCCGTAATACTTCTGCAGGTAACTACAAGTGGAACTGAATAGCAGACTAGTTCTCATTCTCTTGATCGATTCGAAACCAAGTAATCGCATGACTAAAAGCTTGTGATTTGTTTTTTAAAGTATTTTCGAAATAAACTGGTCAATTATCCATAACAAGCATGTTCTCATTTCTTTAGTGTATTTTTTCCTAACCAAAAAAACTAAGCAGGGTTGCGCAGTGGTTAGAGCACCAGATTCCGAAGCAGACTAGCCCAATTTCGAACCCTGTTCGCAGCAAATTCTGACACAAAAACGCTGTGAGAGTTTCCCTTACAGGACAGGACAAGAAAGGTAAAAAGTCGTCTTAACCCACTACTAGAAACGGCGACTAAGTTTTCGTTTATATCCCACACATGAATTGGACGGCTTAGTGGCAGTCAGGCATCAATGTATTATGATGGTTTTATTCTTTTTAGTATTAGAAGAAATAGAAGTAGTACTAACAGTAATATTTACTATGTTGTTAATTTTTACAGGATGCCGAAACCAGACAACGCCCACATTCATGTAGCTGTACCTGCACAAGCCTCCTTGGTATTTCCTCAGAAGAACCAACAGCTGTTCAATAGTTCACAATTAGAGCCACAGCCAACATTAAAGCACCCAACTACGACATAACTTAACATGTGCTATAATTGAATGAATTGACTTGTTACAACGAATGAGAGTACAACACAGTAGGGTTTTAATGGCATTTCTGTGTGTGAAAGAGAGAGAAAATGCGCATGTGAGTTTGCATCTGTGTGCTATTTAGGAAAGGTCTAAATGAAAAAAAAGTTCTATCCACTTTGCCAATCTATATGCAAACTAACTAACACCAGCTTAAAATGCTCTCATGTGGTTTTAAACAGCGAAGTATAAAGCTAACCGGAAAATTTTTATGCCAATAATGTAGAATGTAGCCAAATCATTCACATCGTTTCTTGTTTATCATCTATTTTGTGTAGAATTAATTTATACACATTTTCCAGCTGGTCTCGATTCACGCACCTTTTGGCGCAGAGAACCACACATAGACAACACAAGCAAAAGTATGCATACTATTGGTGACTGAAATTGAAAAAAAATCAATTTTAAAGTAATTCAAACTGCATATGAACAAATAGTGAGCTCTTAAATGCAGACCTTCATGTTCGTGTGTTAGCATGCTTAAATGCCTGCATAAAAACATTGATCAAAGCTACTGCAACTATTGGTCTTAGCAACTAGTAAACATGACATTTATACCAACCATGCTATACGAAGGTCTAACAGGTGCAGAGGTAGAGAGATAAAATAACTATTACTTTTGAAAGGCTGACTGTGGTATAACAGCCAGCACCGTATGGCATCAAATGAGTCAAATTAACAATTCATAAAGCATAAGGACTATTAGTGCTAAAAATTTTTGCACGCACGAGCACATACACACATATATAAACGGAGATTGCGGTTTTCTGCAGGAAGGATCCATATGAGCCTTAGCCAATTAGGCAGAATTTATTAAATATCTCAAATGTATCCTGTCTGATGCAAAATACTACTGACGTTCGCTCATCCCAACTTCTCTTCATTGGTGGCATCTTCCTGTGGCGTAATAAAGTGTGATATCGCGGAAAATAACATCCGATGGCAAGATTTCTGGTCTGACTCCTTTTTGGCTCCAGCAGTCTACTATTTCCTCGATAGCCTGGAGAGCGATGGGTGAGCAGCATTCTCAAAAATTTTACCAATGAGCTCAACCGACTTTCCTTAACCATCAAAAATAGTCCTTTTGTGTATTATAAATGTAAATCGAGAACTACTTGATATAATAAAACATAACTTTATTCACAACACGTGTTTACCACACATTTTTAAAATGTCTATTTTTTGTTAAATCTCGTTTTGACTGAAATTCCTGATTTCCAAAATGATACTTTTTTTAACGAGGGGGTCAAAGAGGAGTAATTGCATATACAATAAAGGTAAAAATTAAAGCAAAAATTAACAGATGTTTGCAAAGACAAACAAGTTGCGAGGTGGATGACATAGCATAGTCTCCGAACCGTAATAACCAGATCGTAAATATAGTTAAGGACCAAGGCCTTTTCACGCTCAACTAATAGTAATACAAACGAATTCAAATGAGTTAGTTATGTTTTTATCACAGTTTTATTCTGGACCGCGCTTATTTTAATAACATAACCCCAAAAGAATTAACTACCATTTCAATCTTTTTAGTTTCAGTTGTTTCACCCGTTGTTCAGTATTCTAAAATGAACTGCCAGAATAAATAACTGGCGAAAGATAGGATAAGGCGCGAATGATGACGTCACAAGGCGTCTTTTATGGGAAAATAGATGTATTTGAAATAAATTTTGATCATTTACTTATTTTATAATTAGTCTCGAAATACAGAGAAATAGGTATCATAGATCATTCCTACAGTAGCTTTTTATAGGTTTACTTCAAAGAAGTATAAAACTTTAACAAAGAAGGCTTAACAAGCGGATGTATCAGTTAAAAAGGGCGTCATTTAATAGAGGGGATTAAAAGGCATCGATAGACACGACGCAAATTCTTTGGTGTGTTGCCATTTATAATCGCGCTATTCACGGTCACAGAGCCCCAAAATCACCAACAAAGGATGATCAATAATTTTTCCAGTTGCTAAGCGTAAATTAAAGCAAAAAGGCAGTCTCAATCCCTTATGAAAAAATAAAATATTTAAAGACCCACCGGTAGTTTAAATAATGTAGTGTAGGCGTCATGCATCCGTGCATGCCATTCAGCAAGCCTTGTATAGTCACCTCTTGCCTCCAGCATGGCTAGCATCCTAGCGTACAGCCGGGGAACCAATTCAAAATGTTTGGCAGCCAACAACCAATCAGCAGCCTTCAACACTAGCCGAAGCAGACCATCGGGTGAGAACCAAGATATACCACAGGTTTCGGAAGTAGTACAGAAGTTAGACATGTTGACGACATCTATTTAAATAGTAAAATTTCAGAATTAATATTAATAACCTTTTTGTGATTAAGAGTCTGCAGTAATTTAGAATATACCTTTAAATATTATCCCGGTGGTAACAGAAATATCTGGCATCACTTTCAACATAACTTATGCAATTTTACTAGCAAATTCTTTATTGTTTATGTTGGTGCTTAATGACGACAGAAATTCCGCCTACGAAAATATGAAATATGATACTGCAAACCGTAGACCCGGTGGGTGTCATTTTCACTAAATTCAGAGAAAGTGAGTAGGAATATAAATATTGGCATAAATAAATGCAATCATGCATACATAAATGCTTAAATACATAAATAATGCATGTGTACATACATACAACCATCCCCACATAAATACAAACATAACTATTCCCGTACATACTTAAATACCTGAATAAATACAATCAGACTTGCCCGCTTACATACATACATACACACAAACATACATAAATTTATACATACACATTGAATGTATAAATCAATTCACCCATTCATTTAAAAATACACGAATACATACATAATACGTAAATGGAGATCAAGGCAGCCGCATAGCGGCTTCCCGAAGAGCCTTTGTCAAATCAGACTAAACAAGGCGTCCCACAAGAATCTGTTTGTCACTACACTCAAACGGATTCGCGTCCATTCGTCTGCCTCTTATTTAGGGTGGGCAGTTTCGGCGTGATAATTGTAAATTTTAACGCTTTTGCGTCTAGTAAATGAGCAGAATTCATGCTTTTACGTGCATAAGTTACTCCAAGCTGCCTTCACCAATACTCGCTAGATCAACTTCAGCAACACGATTTAGTCAACAATTTGGCGTCAATTATTGATGTTTTCTACTTTGAGATAATAAGTAAAAGATTTGATTCTTGTTCGTAATAAAACCTAACGTTATCTGTAATTGGATTTTTTCTGCGGACAAAAATATATAGGCAGATGTAGTAGAAGATTCAATTCACGATTGTCGGAGAATATACCAATCTGGTTGGTGCAAGATGAGATTGGTGTATTACTTTCATCTGTAACTAAGCGTGATTTGCGCTGTAGAGATTGCGATATGCTAACAAAGCGATTTTCAAATTTAATAAAAGCATTCTAAGCCCCATGTAAAACTGTGCTGAGTTATGTTTTCTCTTTTCTCAACAGGTTTTACTTACACACACACACACACACAAATATATATATATATATATATATATATATATATATATATATATATATCTTTTTTAATGTGGACTGTATTCCTATGGAAACATGATTTGTTGGTTCATGCCTCCTGTAAATGAAGTTCACAAGTTCGAGCGAAAACGCCGCCGTGTAGTTTACATTGTATTTTTTAAATTAATATATGGTAATGCATGTTTTGTGTATATAAAAGATTAAAACCTTCGTCAAAAGACGTGCAAATTAAATTTTGAACAAACAGAAACTGCAGTGGTAAAATGAGTATTAACACATCTTAAATTTGTTGTGAAACTTTTACATCAGATCCTAGTGAATATGTGAGTTAAATTGACCCAATATAGACGGAATGAGTTGAATGCTAATATAGGTTAATTAATATTAATTAAGGCTGTCAACACTTGGCGTTAGTTTAAATGCATTTTTTTTCAAATCTAAGGCGCAAAAAGACATTGATGCATACTACATGCGGTAAAAGATACTTTGCTAATCCACCGACCTAAAAGAGTCTTGGTTCAACCTTATCAAAAAAATCTTTGGTACGAAAAAATATTACAAAAATAGAATGCATATGCTATATTTTTAAGTCAGACTAGGTTTAGAATGAATATACACCTAAGTCCTATTTTTAATGAACGATATTCTGAAATAAATAAATAGGACGAAACCGTCCTATTTTCCTACGTACTTCACCCAAATAAATAGTGGGCAAATGGCGTAATAGCGACTCCTACTGATAAGTCGCCAGTAAGCACGTAACGAATGTGCACGAGATTGTACTTTAAATTCATGCTGGCTTGGGTTTATCCTTCTGGTCATATTTGAACTAATTATTTTCTAGGTGCGCTACACCTAATACACAATTGCATATATATTAGCACTCCGCTACAAACAGTATCTAACTAGTTCCGTTTTTCTGTTTCTTCTATTTCTAATTTTAGGTTTATTGTTAGTTGATTCGCAAGTAAATTTTCGTGTGCCTGAGTGCATGTAGTGGTCAATTTCATCGTATTGCAGAGTGATGTTTGAGATCAAGTCATTCGCGTATTTATGGGCTGAGTTTTGACTAATTGCTAGCTTTATCGACCGTTACGTGTACGAAAGTTTTTCCTTGGATGTAGTCATTCACTTTACCTTGTTCTTCAGTTTCACTTTGTCTGAATGAATGTAAATTGCTGTTGGTTTGTGTGATTCGAGGCCAATCTATTAGAATAGCATGATTATGAAACTTATGAATATTTAGGCCGGGCGCTTGTTGTTTTTTACAAAGAGCTTCATATATATATATATATATATATATATAAATATATATATATATATATATATATATATATATATATATAACTTTACTGATTTTGCTTTGTGTAGAATTGAGAACTCGGACAAATTGGTTGGGTGCCCCGTTTCCAATATATGATCAGAAATAGCTGATTTTCCTGACGGTGTCAAGCTTTTTTGAATAAATTTACCGGATTCTGGTGACCAATTGCTTCTTCGTACGTTCAATATATATGCTACCGCAAATACATGAAAATTTACAGATAATAAATTATTTGGAGAGATTTGGCAATTGATCTTTGACAGCAAACTTCATCATTCTCTGTGTGCTGAATGTAATTTTGAGTTTTTGACTGGGTAAATTCTTCTTAGTGATTCAATTTAACTGCCGTGAAATTGCTTAGGCCGGTAAGTCGCCTGTAAAAAGTAAGTTTAGGAAAACCTGTTTCACGGTATTCTCCGTAGTACGAATCGAACACGGTTTGATGTTGAAATCTGTGAACCGCTCCGCGTAGTCCTTATTAGAAAAAATTTCCTTATGTAGCCTATGAATTTAAAAGAAATATTAGTGTGTGCGACTATGGTCTGCAAAATTTCTTGATACTTGCTTTGCACCAGAAGATAATTTTCCTCCATCCCCTTTATAGAAACACGCATACATGCAATGCACGTACCACTTGTAAAAATTAATAATTTATATAAAATAACCAAATCATAGGTATGGGTGCAGCGGTTTCGAACGAAATTTTTCACTGGCTTCATTAATTGTCTTTGTTAGGTATGATTGGTTGTCAAGTGAAGAAGATACTCGACAATGGGTATTGTAGTATTCCAAAAGAAATTGTGAACAGTGATAAAACCATCTGCAGCAAAATACAACCAGGCAATTCTAAGAATCTCATTGTATTTAACCGTTCGTCGAACAACATAACAAAACTACCGCCAGACGCAGCGCACTGATGCGTTCCGACCTTCAATGATCATGATCAGAGTACGACGGCAAACAGACTAACGAGGATCAAACCGCATTGCATATATATGGGAGGCAAAATTACATATGCGGCTCTCACCTGAAGAAATTGGCCAAATATTCAGTGAAAAATAAAAATATGTTTCAAGAAGCAATCATTTCCTCTCGCGCAATGAAAATTAATTGATGAAAGCGATTCTGTAAATGATAGGTGGTTTGCCTCGATCTAATCACGAAATTTGCCAAATATTCCGTGAAAAATAAACATATGTTTCAAGAACCAATAATTTCCTCTCGTACAATTAAAATGAATTCATGAAAATAAATCGGCATATGCTATATGGCTTGCTCCAATTTACACAAGTAATTGGCCAAATATTCTATGAAAAACAAAAACATGTTTCAAGAAAAAATCATTTCCTCTCGCGCATTCAACATCCTACCGATTGGGCAGAAATTGGCAAACTGCATTATTGTACTTTTAACCCACTGAAACCGCGTGTCATGTTTTTTACATGGCCTCTAGCTATTCAACTCAAGTTTTTGGATAATAAATAAATGCCAATTCCATTGTAAACCCGTCGAACTATACAATAGGAGCATCGTCACTTCCACTTAACAAGATTTTTCGCTCTTTATTTGCATTCGTCAGAGCACAACTAACGATAATTACAACGAAATTCATCAGCAGCTACGATGATGGCAATTAGAAATCAAAACAAACCTCTCAGTGCAAGTACTGGGTCTATGCCTGACGGAAATATGAGTTTGGTGCTTATTCAAGTCCGCAAACTTGACTTAAACAATTAACATTACGTTCCGTGGATTCAATGACGGTGTATGCTTGAATGAGCTGGTAGCCTTTAGAACACTATTTGCGTATTTATTAAAATGTGTTGCGTTCACATAAATTCGCGCGTGCGCAGGCAATCAATATTTTGCTAAATTATAAACAAAAATTAGCAAACGTTAAAAAGCACTATAAGCACCAGTAATCATATAATATGAGTTCCTAGATAATAATGTACAATAATTTGATAACGAAATAAAAATAAGGCGAGATCACCAGAATTAATCAACCGATCATAATCTAAACAGCATATCAGTACACAGGCATTACCTTAAATGCCACTAACCTGGAGAGATACGTTTTCGATTGAGCCTGGAACTTAGCTGACCATGCAACACAACAAAGCTCTCCTCCGTTAAGTTTGGATTGCACACAGCCTCGCGTATATCCGTACATCCCGCGGCGGGAGGGCCATAAGAAGGCGCCCGAATGCCAATGTTCTGATTGCTCTGATCACCGGCTTACAGTTTATAATTAAAAAACCAAAACGTACATTTTATTTATCAAATAAAAGATAGATGTGGATTTCTAAAACTAACATGTGACTGTCACGATACTTAGATTGTTAGGTGGAAAATATTAATAACAGAAGTTGTACCTGACGCAAAGCCCTAGAAAATATGAGTCGGTGTAAAACTGTAAACCGCCCATAACTTGCGGCTCCCGTGGTGCTATAAATGAGTTGGATGATTTCGAACAAAATGCTCGACGGTTCAATCACTTCTTGCACCCATTCTTGCTACTACAGAGGTGTTTCAGATAATGACAAAAACATGATCAATTATTTGAATCGCATTTTTTATCTTATGTCATACTAAATTTACACTAACAATGCATATAATTAAATCCTACCACTAAATTTATAGTTTGTATAACATAAACGTTGCATAGGAGCGAACATTGATTGCGCGGGCGGTGATAACATCTACTTTAATCAAGGTTGCGAACTTGATATAAGCACCTGACCCATTAAGCAATTACATGTTGTCCGTGTAAACTAAGAATTGTATAGTGTAAAAAATGCAATTCATTCAGTAGACCAATTTCGTCCTTATTGGGAACTCATCATTTACTGGACAGAAATTGCCGCGGACAGGGCTCGAACCTGGGCACGTCTGCTTCGGAATCTAGTGCTCTAACCACTGAGCCAGCCTGCCGCGCACTACACAAAATTTTCAGTCATATACTAACTAATGTAACAAGGTTATTTTATTTCTTTTTCTTTTTAGGTGGGACTCACATGGCATTCATTTAGACCAAAAGTTCCAACTAACCATCACCAATCTAGCATTATTGAACAGACACCACACTAGATGGGAAAGTGGTGTTGAAATGAACATTTATATAATTAAAGAAAAATTGATTTCAAGGGCGATGATAACAATTACATTTTAATCAAGGTTGCAAACTTGATATAAAAACCCGACTCATTAAGTATATACAATTTGTCAGTATAAACTAAGGATTGTGTAGTGGAGAATCATAGGAAAGAAAATGCAGTTCATTTAAAAAACCATGTTCTCGTTCTAATTTCTTAACTCCTCTAGAAGTAGCTAAAATTTCTGCAATTATGAACAATTCATATATAAATGTTTATAGCTTATATACAATGCTCATCATTGGAAATAAAAACGATCACTGGAATCGATGTTACTATCTGAAGACAGCAATGAACACGATAATTTACTTAACCGTTCACCAATCGCAGTGCTCCCACTATATTTGAGCAACAGTTGCAATTTAAAAGTTATAGAGAGCTAAATTAATGAAGTAGCCGTCTGCAAACTGTTAACCTAATTATTGGGCACGTATGCACTCATGATAGCATTTTAGCTAAATTTAATTACTCTTTAGTAATAGCATAATATATTTAAGTTAGGAATTTACATAATAGGGATTTGTGAATACTCATCATAACGAGAAACGATTTCATGCCTATAAAACATATCTCATAAAATTGAATAAAACTTATTTATTTATCGCATAAACAGAGTACTTTTTATTATAACAAATGGCAAAAATAATAAGGCTGCAGATTTGTTTCACCTTACTTAAAAGCGCACACGCTAATGCAGGTCAAAGTAAAAACACATCATAACTAACCTGAAAGACACGTTGACATGTATTCGGCGTTACAACTAAAGGACATGTCTGCATCAACATCATTTATACTTTGGTCAAAGTCACTACCCAATAATGGTTGACTAATAATAGAAGGACCAATCGCATCCAGAAGTGGTTCACTCGAGTTAATGGCTAGTGTGTCATTGAAGCCGTGTTGAGCCTTCCGTCCACTGCCAAACAAACCAGAACAGCTCTGCGCACTTTGAAAATGCCCTGAAGGTAGACTGACGTAGGCTAATCCATAAACATTCACCAGATGCTCTGTGACCAGAGCAACACAGTGAACCAAACATTGCGCAACTTCAGAAACATTGTTTAACTAGATGACAGATAAAAGTGGAAAACATTTAAAAGAAAAATCACGACAAGAATGAGTATTCATTTATTGATTTGATAAAAATACGCGCACATAACCTACTATGAGCGAGGTGAACGAAATGGGGCTTAATCAAGCTAACTAAAGATAGGCACGAACAACCAGTGAAGAGAATTACATAAGTATTTTATACCGACACTTCATTACAGCATAACTATGAAATTTATAATAAAGGTCGTCAAATCCTATTGGAAGATCGAGACTGTGCAAATATGATCATTCCTAACTAACTTTACTGGAATAAAAAACTGTTCGGGTGCTATAATGCTACCAGTGTAGCCCAATGATTCAAAAATGCACAAAAACGATCACAACAACAATAAGGACCTGTCTCCAGTGATGTCTAGAAAAAACAAAAATCTAACGTACACATTGAGGTACTGTTATGCGAGCCTGAAAACGGATGTAAATAAATTTTTTTACGTGTTTCGGTCCTATAAGCCATTCACCAGCAAGATTCGGAACTAAGCCGCAAACCGATCACTAATGAGGAACCAATAAACAGTGCAATCTCTATATTACTTGCATTTTAAATCAATATTAATCAAATTTACATATAATCATTCATAGTGAGAATCCACAATGCATGCGTTTGCAACTAACAAAAAGTAAGTTATAAACGGAAGCAACATCGAAAATTTTTGAAATAAACAAAATAGCATAGAATAATAATAAAACTTCTTCAGAACAACTGCTACTTTGGAACATGTTTTACATGCATATGCTTTAAAGACGCATTGTAAATGATTATATGTATAGTTTACTCTTAAATTGAATCAATAGTCATACATCGAGGAGATTGCACTGTTAACTTGTATCAAATTACTTAAACAATAATTTCGTGCGTATGGCATATAAAATCTTCGCCAATGCGATTTCAAATCCAATTCAAAATATAAAATATATACCTAGTCTGAAGGGAGTACCAACGCAATAGATTTCTTAATAGGCAGAATTGCACCAAAATTGAGAATTCTTACCTGGTACATCAGCAGATTCATACACTCTGGCCTTGATACTAGGTACGCAATACCTGATACAAACTTGCAAGTGTATTAACTCTCCGAAACAAACAATATATAACGAATATATATTATATTGAATGATGTCATAATTAATACGACATGTGATAACTGATGCTGATCAAGGCCAGAGTTTATCGATCTGCAGCAGTAACAGGTGTTCATAAGCAAGAGTTCTTAATATTTGTGTAGTTTAGCCTAACCAGAAATCCATTATGTTGATATCTTTTATAGGATCGGTATATATTACATATAGTGAGTTGGCTTCGAAGTCGCATTGTCGAAGATTTTGTACCAGGTTAGCTCCAATACTGCTGGTATACACATTCGTATAGAAGATTACACCGCCCTATTTTCCCAAATTCCTCACTAAAATATATGGTGGGTATAGGATGCAATACCGGCTCCTACTGATGAGTCACTAATGAGCACGAAACGAATTTGCACATTAAATTATACCTTTTGTCCATGCTGATATCGGTTTATCATTCTGTTTCTAGTTGAACAAATCTGTTACTAGCTGCGCAGCCTCTAATAAACAATTGTATATTTCTAATTAGGAAGAAAAAACACATTAATAACAAAGTGGATAATGGCCGTTTATTGTATATATATATATATATATATATATATATATATATATATATATATATATATATATATATATACATATATATATACATAAATATATATATATATATATATATTATTTTTCCGCAACAAATATCATATAACTATTATATATTTTGTTAAATGATGCCATGACTACCGCGAAATGTGATAATCAATATCGATCGAGGCAAGAGGGTATGGATTTGCTGGAGTAACAGTTGTTCATAAGTATTTGTATTTCTCAATTATGTTGAAATTTCACATGTCCTGAAATCTATTATATTGGTACCAGGTACCGTCTCCGAAACCATAGTGTTGATACCCTTTTATAGGCTCGGTAATATATTATATATACTGAGTTCACCTTGAAGTCGCATTGTCGAAGATTTCATAGGACGTTAAGTCCATTTGATTTACTGGAGTAACAAGTGTTCAGAAATAGTTGTAATTCTCAATTTCGGTGAGCTATACCATCATTTTGGTACCATGTACCGACTCGGAAACAATAGTGTTAGTATCATGTACCTTTTCGATACAATAATGTTGGTACCGGTTACTAACACAATAGCCATAGTGTTAGTATCCTTTACAGACTCGGTATATATATTATATATTATATAGAGTGAGTTAGCGTTGAAGTCGCATTGTCGAGACTATATAATGTTAGCTTCACTACTGCATGTTTACACATTCGTCTATGAGATTGTATCGTCCTATCATCCTGCATTCCTCACCCAAACATAAATAGTGGCTAAAGGGCGTAATACCGGCTCCTACTGATGAGTCGCCAGTAAGCACGAAACGAATGTGCACGAGATTATACTTTCCGTTCATGCTGTCTTTGGTTTATCCTTCTGGTCACAACTGAACTTATTTGTTACTAGGTTCGCAACACCTAAAACATCCTTGCATATATAATTAAACGAACATTGGTTGCGCGGGTGGTGATAACAATTATTATAATCAAGGTTGCGGTCTAGATATAAACACCTGACCCATTAATTACTTACATACACTATACAATTCTTAGTTTATACTGACATATGTAAGTAATTAATGGGTCAGGTGTTTATATCAAGACCGCAACCTTGATTATAATAATCCTTGCATATATATTAGCTCTCCGCAACAAAAAGACTTTAACGTTAAGTCCATTATTGTCAAAATAAATATGCGAATAGGATATTGTATCGCCCAATTGTCTCACATTTCTTGATCAAATATATAGTTGGTAAAGGGCGTAGTACCGGATTCAATTGAGAAGTCAATAGTAAGCAAGAAATGCAAGTGAATGTGAGATTATTTCTTTCGTTCATGCTGACTTTTGTATATCTTTCTGGTCCCATTTCATCTTATATGCTAAAAGGCTTAGCTAGTTTGTCGAGATGAAGCTCATGCATTTTGTTTGGCGATGTTAACCGGATATTTATGCGCGCACAGCCGTTCACAAACGCACACACACACACACAAACACACACACACACACACACACACAACCTTAACATTTATTTTGAATAACAAATAACTAATTCTACTATTGACACTCCAACTGGTTACATCGTGCATATTTTTTAATATTTAGGCATTGATGTAGAAATGCAGCTAGAATATCAATGAAAAAATTATATCGAAAACCTTTCCAAATTTTCTTCTTTCGACAATCTATAGTAAGTAGAAACACGTGTCACACAGACTAAGCATATAATTAATGGCACAACAACATTGATATACTACTCTGAGCGTGATAGCTACCTTTGCAGGTGTTGAATGGCTTGTGCTAGAATGGTGTACAAATTAAATCTTATACTTAATAGAAAGCATGTGCAAATAAGGTAAAGAAAAACAGATAAACTACTGTATATACTTGACCACACAGTTAAATTTCCAGCTTAACGATGATTCACAGACCTATTCAGCATGTCTGACAGAATTAGATCGATTAAGACATGTGATTGGTTGGATATGTGTCCACTAATAAGTAACCAGACATAAACAAAGCGCTGTGGTAAGGTTGCAGTCTTAGATATCATATAATTTTCTTCATTTCTCCCCATATTTCTTTCAATATCACTCTCTTCTAATGTATTATAATTCGCTTATCTAAGTGCACGTTTGAATGTGTACTCGAGACATGTGGCAAAATTTATAAGAAAATTCCCACCTTATGGAAAGATAGAAGAAGATGAATGACAAGCGTCTGTTGAGGACAAGGCAAACGAGGAAAAAGCATTTTGGCGAAATCAACAGAGACGATCATTTAATATTATCAAATGCTTCAAAGTAACATGCGCAGTGAAACCAATTCGAAGTCCGCCATGCCGAACGCTAGATTGTTTTAGTTGAATATGGTTACACCAAATAAAAGCCATCACTGGAGAATAGATCCTACATTCGGCATGATAGTCTGAGCCCTATACCTGTAGCAGTCTTGTGACCTTGAAGTCTAAACCAGACCGCATTTTGCTTGTGCGGGACAATTGGTAGCACTCATAGGTCGGTAAAATCTTGAACTTCCTTCATATTCAGATGATGTAATTTTTGGCCTCAATTGATGGGTTCTCACTTGTCCCTTCTTCTTTAAGCCTTCAATTAGCTGATTGTCTGAAAATGACGTTGGATCAAGATTTTCCATTGTTCTTTGACCAAATTTTCGAGACTTCATTTCCAGTCTCATCTTCAGGGTTGACACAATACGCACAGGAGTAAAACACAACTTGTGACAAATGTGGTATTCTCATTCAAGACAGATATATTTATATCTATTTTAATTCTAAAAGTACTTTTAATTGTCTTCCTAATATCCGGTCTTCATACCTAGTCTCTAATACTCAAATGTATACAAAGACTTATCCCTGTCCCCCTCTGCGCACACAACTACTTATAAACATGTGTATTTTACTAAAGTGACATTTATTGAATAACTATAAGCACACTTAATGTATTGACAAACACGCCTATCACTGATATCTATATTTTAATTTCTGTTCCGGACGCATAGAAAGATCAACAAATTTTGAATTCAATGTTGCAGTAATCCTCACATGCCCCCCAGTTCACCTAATTCCAACCAGCTTGCAATCGGTTATAGACAGAGAGATTAAAAAACTATTGAGAGTCTATAGAGTATTATTCTATCGTTTTGACAAGACCGAATACGGAGTTTACACTAACCAAATCGTCTCTCAGCCAAATACACATTAATACTCATATCCTATATAAATTAGTTTCTCAATTAAAATATCTGTATCGTATATACCTATATAATAAATTTTATATTTAGTTACTTATTCATAATTACATATATACTCACTTCATATATAAAAAGAAGAAAAAACATCCATGTAATTCCATAGGCTATATATAATGTATATATAGATAAGCATATAAGCAACCATGTGGGTTATTCCCACATCTTTTATAAATATCTTTATATACTTCATATATATACCTATCTATATATATATACCTACGTGTATACACTATATATATAAACGAATATATATATATATATATATATAAACAGCAATCTTTTATATTTAAATTTTATTTTTACTTATTTATATTTAAATATACACACACCCACATCTTATAAAATATCCATTTATACATACGTCCACACGCTATCTCAGTATATATAGATAAGCATATAAGCAACCATGTGGGTTCATCCCACATCTTTTATAAATATCTATATATCCATGATATATATATATATATATATACGTGTATATACCATATATATAATATGAATCTCATACAAGCAACACTGTGAGTCCCGCAACGGATAAATTATATCAGTCAAAATACTTTTTATATATCTCTTTTATTGTCTATCTATATACCCCTAGATATATATATATATATATATATGTAGATATATGTATCTATAGGCAATTGAAATGGGTTCTTTTAAAATTCAACCACTTACAATTTCTCCTTGCGTGTATAGTATATATACTAATTTTAATTACAATTTATATGTATATATAAATATCAAAGTGTATATATATTCCCGTCTACACCTCATATATATATATATATATATATTTATATATACATAATGCCTATCTCAATTCACATAAGCAACCATGTGAGCTTTTCTCACCTTATATATAAAATCTAAATATTCTTCTACATATATATTGTTAATATCTAAATAATCATTTAAGCAACCATGTGAGTTCACCCCACATCTTATATGAATATTTAGAATCATCCATATATATGTATTTGCGAAATATATATATATATATATACCCATATTTGTTAAATATCTTTAGATAAACATATAAGCAACAACGTGAAATTCTCTCACATCTTATGTAAATTGAAATGTTCACCATATATATACATATATAACTATAGCCATATTACCGCTCTCTAACTCCATCTTATTCGTTCTGTTTTTTCCCTTTCATAGTCGCGGTCTCTTATTTAGATTTATTGATAGCTCTGATTCCTCTAATCTACGTTTCTTTCCATTCGAGAAGGCTTCATTAAATATTGGGCCTAATGATTTTTCTACACATGTCATATTCATGACGTTCATTCCTGATTTTATTTCAATTGATTCTCTAATCAACCTGGTTAATCTATTTCGGTTACATAGTGCAATCCGTTTACAGCCGTCCCAGTTTATCTGATGACCTGTCTCCATTGAGTGCCTGGCTAGATCTGATCTATGACTATGTCTGTATTTGCATGCAGTCTTATGTTAAGTATTCTTTAATGTATAATCTAGAAGTAGGTGTATTTTCTTATTCTATGGCACAGAAATTCGGACATCTTATAAGTTGGAGAATTCTGGACATTGACTTGACCTAAGTGGATTATCTTGTTTATGAATTTTAACTAGACCATACACTCTGGGAGAGAGTGAATCTCTTTGTATTAATGATTTACCAAGTACTGAATCCAATTCCCCAGATCCAATACAACGGACAAATTACAAGGTGAGGTTAAAGCTTTAATTAATCAAATGATTGGATCTGGGGAATTGGATTCAGTACTTGGTAAATCATTAATACAAAGAGATTCACTCTCTCCCAGAGTGTATGGTCTAGTTAAAATTCATAAACAAGATAATCCACTTAGGTTAATTGTCAATGTCCAGAATTCTCCAACTTATAAGATGTCCAAATTTCTGTGCCATAGAATAAGAAAATACACCTATTTTCTAGATTATACATTAAAGAATACTTATCACTTTACTGATATTATTAGTAAATATAAATTATTAGAGAATGATAAACTGGCAAGCCTGGATGTGGTATCTATGTATACGAACATTCCGGTACAGGTTGCATTAGAGTGTGTCCAACGTTGCCTAACGGAATACCCTGAAATACTAGAAGGGAGTAAAATGATGTTAAGTAGTATTATGGAAATGTTAAAAATTTGTATGTCCTCTACATACTTTATATTTAGAAATGAATTCTACCTTCAAGTTAAGGGTGTTCCTATGGGACAACCATTATCAGTCCCAGTCGCTAATATTTATATGCATTATTTAGAAAAAAATCTCCTACTTAGATCTCCTCTCAAACCAAGCTTATATTTAAGATTCCTAGATGACATCTTCCTAATTTGGAATCACGGGGACAATGAGTTGGAGAATTTTCTGTATTTAGCTAATCAACTGGGAGAGGTAAAATTCACATTGGAAAAAGAAAACAAAGAAGAATTATCGTTTCTAGATGTAAAATTAAATCGAATGGGTCAGACATTAGAGAAAGATATTTACAGGAAGGATACTTATTCTGGTATCCTCCTGAATTATTGCTCTAATCACCCGTTTGGGATGAAAATAGGCATTCTAAAATCTATGATAATAAGAAGTCTTAAAATAGTGGATTTAAAATATAGGGATAAAGAACTGATGAAATTGAAAGACATATTCAGGATAAATGGTTATCCAAAAAAATTAACTGAGAAAATCATAAAGGAGACATTATTGCGATTTAATAGAAGAATAACCCAGGAGAAACGGGCAGGAGATTTAGATAATCATAATGAAGATAAGCACAGAACTCTGGTTCTACCAGACTCCAAATTAAGTAGAAAGATTAGGTTTTTAGCAACAAAATACAACATAAGAACAGTGTTAAGACAACCAGTTACAATAGGCAATAAGTTACCGAATCAGAAAGAAAAAATAGAACCTCTCAACACATCAGGGGTTTATGAGATACCTTGTAAAGATTGCAATCTTAGGTATATAGGTGAAACCATGCGTCCAATAAAGGTACGTAGAGGTGAACATAAGACTGCATGCAAATACAGACATAGTCATAGATCAGATCTAGCCAGGCACTCAATGGAGACAGGTCATCAGATAAACTGGGACGGCTGTAAACGGATTGCACTATGTAACCGAAATAGATTAACCAGGTTGATTAGAGAATCAATTGAAATAAAATCAGGAATGAACGTCATGAATATGACATGTGTAGAAAAATCATTAGGCCCAATATTTAATGAAGCCTTCTCGAATGGAAAGAAACGTAGATTAGAGGAATCAGAGCTATCAATAAATCTAAATAAGAGACCGCGACTATGAAAGGGGAAAAACAGAACGAATAAGATGGAGTTAGAGAGCGGTAATATGGCTATAGTTATATATGTATATATATGGTGAACATTTCAATTTACATAAGATGTGAGAGAATTTCACGTTGTTGCTTATATGTTTATCTAAAGATATTTAACAAATATGGGTATATATATATATATATTTCGCAAATACATATATATGGATGATTCTAAATATTCATATAAGATGTGGGGTGAACTCACATGGTTGCTTAAATGATTATTTAGATATTAACAATATATATGTAGAAGAATATTTAGATTTTATATATAAGGTGAGAAAAGCTCACATGGTTGCTTATGTGAATTGAGATAGGCATTATGTATATATAAATATATATATATATATATATATGAGGTGTAGACGGGAATATATATACACTTTGATATTTATATATACATATAAATTGTAATTAAAATTAGTATATATACTATACACGCAAGGAGAAATTGTAAGTGGTTGAATTTTAAAAGAACCCATTTCAATTGCCTATAGATACATATATCTACATATATATATATATATATATCTAGGGTATATAGATAGACAATAAAAGAGATATATAAAAAGTATTTTGACTGATATAATTTATCCGTTGCGGGACTCACAGTGTTGCTTGTATGAGATTCATATTATATATATGGTATATACACGTATATATATATATATAATCATGGATATATAGATATTTATAAAAGATGTGGGATGAACCCACATGGTTGCTTATATGCTTATCTATATATACTGAGATAGCGTGTGGACGTATGTATAAATGGATATTTTATAAGATGTGGGTGTGTGTATATTTAAATATAAATAAGTAAAAATAAAATTTAAATATAAAAGATTGCTGATTTTATATATATATATATATATATATATATATATATAATATATCGTTTATATATATAGTGTATACACGTAGGTATATATATATATATATATATATATATATATATATAGGTATATATATGAAGTATATAAAGATATTTATAAAGATATTAGGGAATAACCCACATGGTTGCTTATATGCTTATCAATACATTAAGTGTGCTTATAGTTATTCAATAAATGTCACTTTAGTAAAATACACATGTTGTGTTGTGTGCGCAGAGGGGGACAGGGATAAGTCTTTGTATACATTTGAGTATTAGAGACTAGGTATGAAGACCGGATATTAGGAAGACAATTAAAAGTACTTTTAGAATTAAAATAGATATAAATATATCTGTCTTGAATGAGAATACCACATTTGTCACAAGTTGTGTTTTACTCCTGTGCGTATTGTGTCAACCCTGAAGATGAGACTGGAAATGAAGTCTCGAAAATTAGGTCAAAGAACAATGGAAAATCTTGATCCAACGTCATTTTCAGACAATCAGCTAATTGAAGGCTTAAAGAAGAAGGGACAAGTGAGAACCCATCAATTGAGGCCAAAAATTACATCATCTGAATATGAAGGAAGTTCAAGATTTTACCGACCTATGAGTGCTACCAATTGTCCCGCACAAGCAAAATGCGGTCAAATCCGAAATAGAGTTTCAATCTGCACTACAAATGGTAGATTTGGTGTTAATTCGCAGCCCACACATTATTAGGAATTTGCGGCTGATAGGCGTCGGCTCTTAAATAATGATATGATGCTTTTCATTAGTAGCTTAGATAAAGCAAACACCTTATTTAAGAAAGCTTAATTATATGCAAAATAACTGTACATATGTGCAGCACACATCAGCAGACACACACACACACACACACGCAACAGATATAATAGCGCCATCTTCCTCCCGTTAACGTGCATACATTAATGGATATTACAGATTAGAACAGAGAGCTCGGAAAGAGCTTGATGCTGTGTCTGAATGAACAGGGCCTGTCTAATGGACGAATCTAGGTCAAATAGGCAGCGAGTAGTCCATTATGCTTATGGACGCGCGAATGTTTCTCCATTGCTTATGGGGTAGTTTCGTCAGAGGTCTTCATCTTAACTTGTCTGGAAGGTAATGATAAAAGCCATGATACACCGACTATGCCATTATAATGCTTACGTTCTCAGTATCGGAATGAATTTAAGCGCCGTATCTACACACAGTTTCAGTCTCCAGAACGCAAGTGCTATTGAATAAGAGACACTCGTGTGAGATCTATTGTTCCGGATGCTCTGAACAAGATTCACCTTTCGAAGAGAGCTTGGAAACTGGAAATGGAAACGATGAACATGTGTTATTATTACCCCTCATTATAGTCTGCTAAAGTGATAAATTCAATTTATTACGCAGGCGGATTAATTACATAGTTTAAATAATGATTGACTGCGCAAGTGACGATACCAATTCTTTAAATCAAGTTTGCTAGCTTCATAAAAATAACGATGCCATTGCGTATAATTAGTCACTGCACAAAAACAACCATCATTCACAAGTAATGACAGTTTCCATTGACTAACGAGGATCAAACCACATACAATTAATCAGTTTGCATTCATGTTGTATAAAAATTTCTTTCTACTTAGACGTGGAGTAAGAACGATGCATCTGATAGCTTCCACTTTGCGTAACTCGTTTTCACATGGTTTGGGATGTGATTATGATAAACAATGCGTGCAGTTACTGATGAAATTTTCTTTCCATTGTCAACAAAGTTTCGTGTAAACTGCTCATGGATTCGCTTCTTTACTAATCGTTAATAACGATCTAAATAGCACATTGGGCAACAATCGACTGTATATACATAAACAATATTCGTTTGTGAGATTTAAAGCTTATTATTTACATTTAATTTCAGCAGGCGCTGAAATCTGATTGACCACGTTGTCAAGCATCATGCTCTGAGTTTTGATTGCGTACATATATTAACCGTCATAACATATTCTAGGATGAATATGTCGAAGCTGAGCGATATAGTTGGCCGAATCTTCGCGGCAATTATTCGTTTTCGATACACTATAACAATATTTTACTTTCATAAACCTCACCATATCCACAATGAAGTAAAACGCCGTGTTTTCTCTCATGGCGTGGCAATGGCGTCGTACAACATTTTAACCAAAGAAAGCTTTCTTATGGATTAGTAGCTTAAATTGAGAAATCAATTGTCCAATGAAATATGTTAGGAGGCAGCTCTATACAGCACAGTAAAGCAGCTGTTTTTACAGAACTCAGCTCCATTGCACAATATGGTATTTCATTAGGAGAATTTTGAATCTAGTGATTTATTCTGTAAATTTATCGACAATAACCACCCACCATTTTCTATATTAACAAGTCATCTAACAATTATCATCAACAAGAGCACGAAAGATGTTTTAGTTAAAATTAATGGTCAATATTTTACGCAAGCCAATGAAATGACGACAAGCAGTCTTTTATCGAGTTCAGTGGCTGATTTTGATATGCTCAATCTAGAAGCATTAAAACTACAAACTTTATATTTTAAAAAACTGCCAAACCTACTGAGTACGTGTGACTGACGGTAGTTTAGCTACGTTGTCCAACTGGTTAAATACAATGAGATTGGTGTTCATATCAAGCTCGTAAGCTTGATTTATAAAATTGTTCTCACCAACCGCGCAATCGATGATTGTTAAATCATATACCTCATAGATATGTGGCGAAAGATGCAAAAAGTTAATGTTCGTGACTGTATTGAAACTGTGCATCCGACAATTCCAGTCAAGTACAACGTGTGCGAGACTACAATAGGTGAGATCCGCAATTTGATACTCGCTAGTCAGTTTGCCATATGCACATCTGATGAACATGGAAGATCCAAGCGCGTCAGCACTTGTAACTGACGGCAGTTCTGCAATGTTGCGTGACTTGTTAGATACAATGGGATTATTGTTAATCTCAAGTTCGCAAACTTGATTAATGGAACACAGTAAATTGTCAAAATTCTAAGACCAAATTTTCAACAAGCAATATTACCGAATAAATGTCGTTATAATCTACTTCTTTGGAGAAAACAGAAAATAAAGAATAAATTAGTCCATATTTAAGGTAAGATTTCATTTATAATAAGCATTTGATGATCGATAACTAATTGTATCTGAAATCACATCACGCTCAATTTAATAATTTTTTTGCCACTTGAGGTCAGGCCAAGAAAGTGAAATTCAGTTTGATGTTCCTTCCAAAATCTACGATGATTAACATTAATGTTTTTAATTAAAAACGCAGTACTAATAGACAAAGGTTAAGATATTGAAAGAAACACCAAAATATTACCATGAAAACATATAATTAACAGAAAAAATTAAACTTCCGAGTCAGGAAGAAAATAAGGTTCGACTTGAGGCAAGTTAGCCTTACCTCAACGTGTTTGTCAGCGATTTTCAACAACCAGCGCAATCTCAACTCCGGCACAGATCGATAACCATGGGCAATGCTGTGCATCAAGTCTATTAATAAATGCGCTTCTTCACAGGCCGACGAAGTCTTTTGCTGCGCTTCTAACTGAGCGGCTAATACACTTCGCGCGGAAGGTCGAGCGTGGGCAGAAGACAGAACAGCAGAAGAAGCAGACCCGCTTGTTTGACCCAGATTGACAGACCCCGCGGTCTTGTGCAAGTTGGCCACAGAGCTTAGACTGCTCGGAAACGAGCCAGAACCTCCGCCAATGTGACCGCTGACCATTGATGAGCCGATGATTTCACCGACGTCGCGTTGTAACAAAACTAACATTTAAACGGCGGAATTGTTTGGTGGCAAACATGCACAAAACCAAATATATCTTTAAATATATACCAGTACGGCTTTTAAAGGTATACGATTTAGTCCTATTCATATTTGCTAACATAAAAGACGTTGACGTGAAATATAAACTGTAAAACATTATTTTATAATACGGTTAGGTGTAAAAATTATATAAACAATTTTTATATGAAAATTTTTAGTATAATCATTCTCAGAAAAATTAGCAATACATCAGCATATTAAAAACTGATGCTTCGTTGCAGCATAGGCGTGAAAAATCATTTGAACATAGAAGGAAGAATGAGGCGAAAATATGTATCTGCACAGAATAAGGACACGAATAACCTTAGACTACCTCCAATTACATACGTAATGCCGAGTAATCTACAAAAGTATCTATTCATAACAGGGCGTAACACAAATATTTCAATGGGTATTTTTGGCTCACCTTCTAAGGATTGTACTTATACCATAATTAAAAGGAAAGATGGAGTAATTCAACCTAAAGTATATAATACGATCGAGCCAGTCACACACACACACACATATATATATAAATATATATATATATATATATATATACTTTTCTAATGAATTTTAATGAGTATAGTTTCAAATATATGTGCGGAAGCAGATACGTAGGACGAATAAAGAAGCTAATCAATACAATCCATCAACACTTGTCTCAAAAGATGACCCAGAAAGAAGTGTAACGATTCGATAAAACAACAATTTCCAATCATATTGAATAAATTCCTTCTACCACTAAACGAAAGGCCATAAAATTACATTACAACATAGCAATAATTCAAAGTTCTACGAAGGTTACTATTAATATATTTTTCATTAAGAATACAGTCTTAATAGACAAAGGTTGAAACATTAATTTAAACAACTAACTATAACCAATACAAATCTAATAAGCAGTGAAAAACTAAAATCTGAATCAGGAAGAGAAAAATGGTTATCTTGAGCCAAGTTATCCTTGGCCTAGAAATTCATCATAACAGATTTGCTTAAGTCTGTATAAAAATTGAATACAAAGTTTCTTGTTTTTGGAAATTGGAACGACAAATTGTTTTTTTATCGTTTTGAAATATGCTGAATTTTGGCCAATGCCATGACTTCTTTATTTTTTTTGTCTAATTTGATCCAACTAGAATAGTTGAAAATGATGAAAACTCGAACTAGTGTAGATACTAGATGAAAAAGAAACTTAATGAGACTGTCACTAAATGCGAATACTCGGGAGAAGCAGAAGCAAAAATTTATTGCGCGGGTGTTGATAAATATTATTTAAACCAAGTTTACAGATTTAAAACAAACACCAGCCTTAAACAATAATTGATTGCGCGTGTGGTGGTAACAGTTCTTTAAATCAATTTTGCGAGCTTGAAGTAAACACCAATCCCATTGTATTTAACCAGTCATCGAACAACATAACTAGCCGTGGTTTTGTTATGTTTTTCGACGACTGGTTAAATACAATGGGAATGGTGTTTACTTCAAGCTCGCAAAATTAATATAAAGAAACCCCAACATTATTCTATTTAACCAGTAATGCAACGTAGCAAACCTAACGTCAGTCGAATGTTCAGGTACGTTCGACCTTCAGAGCACGCCGAAAATCTGATTAATGAGGATCAAACCGCAATGTCTATTTAACGTATAGGAAATTCGAAATACGGCTCTGACTCCGAGTTGTCTCACATAACACATCTGCATAAGAAATAAACGTATTAGTTTTACTATGCAGATTGGATGTTGAGCTCAGCTAAGCAACTATTGCATACAAAACGAATAAAAAGATATAAGACAGCATGACAACAGCAACGAACGCAACCGAGTTTCTCATTGATTGGAGTCAAAGACTCCGAGGCAGATGAGTCCAGGTTTGAGCGCTTTCCTCAGCAAGTTCTGGACAGTACCTCAAGAGTTCCCAATAAGGATGAAATCTGTCTACCGAATAAACTTTCTTTTCCGCACTCTAAGATGTCTTTTTATACTGAAACATGTATAAATAATGGGATTGATGTTTATATCAAGTACTCAACTTCGAATAAAATAATTGTTAACACCGCCCGCGCAATCACTGATCATTTAAGTAAATCATATCTGAGGCAACTAGAGATGAAAGTCGTGTTTTTTTAATGCATTATACTAGGTGTGCTTTACGGTTTGGGTCTCAGCGCTGGTTTTTCGGTGTACTCTGATATTAGTGCGAAATGATGTATTATTTTTAATTGCCAATGTTATATGACTGGTTCGAAACGGGAATGGTGATTATTTGAACTCCGTAAATTTGGTTTAATAACAAGTGATTCCACCTATACTGAGCAGTAGACAAATTGTGTTTGACGCCTATTCCGGCGTTCCCTTATTACCTTGGCGTTAAAAGGTTTTCAGGCTAGCAAAGAGATTAACAAGTGCTTGTATAAATTATAAATATAGACTATACATTGAATTATTTCGATTCAGGAAGTTCTTCCGAGTGTGGATTTGAAAACTAAGCTTTATATAAGACATGCATTTTAATGACTACATGATGAACTATTCTGCAATAATCAATAAAAGCTAACCAGATTGTGGAGTAAGACCACCAGCTAAAACTGATCTCACGCTCGCATGATGCGAGGAAGGGAAGATGAAAGCTCCAGCTGGCGTAGTTGCTAAACTTAGATGGCCGGCGTTCGAAACGTCTGTGCCAGGCAGAAGAGGTTTTGTCGATGATAACAGGTGGCAAGTTTGTAGGTGAAATGAAATAGAGCCCAAAGTGTCACTGTTCAATGAACTCAGGGATGGCAGCGACGAACTCGTTTCATCCTTTGATTGTTTATCGATCAGAGCTTCAGAAAGTTGAAAAGTGTCACGCAAAATGCCAAAAAGCCTATGAAGCAGGTGTATCATCTGCAAAACATGAAAAAATGATTTAAAATTTTTATTATAAAAAATAAATTTTAATTACACTGTATAATACAGTATTAACAAAAAAACTTCTTTAAGGAAAATGTTAAAAACCGTGCAAAGGTTAAAAATAGCTTTGATAAAAAGAAAGTAAACATAAAATCAAGTGAAAATACTATTTTTATCAACGCTTTTTTTATTGAATTATCTAGCACCAAACCAACTGTATTTCGGTGCTGTTTCTATTAAGGAACAAAAAATAACGCATTGCACAGGCCATTTGCGGTCACTTTCTTCTTACAAGCCTTAATAAAAAGATGTAATATGAGTGCAATTTAATCTAGAAATAATTGATATATTGTAGTCTAATCTAAAAAAGTATACCTATAGAACAAGGTTTAAATATTTCTTCGTCAGTTCTAATCTTGACAGTAATATATGCTTTATGTAGTAAACCAAGAATAAAAATTTAAGGATTAGGATCGACTGCTTACTTACGCTAATTAACAAAAATCAGAAACGAAGTTAGAAGCAGGTGTAAAATGTGCGCGTATAAACACGCAAAGTCACCAATTTGTGTTTTGCTAAAATAAAAACTTTCATTTATTCAACTGAGACAAGATAACTACACAACTAATGGATTCTGCATTTCGCAATACGTTATCGTGTCTATTATTTAACAAAAGGGAAATCCGACTGGTTCGGTGTGTAATATTAAAAAATGATGCGATCAGATAGTGCGGAAATGATGACCCTTTTGGTAGCTGCGCTGAGTCAAAAATGCCTTTAAAATCAAATATTCATCATTCGTCAAATTCCAACTCCATACCGCTCTTAGCAGCTATTAAATGTGTAGAAGTAGACACTAGTGGGCTTCGGGTTGCAAACAGCCGATACATTGCGTTGATATGCATCAAGAGTTTCATAGAAATGGGCAGCTCAGTAGTCTCCGCGTCTTAACATTTCTAGTAATTATTTAGGATAATAAGTTCTGTTGTAATTGGGCAATCACATACATGGTTATTTAGTAAAGTAAGCTTTAATACCAAATAGTTGTGACTCTCTCTCCGCAGATTAGTATATGAACATTTAACAAACCGCAACAAACAGTATTTAACTGTCGTATATTTAACAAATCGAACAGTCTTGTCTGCGTGTGTCTGTCTGAGTATTAAGTTTTATATTGTTGTTGTATAATATAAAGAAGTAATCCTCCACAGTTTTCCTAAGTTTACTATACGCATAATTATCAATTATAATCAAGGTTCAATATGTCGAAGCATATTTCCTTTTTTAAACACGTTTGAATAAACATGCTTTAACAATAAAGTTATTTTATATGATTGAAAAGCAAAATAAGTTGGAACAAAGATTTTTCGGGTTTAATGTAGGTGAAAAAAATTAATTAATTTAAAAAATATATATATGAATGCCTATGCATAGGTTGAACTATAATTTCTCGCCTTGCGCTGTTGTCCTAAATGTATATAACCTGCGTCCTAACTACTCTCTATGCCTGTTTTGTCTTTATATATTTATATATGCGTTCATAATTAAGTATGAACAATACAAGACATCAGCTAAGGTAGAAAATAGTACGCTCATTAACTATAATCAAGGTTGCGATTTGGATATGAACACCTGACACTTATGTACATATATTTTTCAGTAGGCCATAACCACTGAGCCACCCTGCCGCAAACCTTTCCTGTAGAGTAGTATCTGTTCTATAAAGATAGATGGTGGATGATTAGATGGAACTTTAGGTCTACAGAGATTCCATATATGCTCCATCGAAAGGAAAAGCTAATCACAGAAAGATGTACAATGAAATTACGTAGTGTGCGGCAGGGTTGTTCAGTGGTTTGAGCACCAGCTTCCGAAGTATATGTGCCCAAATTCGAGCCCTGTCCACGGCAAAATTCTAGACTTTACTCAACAAGTTGCAAATAAGGATGAAACCTACCTACTGGATGAACGTTATACAATACTAAGTTTATTCATATAATTTTAAATATAATGGAATTGGAGCTTATCTCAGACTTGCAACATCAATGTAAACAATTATGAGTGAAGTGTTAACGAGAAGCAAATTAATGAAACTTCGTTTTTACACGTGTGTAAAACTAATGCTACCCGGAAAATTGACTAATACAGTCGTTTTTCACACAAATAAAATTTTTTTAAAAGATCCATGAGTCTAACCTGGTTAAAGAAGTCTGCACTCAACTCCGAATCGACCGACTTTAACACCATGTGAAGCGGCTCGATTTGGTCAAGTCCACCTTCGTCGTAATAGTCAAGAGTTTCAGCTGGAATAGCATTTTCACATTCGCTTTCTCGGTCATTCCACCATCTACCAGATTGTTCATTTGGATCGCGCGACGGTTTGGAGCGCATATCGCAATAGCCAGGAGACTGTCGACCAAGCCTAGAATCAGAAACACTGTTTTCAGGCTTAAGTTGATATTGGACTCGTTTTTCCAAGGATGGAGTGCTACAGAATTCATCGCTGTCAAGATTCGATTCAATAAGCATATCCTCGTTTTTGAACCGATGCGTTTTACGAAGTAATGAAGTTTTGTGCATGCTTCCCAATTGATAACCATCAGGTAGAGCATTCGTTTCAATGTCTAAACATAATATGAACAAAAATATGAATTGCATCCTACTGATTAAACGTAATCAATATAAGATTTACATATTCCAATTAAGCGAATAGCTAACAAACAGATGATAAAAGAGTAAGTACTCTTGAAGTCAAAATTCTGCTAAAAATGATCATTATCAAAATTTTAGGAAGATTTTAAAATGTCAAGCGAAACAGAACATCGAATAAGAGTAGCAGTCAGAAATGCTGTAGCTGTTAGTTAAAAATTCATGTTCGCATCTTCTTCCTTCAATGAAAATTTATGCTTAATATACTTAAATAGTGTAGTATTTTTAACTGTCTCATATGAAATACATGAATTTATGTTTTGTTCGAATAGCACGTAAGTATTGCGCATGTATGTTGGTTCAATTTAGGTAAGTGCGAGAGATATTATTGCCTTCGTTAATGTATATTGCATAGCGCATATTTGGTTATTTAAGCACATTTAAGAACAGCGTTCAAACTCATTAACGAATGTCTATTCAATTATGTTAGAAGCCTACACCAAATAAATCCTTGCTGTCTCTATTCACAAGAAACTTTTTTAAATTAAGTCTACATGACATACGGCAATAAGCCAAGTGCTTCTTCAGGTTTGGGACCTGGTGTGCCAAAGTCAGACACAATTACCATGGAAGCATCAACCATATAATGTAAAACAGGACCCAGTCCTCTCTAGTCATGAGAAATATACACTAGAAATGCAGGGTAAGACAAGTGAATAGTATTGCAGCTCAAAGGAAAATGCTGCACTTGATTATGAAAGTATGATCTACGGGCAGATCATGAAAAGTGTATTGTTAAATTCGAATACACAAATCGTCAAGCAGAAGGTGCTTCAACATCGTCTCGCATTTAAAAAGGAAATGAATATAACACAACTGTTAGGTGAAAATATTTACGATCGATTTAGGTTCAAATTAAATATGAAACTAATTATTATGTATAAATAATGCCGCCCTACACCGTTTCTTGAGATTTCTTGCAGCGACTGTAATAGCTGGAATCTTAAAAACGATATGAAAACCATCATAGTTGGGTTCAGCTTCTATTAGCTACAATACCTTGCTTTTCATGTTTTTTATATTATTCAAAAACCATTCTACTATTCTTTAATCAAGGTTCCGATCTTGATATAAATACATGACCCATTATGTGCATACGTTGGTCAGTATAAACTAAGCATTGTATAATGTAGAATGGGCAATTAATCTAGTAGACAATTTCGTCCTTATTGGGAACTCATCACGTACTGTCCAGAATTTGCCGTGGACAAGGCTCGAACCTGGGCACGTCTGCTTTGGAATCTGTTGCTCTAACCACTGAGCCATCCACAATATGTTATCATAGAACAGACACCACTGTATTGCGGCAGGGTGGCCCAGTCATTAGAGCACCAGAGTCCGAAGAAGACGTGCCCAGGTTCGAATCCTGTACGCGGAAAATTCTGGACAGTACGTAATGAGTTCCAAATAAGGACGAAACCGGTCTACTGGATGAATTGCCTTTTCCACACTATGCAATACTTAGTTTATACTGAATAATGTATGCATATAATGGATCAGGCGTTCATATCAAGATCGCAACCTGAATTAAAGAATTGTTATCAGCGCTCGCGCAACCAATGATCACTCAATCAATCTACTATATTTAGAATGTAGCACTGTGCATTACACATTCTAGATGAGAATTTGAGGCCACCTAATGATAGAGGTTAAAAAATACATGATTTTTGACCTTCGATGCAAACTTAATTAATTTCATTGATACCATTATCGGTAGTAGGCATGCACCTAGATTTCGTAACGTCAAATGACAATGCCAGTAGCCAATGGTCACGACCCGGTTAAATTTAAGCAAATATGAAGCAATATTTTTCAGAAGGATTGTTCAATGCAATTTGGAAATGAAAGAAGTTATGACAGTTTTTATCAAGTGGACTACAGTAAACTAGAAAAAAGAATTGGCCTTGAAATGGACGTTTAAGGCAGCTAAATTTCGCATGTTTAGGCAAAAGATGCTTTTTATAATATAATTCACTGCTGCATATATATATTAGAAATAATTTCTACTGTGTTCATCATCAATAAAACATTAATTATTTTGAAATGCGAGCCTTAATAAAATTCACCGTATCCTTCCCATGTGCAAAAAAGAAGAAATTTTATCAGATAAAAAAAACATTCCTTTCTCATTATCTACTCAAGTCTCTACAAATGAACATCTCTTTATATATAAATTGAAAGGCAAAACAAGATAGAAATATGTAAACATGGAGAGAGTGTGAAATAAGGGAAACATCCAATCAATTGCAAGCGTCACCTCCAGTTCAAGCTCAATGCCTGAACATGCTTCTTCTGCTTGCATAAATCCGGCTGCAATTTGTTTATTCATAAGGCTTCGTATGTGGCTAGCTCCATTTTGTTATTGCATTTAGTAATTATTTTAAATGCTACGTCTGGAGAACATACGTGTGATGTTTCAACGATGTGTTGCGCAATTGCAGACGTGTATTCACCATTTGATTTTATGCACGCGTTTAAGTTACAATGTTCTCTCATTGGAGTAGTTAACCGTCTTGTCGATCGTCCTACGTAAGTTGATCGACTACTTGCGCATGCATATTGATAAATATTATTTGATGACGACATTAATGGCTGTTTCTCGTTGATTGTTGGTAACGGCAAGTGTGTTACCCTAAATAACACGCGTAGTTTAGCTGCATTAAAGGTGCGTGTTAATGCTGCTTCAACTTTATTTTGCGCTATTCGGGAAACTGCATCTTCCTTAAATGGGATGTTCAGGTAGATTGTTTTCTTTTCTGGTCCGTAATACCTCTATTTCTGTTTAATTCCCCTTCTGATAAATGATTCAATTAATTGTCTGGGATATCCATTAGACATTAAATCGTTAATTGCTTTATTATATTCGTTTTCTTTTGAATCTTGACTAACCAACCTGTCAATTCGTGAAAAGCAGTCACGAACTGTTGATAATTTATATTGAGACGGGAAAAATCTGCTGTAATGCAAATACTGTGCAGACCAGGTTGGTTTATAGTAAATTGTTCTATTTAATTTACTGTCAGTTTTTTTCTTTAATAGTACATCTAAGAAAAGCAGACGATCATCTTTCTCGTGCTCTGACGTGAAACGGATATTCTTGTGCTTCGTTGAAACTTTGAAGCAGTGTTCGTGATTGCGGCCTGTTCTTAGAGTGTATATATTTAAACTTTATAGTACATATTGTGCAATTATGTTCTACAGGCCGATTCTTTCTAGATTATTCATGCATACATCCGCTAGAAGTAGTGCTATATTACATCCCATGGTAACACTATTGAACTAAGGGCAGTACTCATCATTAAATAGAAAGTGAACGTTTTCTGTAAAGTCCATTATTAGTCCTATTAATTCCTTTACACTAATCGGGCAAACAGGAAATTTATCTTGAATTAAGTAGCAGGGAATCATCGTTTTCTTTGGTAATAGAATGTTTGTAAACAGCGACGTTACATCCGTTGAAACCATTGTTGCGCTGATGAGGTCTTATATTTCAACTCTTTTGTTAATCCGAAAAAATCTTTAACTACGTATATGGTAATGAGGCTTCAAATTGGCTGCAAGAGTTTGCACAATAACATTGCAGGTAGTTGCTGTGGGGTGTTCACCATTCACATTATTGGACGCATTGGTGAAATTCCGAGACTTGTTTGAGCCTTGTGTACATTTGGCTTAACATACAGCCTTGTGGGATTCGTACAAATCAGTTTCGCTTTATAAATTTCTTCCACTAGCACTGATATCTCTCTAGAATCTGCAATAGATGTGGCAATGTGTTTTTCCATATTTATGACGATGTCACTGATTTTTGTTTCATTGCTTATTGTATCGTCTTTCTGTCTAATGTCTCGTCATAACTTTAACTTATCGTTTAGTTTCACACACAGCTGATTTATTAAGAATACCAATTTCAGATCCATTGTCTGATGTTGCAAGTCGTATATTTCTATCAGCTAGAAGAGTTCGAAGTTGATCTACGTGTCTATTTGTCAAAAATTGTACTTACTTTGAGGTTCATATATTAATCTGTTGCGCTCACTATTTTTGCTTTGAAATCGTCTTCGTTAAAGTTGAATCCACTTTTTTAGAACATTTTAGAAGTTTTAAACTGACGCTTGCGTAACTATGATGTCAAAACTACTCGGAAATTATTTTAGATCACAGAATTTTGCAACAAGAGAGGCAACATCAAGAGACTTAAAGCCCATAGTAACTAATGTTTCTCTGCAATATAATCATAAAAGAAAAAAAGAATTTTGTTATAAATAATGAATAAAATAATAATTTAGGCACACAAATTCTAAGTGAGATTTACGAGAGAGCAATTATTTATCTAGATAAAACACAGGTCTGAGGCAAACTAAACTTCTACACATCACCATTATTGCCAAGCCAGCATTAAGGAAAGGCAACATCGGCAATACAGCTTCACTGTATCACATCATAAACAAAACCAAAGATGACAGCTAACTCTGTTCTACTAAGAAAAGAAAGTTATGAAGATGATTCTACTAGAAATATGTAATAAGATCGCCACTGAGCTCGAATCGATGCCATTTCGCGCAGGGTTTCCAGCCAAGAATTATGATACGCACGCGGACCCCATCCTGGTCGACGAGTGGGTCATATACTACACGATTTTTATGAAGTTGATTTCACTGTTTCTGCCACGTCAAAATCTGCCTGCCTTGATTCTTATGCCAATCTGGCGCTCGGTGAAAGAATAGTGCTCTACTTGGCAATCAAATTGAGAGCATATACAAAATGTGATTGAGCCAACGTAGTTTGTGGAGCCTTGTTTTGCTAACGAGAAGCACTTGGTGGCCGATCGAAGAATACGTCTACGGATGTCAACGTTGGTTATGCGTTGTTGTTAACCTACATGTGTTATGTTTCTATAACAACGATAGTCGAATGACTGTGATTGTAAAAAATCATCAACTCTAAGGGGCCAAGTCTCACTAGTATATAATAAAACTGCGCGTACAGATGCATTGTAAGCACGACCTTTATAGCAAGGTTAATTACTCACATTTCTCCATAAACGGCTAAGATTTGAGAAAGCTACTCTAGCTTTCGTTATTCTCATACTCACCTCGTCAGTAATAATTCCTGAGCTATTGATAGAGCTGCCAAGGTATATAAACCTGTCAACTATGTCCAAATCTTTACTCTTCAATCACAAAGTTGGAGCGAGTGGTAAGTGAACTTGTAAAAGTATCTTACATTTAGAGTGCGCTTATTCCACCAAGACTGGATAACCACTGTTTATCTATTCAAGGTGGCCTTAGTACAATCTGGATTGTCGAATGATAGTACAACATTGTCTGCATAGTCAAGTTCGACTAATCTGTCGACTGGGAGATTTTCAACACTTATATCCCGAACGTGTGAAAGATTTTTGTTAATAATAGCATCTATTATAAAATTGAACAAAAAGGGCGAAGCAAGAAATTAATACGGGCTCGACAAGAAACAGAAGCTATTGAATCAACACAAAACCCTCAAACCCGGACAATACAGTACCAAAATAAACAAAATATCATAAAAATATACACAAGAAACACATGTGAAGATTTTTCGCGAATAGACGGTATGCCTAGCCCAAGAAGGCAACTATCCGACACCAAAACGATAGATCGGATATCATACAATTAGAAAACAAGTGACATAAAGAGACACATTTAACAGATGGTCAATACAAATGTCTAACCATCCACATATGTGATATATATAATGCAACCTCAACGAACTGCCATTTATTTATTTGCGAAACCAAGTGTGCTCAACCTGTAATGTAAGCTGAAACGAAATTAAAATATCACGATCTTAGCAAGAATATTCATAAATAAATCTACCTTTATCTATTCGATTGGTGCGTTTTTCTTTCTACAGAATATTTAAAAGATAAAATATATATATATATATATATATATATATATATGCACACAGAAACACACAATGCTGATCACCTCACATTATAAAGCTGCTTTCTTTATTAGATACTGTTAGAACTAATATATCTACAGTTGTGTTGCGCACCTAGTAAAAAAATAGTTCAAAAATGACTAGGGAGATAAAGCAAAGACCGCATGAACGGTAAGTATAATCTTGTTCATATTCGTTTCGTGCTTACTGGTGACTCATCAATAGAAGCTGGTATTATGCAAGTATGTGTTAGGTGTTGCGAACCTAGTAACAAATTAGTTCAGTTGTGACCAGAAGGATAAACCAAAGACAGCATGAACGGAAAGTATAATCTAATGCACATTCGTTTCGTGCTTACTGGCGACTCATCAGTAGGAGCCGGTATTACGCCCTTTAACTACTATATATTTGGGGGAGGAATGTGGTGAAATAGGATGGAACAATCTCCTATACGAATGTGTAAACCTGCTATAGTGAAGCTAACTTCGTATAAAGTCTTCGACAATGCGACTTCAACTCACAATATATAACATATTTACTGAGCTTGTAAAGTGTACCAACACTGGCTATTGTGACAGCACCCGACACCATCACTACTGTTGCCGAAAAGGTGCCATCTAATTGGCTGCCGAGCCGGTATATGATACCAAAAAGTGGATTTAAACGCATTCTAAAGTCGAACAAAATTGAGAGTTAAAACTATTTCTAAACACATGCTACTCCAGCAATTCCATACACTCTGGCCTTGATCGATATCAGTTATCATATTTCGCGGTAAGCATGAAATCATTCAATTAAATGTATAACATTTAGATACCGTTTGTGGCGGAGAAATAATATATTATATGCAATTTCGTATTAGGTGTTGCGCTCCTAGTAACATATTAGTTTAAATATGGCCAAAGGGATACACCAAAGACAGCATGAAGGGAACATTTAGTCTCGTGCGCATTCCTCTCGTGCTTACTGGCGACTCATCAGTAGGAGACGGTATTACGCCAAAATACTCAGGAAACGTTTGAGTGAAAAATAAGGGACAATTGGACGATACAATTTCCTATACAAATGTATATTCAAGCAGTAAATGAGTTTACTTGAAATAAAGTCTTCGACAACGCGACTTCAAAGCTAAATCACCATATATATATATACTTTACTTTACTCTCGCATGGGTCGTAGTATTTTAGAGGAGGTTGGCTCACGATATCCCGGATTAACCTCTCCATGCCGAAGTTAGCCATTTCGGAATATAGCAGGGCCAATGACGCTCCCAGTGACGCGACCATAAACATTGCGTAAACCTAGGAGTTCCATGTCCGATTTGATTGTTGCAAGCCATGTCTTCAGTTGCCCACCTCGGCGGCGGCGCCAGTTTGCACATTGACCTGGGTTCATAACCTGCCGTACCAGTTCGTCTTCGGGTTTGCGTAGTACGTGCCCGAACCATTGAAGTCGACGATGTTGGATCCAGACGGATAGTTGCATGATGTCACCGCATTGGCGACGAACAGATGCGTTCGACACTCGGTCCATCCATTTTGTCTTTGTGATGTACCTAAGGCACCAATAGTCGAATACTTCGAGCTTTTTGGAGTCCTCAGAACGTAATGGCCAAGTCTCACAGCCATACAGTAGCACAGGGCGAACAGTAACCTGGTAGACTCGGATTTTCGTTTTGAGGCTGATTTCACTTCTCCTCCAAAGTGAGTTCTTCAATTGTAAGAAAGCAAGTCTGGCACGATCGATGCGTGTTCGGACTTCATTCTTTGCTTGACCAGTTGGAAGTATTTTTGAGCCAAGGTACGTAAAATCGTCGACTGTTTCGATTCGGCTGTCGTACACCGTGAGCTGCTCATCAGATGAAGATACACCGATGGCGAAGGCTTTCGTTTTGTCGGCATTGAATTCCAGACCAACGGCTGATGAAAACTGGGCCACTTGATCCAAAACGGCTTGCATGCTCCCAAAGCTGTCAGCAGGGAGAACAACATCGTCTGCGTAATCAACATCCGTCAGCCATAGGTTATTTGATACTTGAACGCCTCGGAACTCAGTTAGCGCGTTGCTCAGAATCCAGTCAACCGCATAATTGAACAATATGGGTGACAAGGGACATCCTTGTCGAACCCCTGTGTGCAGACTGAATTCATCCGATTCTTCTCCGTAAACGCGTACTCTGGCTTTGGTGGCTGCATAGTAGGCCTTGATCAGATTGACGAGTTTTATGGGCATACCGTCGAGCAGCATGATGTTCCATAGGGAGTCGCGATCAACAGAGTCAAAAGCAGCTCGGAAGTCAATAAAACAAGCGACGGTTGGTTGTTGAAATTCGTTGCGATGTTCCAAAACTCGCCGTAATGTAAAGATCTGATCAACACAGCCTTTGCCTGGGCGGAATCCACCCTGATTGGGACGGGTACGGGCATGCCGCTCATTACAGAAGCGGTTCAATAGAATCGACGCCAACAGCTTGGATGCGGTGTTGAGAAGACTGATACCACGGTAGTTTTCGCACCTTGATCTATCACCCTTTTTGGGAAACGGTAGCAGGATTGACATTCCGAAGTCTGACGGGCATGCTTCCTGTTCCCAGATAGAAGAGAACAGTCGATGGATTGATGGCAGTAGTGCGCCTATACAGGCCTTGTAGATCTCTGCAGGAATTCCATCTTCACCGGGGGATTTCTTGCTCTTCATGCGCTGGATGGTCGTAGCGATCTCAACCTCAGTTGGGGAAGAGCAGTCCACATCGTAGCTGGGTGTAGATGTTGCAGGTGGTTGCGGTGGGGAGCGGCCACTGTATGGTCGGTTCAATAACTGCGAAAAATGTTCAACCCATCTTGCGATTTTGCCATTGACATCAGAAATCAAGTCTCCTGTTGCGCTGCGTAGAATTGTCTCTGCATTGCGCTTACCGGATGTTTTACGTATAAGACGGAAGAGACCTCCGAAATCACCGACGTTTGCAGCCGATTCCATGGCGGAAGCCATTTCATCCCAGTACTGCTTACGGTCAGCCCGAGCAGACCTCGTGGTTTCACGTCTCAGGTGGCGATAATTAGGCGCGTTATTCATCCGGGCATCTCTTGCTTTTTGTGACGCCCGCATCGTGCGTTCAGAGATCCAGTCTTTATGGTGACTTTTGATGGTTCCGAGCGTTTCAAGCGCAGCTTGCTGAGTAGAGAGTTTCAAGTTATTCCATTGATGCTCCACATTGGTTTTATCTACGGCATGAGTTCCACCGTCAGCGGCAGTCAACTTTGCAGTGATTGAGGCAGATAGCGCTGTACAACGGGATGGGTCCGTTAGGGCAGCAACATTCAGGCGTTTCGTAGGTTGACGGCGCCGTCGGGACTTGAGATGGAGCCTCAATTTGGCACGTACTAGAGTGTGGTCGGACCCTCCTCGGTTGCCAGTTTCAGCTCCTCGGTATGACCTGCAATCTTCGACAGAAGACATCCAACGCGACCGTACCAGAATGTAGTCGATCTGATTGGCTGTGTGACCATCGTTTGAATACCAGGTGAGCAAATGCTTCCGAGGGTGTTGGAAACGCGTATTGGTAACGCACATATGGTTGACTTCTGCAAAGCTGATAAGTCGCTCTCCGTTCTCGCAGCGCTCACCTAGACCAAACTTTCCCAGTATGTGTCTGGTGGATGAGTCAGAAGGTCCTGTTCGTGCGTTCCAGTCACCAGCAACAAACAGTATGTCGCCTCTGGAAATTCCGTTGATGGTCTCTTGCAATTGGTCGTAGAACTCATCTTTCACATCTGAATCAGCTGCGAGGGTTGGTGCGTAGACGGCTACGACTGTGATGTTAAAAGGTTTCCCTCTCAGTCGGACCGTTGCGATCCTCGGTGATACAGGATTCCAAGCCAGCATGGCTCTCTGCGCTGTAGGACCAAGTAAAATGGCTACACCGTGTTGTCCGGACCCGTCAACTGGTCCGCTGTGATGCATCAAGTATGTTGATTCTGCTGACGGTACTTTTATCTTCGTTGATCCCGTGCCGGGCAGCCGGACTTCAGACAGGCATGCAACTTCAATCTGGTAGTCATATAAAGATTTGGCCGTGATTGCTTGGCTGCCGATATCAAGCAGTGTTAGAACATTCCAACACCCGAAATAGATAGGTGTTTTCGCGCTGATAAAACCAGATAGCTTTTCACTTGACACTCTAGCCTCTGGGGGAGCACAGAGCGCGTCGCTTGCCGGGGACGCCGTAGCATGAACGGTATTCATAGATTGTGACATTTTCATGGAGTTTCTTGGGAATTTGGTACAAGTGGTGTCCCCTCACCACTCGGCTTTTTGATCGAGGACGCACCTCTAGCCTTTGCACATCCAAGCGCAGTCTGCAAGGCAGCAGTAAATAGTGCATGGTTGCCGGTGGCTGTTGAGAGCTCATTCGCCATTCGGAAGTACGGGGTACTGTCCAGGAGTCCATGTAATCCTGTGGCTGTTGTCCCTTTTGTGGCGGGGAACACACGCCGAGTCATGGTGCCGTCGTCGGGCTCATGTGGTATTTTATAGGAGATCCGATTGCCGGTCGGAGATCCACCACGCCCTGGTGACACCACCGCCATAGCCCCGTTAGCCCATGTACGATCGGCCATCGAAACATGGTTGACACCGTCGTACCACGTTGAGGAGGGATATATATATATATATATATATATATATATATATATATATATATATATATATATATATATATATATGTAAATGCGCAACATATAGTCGAAACATCGCACGTATGTTCTCCAGACGTAGCATTCAAAATAATTACTAAATGCAATAACAAAAGGGAGCTAGCCACATACGAAGCCTTATGGATAAACAAATTGCAGCCGGATTTATGCAAGCAGAAGAAGCATGTTCAGGCATTGAGCTTGAACTGGATGTGACGCACGCAATTGATTGGTTTCCGTTTTTCACACTCTCTATGTTTACATATTTCTATCTTGTTTTGCTTTCCAATTTATATATAAAGATATGTTCATTAGTAGATACTTGAGGAGATAATGAGAAAGAAATTTTTCTTGTATCTGATAAAATTTCTTTTGTTTTTGCACATAGGAAGGGTACAATGAATATATATATATATATATATATATATATATATATATATATATATATATATATATATATATATATATATATATAGGGAGCCTGTAAAAGGATACCACGAGGTTATAAGGTCCGTTCAGGCTCTATTTGGTTTATCCTTCTAGTCGTATTTTAACTAATTTGTTACTAGGTGCGTAACACCTAATACACAGTTTAATATATATTAGTTCTCAGGCACAAACAATTGTTCAACTTATATAAATAGAAATTACACGCGTTTCAACAAAATTATAAGAGAAGAGTAAAATGTTTAAACGTCACGCTATATCAATGTGCAAACTTTTAATTTTTAAAATAAGATTATTGTTATTTTTTACTCCAAATAAGTGCATAAATCAGAAGGAACACAAATTTAAATCTCAATGACGAATGCGCTCCGAGCATAGCGCTGGTTCCAGCTGATGAGAGGTGATTAGGCAATGAAAATCATACGCTGATGGGATCCAATGTTTTGATTATTTTGACTTTGGCATGTCCTCGAAGTTGAACATTAACGAATTTATTGTATAATAGGCTAACCCAAATACAAGAATGCTGTTAGTTAAACGCAACTTAAGCTGCATATTCATAAGTGCATTTGTCATTTAAATTCCCATGTCGATGCCTGAAATAAATCAAATCAAAGTTTACGTAGTTTCATCTAGATAGACTATTTCACTTCTTTAAAACCGAGCAAAGATATATTTATGAGAAAAATGCATGTAACGGAGCAATTTATGTGCATAGAAAGGTAGCAATGTTTTGATGCAAAATGCTTAACATCGAGTATGAAAAATGAAAAATAGCAAAAAATCAATAAATGCACAATAAAAGCACTAATCAAATCAAGTACTTGTCTTGGACGGTACACCCACCTTCTATGTTAAGTTTTTCTAAAGAATTACATCGCACAGCATAATTATTATCCTTGTCTGCTTGCCGCTTCAAGAACTTGGTGTAAGATAAAAGACTGCGCAGAGCCAACGCCAAACAAGTGCTTTGTTGCAGCCAGATAGCTCTGTTACGCCGACCGTCTTGACTAAGAACAGCAGAATGACTGGACATAGATGAGTTGGCATCTAATGACGCTGAATTACTCACCCCTGTGGTACTGCTGCTAGTTGATCCTATGTCAGACTGTCCTGCCAACAAAGACGCGCCGTTTAGGCAGGCATTATTACTGCTCATTTGACCAGTGGCTGATGCTGTAGGCGCACACTTCGTCCATGAGCCAAGTGAATGCAATTCCTCATCGTAAATCGGCCGAGAAGTAAAATTAACATCACAAGATATGGAAGATTTGTTTGTTCCGAATTGTGTATCCTGTGGGCATGTGGATCTGATGCCTTCCTGTATAGTTGGTAAGGGACTGTTGATGATGCAGTTAAACGCTAATATAAGCTGCGGTTCAATTTCACTAAGACGCTTTAAATGACGAAGAAAGATACAAATTAAAAGAGAGAGGAAAATAAAATCAGTGACATGAATGTAGAAACTATATATATATATATATATATATATATATATATATATATATATATATATATATATATATATATATATATATATATATATATAATGTGTGTGTGTGTGCGTGTGTGTGTGTAGAACGGAAATGTTTAGGGACATTATTATTCTTGCATATACAGAACACTATTTTCGGTTGACCAGTCGTGTTTATTGATGTTCATAATGTTAAATTAAAAATAGTCCTCATTTTGGTAAATTAGGTCAATTTTCCAGAATGGTCCTTCAAATTATTATTAACATTATTACTAAATTTAAAATTTGACTTGAATGAGTGATGCGGCGATTGTATGTTATCTTACGATGTGATTAACGCTCAAAAGGATATTTTTATTATAAACGAACATGTTAGTATGTATTAGGTGTTGCGAACCTAGTAACAAATTAGTTCATTTATAACCAGAAAGATAAACCAAAGGCAGCATGAACGGAAAGTATAATCTCATGCACATTCCTTTCGTGCTTACTGGCGACTCATCAGTAGGAGCCGGTTTTACGCCCTTTAACCACTATAAATTTGGGTGAAGAACGTGGGATAATAGGACGGTGCAATCCCACATTCCTCGCCCAAATATATATAGTGGTTAAAGGGCGTAATACCGGCTTCTACTGATGAATCGCCAGTAAGCACGAAACGAATGTGCATGAGATTACACTTTCCGTTCATGCTGCATTTGGTTTACCTTTCTGGTCACAACTGAACTAATTCGTTACTAGGTTCGCAACACCTAATACATACTTGCATGTATATTAGCTCTCCGCAACAAACAGTATTTAAACGAACATTCTGTTCAATAAATAGTTTATTTTGTGAACTTGCGTTATTACTGGGCTAAACTGGGGCAAAAAGGAGTTGGTTAAATATGAAGTGTATTCTAACTAGTGATCATCACGATAAATAAAGTCTTGAACCGTACAAAGTGCATTGAGAGCAGCCTACAGACATTCATCCAGATTCAACAAGAATAGAAACATATCGCAAAAACGAATTCACCTATATGATTGATCCAGTAGTAGGCTAGTGCAGGGTAAATAATACGTCAGGTATGCAGGATTGTATTCATGTAATTTACAGTATATTCGCTATACTTATTGTATATTTATCTCCAGAGGCGTTTGGTTTACGCAACATAGTTTTGAACACACCAATCGAGTTACCTAACCACTCTGGTAATTTTTAGTTGCTACATACATGTTGACTAATACGAACGAAAACATGGCCTAGTAGATGGATCATTTCAACATTTGCACATTATACAATTAAACAAACATTGGTTGCGCGGGCGGTGACAACAATTACTTTTAATCAAGTTTGCGATCTTAATATGCACACCTGCAAATTATAAACATGCACTTGCCAGTATACCGATTTCGTCTTTATTGGGAAATCATCACCTACTGTCATTATCATGAGCCCTGTCCGCGGCAAATTCTGAACAGTACGTGTTGAGTTCGAAATCAGGACGAAACTGATCTACTGGATGCGTTGCCTGTTCCAAACTATACAATACTTCGTTTACACTGTCAAACGTATGCACATAATGGGTCAGGTGTTCATATCAGGTGCGCACATTTGATTAAAAAATTATGCTACAAATTATTTTGTCTGTAACAAAGATCTATTATCCAAAAAATGATTAAAAGATATAATAGTCAACTAAATTTTGAGTACGCCTTGTTAAAATATCATTTGGAGAAGGCACGTGGCAAACTGACGACTCACAGAAGTGTAACCTTAAATATATTGAATTAAGCAATAAAGCTGAGCTATAGTTAACTCACATTTGTCCAGCAATAGCCTACACGCAACATATGGAAAAGGGTGGCCGCAGCGGCATAACGAATCTCAGCAAGCGGAGACACACATCGCATAAGCAGACGGTGCAATAACATCCTAACCATATTGTGCATTTCATTAAATAGGTATGCAGGGAACTGAAAAAATCAAATAAAATAGGCACAATCAAACATTCAGAATTATATTATTTTAAAAAGATTATAATTATAATTTCTTTTAAAGTATAACAGCAAGAGATTGATAAGCATATATTGTCGGCATAATATATCCAAAGCAAATGACATCAAATTCAAATCATCAACTAGACCGGTGTTGTCCATATTGCGCACCCCAAGAGCAGTATTCAGAGTTGAAATCGAGATCATTTGGTCGATTCGTAAAAATCACCTCTTACGCCACCGTAGCCATGCTTTGCCTGTAGTTTTGATTTATATACAAGTTTAAGCCTTTTGTCAGTCTCTCCTTCACTTAGATTCTCTTCGCTATTGCATTCCACACTAGGTTCAAGCTATCCACCCCAGATTCTTCCCTAAAAAAGCAGACAGTATGGCACCTGAAGACGCGATATGGAACTAAGGTAAAATCGCTAGATTGGATAAAAAAATATATTGCTGGCACAAAGGAAACATTAAAAGAGGTAGCAAATTCAATAATCTAACAGACCGGTTTTGTCGTTATTGGGAATTTAGTTTATGAATATGTCAGGAAATAAAGCTTCTCATACTTAAAGACACTGAGAAACAAAATGGTAACAGAGAAAACACTGTGAATTAGGAATCAAACGATAATCGAAAAATGAATGTTTTCTCAAATTAAATCTTACAATTAAGGCAATATACACTAGATACGCTCCTATCACTAATAATCCCACTTAAATTGGTAAGAGACATATTTATGTATTTTCATATCTTTAACATTTAAAATGAGATGTGAAAAAAATATTGCAGCCTGTAAAATGTAATCAATGTTGTAATCTGGCTGTTAAATTTAACTCGAACTATTTTGACAGTGATGCATTTCATGAGTTATCACTTGATTCACAACCTTTGGTTTGTAGAGAAGGACACCAGTTAGAGGTGAAAACAATTTGTTTCATTCGACTTTTTTATTTATCGACCGAAATAATATGCCATCTTTGCAGTTTTAGATTGAGATGCATTAATTTAAATATTCTTCATTGTCCAGGGTTAACATATATGCAATTATACACTATGAATGACGTAACCAGTAACAGTTTATATTAAATAAAACGAGGTGTATAAAGTAAAGTCAGTATGAGCAAAAGGTATAACTTTCTGCATGTATGTCGAACACCTGAAACTGCAGAAAACGCTTCATCTTTTGGTCTCAATCAACATCAGTTACCGTATTTTCGTAACTAACACGATAGCGGCCAGTTAAAAAACTCAAATTTATAAATTCTTGGCAGTGAAGAACTAACATTTGTTCTAGCGACATGTCGTTCTTTAAGTAGCAAATGGATGTTCCAATTTCAAAATGAACTGAGTTTTTAATTTCAAGTAGGCACTCCGAAATCCTGCTATTTCAGCAAATTCAATTATCCTCAATTTCGTGACTAAAAAAGCTAAAAGATTCGGGACGAAGTGCTAGCTCCTACTGACGAGGCACTTATAAGTATGAACAATTTACACGCAAGAGATACAACAATTGTTTTCATTAATCGTTATAATATACTGCACAGATTGTGCTTTAATTTATATCACATATTAAAATGCATAAACCGTGGTAATACGCATTGAAATTGTTGTATAGTATCTATACTCCAAATAATAAATTGGTATATTTTTTTCGGTAAGAGAAATTGAATAGGATGGAAAATATATTTCATCAATTAGATTTGATTATCTTTGATAGTTAATCATCAGTTGTAGCTCTTCGTTACTTGAAGCCCGACACATCAGCCTGTTCCCACATCATTACTGGTCATTTGAACCCACTGTGAATGACTTCGGTGTTCAGCAAGGTAGGGCTACTGCCCCGACCTTATTTACAATTTCATCGATGCTGTAGTTGCTCAGATCTATGCAATGATCACTAAACTGAACATCAGTGGTGGCTAGGAAAATATTAATTGTGCTCAAGAAGTGTCAAATCGGTACAGCTTAAAGCTAGAAGCATCAAAGAGTAAGATCGTACTGAACATCGTTCTATTGCCACATGTCAATGAACTCGTCTACGTAGGATCTTTGGAAGCATCCTATGGCAAATTATGCAAATAGCACTGGAATCTCCCCTCCATTTGCCTAACTTCCACATCCAAGGAATATTGGTTCTCGATATTACCATTCGACTAAAACGGTTATACAATTAAATAATCTTTGATTGCGCGAGTGGTGGCAACAATTCTTTAAATCTAGTTTGCGAGCTTGAAGTAAACACCAATCGTATTTTATTTAACAAGTCGTCGAACAACATAGCAAAAATACTGTCAGTCACACGTACTGACGCGTTTCGACTTTCCACGATCATCATCAGAGTATGACGGCAAACTAACTAGCGAGGATAAAACTGCAATTCATATATATGGAAAGCAAGATAGTGATTTTATCCTCGCTCTTCAGTTTGCCGTTGTACATTGATGATAACCATGGAAGGTCAAAACGCATCAGTACATGTGACTGGCAGTAGTTTTGCTATGTTGTTCAACGATTGGTTAAATACAATGGGATTGGAGATTACTTCAAGCTCTCAAACTTGATTTAAAGACTTGTTTTCACTATATTGCTTCATAACGAAGACCGAACCGCGTAGTTGATTCTTTCCAACTAAGGAAAGAAAGTTTCGGAAGATGACTCTAAAAAACTGTGATCGAATGTTGGTAAGCGTTTAAGGCTTCACAAGCATATAACCAAACTACAAATAAAAATGTATTATACGCACGCCCATAAAGGCAGAGTGAAATACTTTATTTCTCGAAAAATGAAAAAGGTTTTGAGAAGCTACTCTGGCTTTGAAAATTCTCATGTACATCTCGACGCATATGTTGCAGGAGTTATTGATACAGCTACAACGATATGTAAACCTGTCAACTACGACCAGGTTTTCACATTGAAGCCACAGAGTTAAATTGAGTGATTTGTGATCCTGTAGAAGTAGCTTACATTTAGAGAGAGAAATTCATACTAAAAGAATGAATGACTGCCAGTCCACTCAAGGTGATCTGGGAAGAATCTCGTCTGTTGAATAATAAAGGATTGACTAGTGTACGGCTGAGAAAATCTTCGATGTGTGTATCCTGAAAGTATGGAGGAGTAATGCTCACAATAGCATAAATCAAAAGATGAAACAAAAATGAGGAAGTGAAGATTATTGACGGACAAAACTGCTAGTAAAAAGGTTGTGCAATAATTTACCTTAGACGCTAACCTGACCAAACGTTTTTGTGTAGAGAACGCGTATAACAATTAAATCTAGTGGAAATATCAATATTCTACAGCATATCGAAAGGGAAACCGCAAATCACGGAATCAAATACACCATTAAAATCTAGAAGGATTATTACTGTTGGACGACGATATAATGTAGCTGTTCAAGTACTTGCTCAAGGTTAAAAAACGGATTATTAGCTTCGGCCGACGTGTACACAAATACCAACTACCAATCATGTTGATACTGACCATTTCGAAAAGTCATAAGAACGATTGTAGGCGAACGGATTAGGAACTTCATCCGCTGCATACTCAAAAACGAATAAAACCACCAGGGTTGTGGTGCATTCTAATTCATCAAAGCGTCATAAAGTAAACACAATATAGGATTGGTTATTAGCTTCCTGTATAAAAAATATAAAGGAAGACTGGGCATTTGACTTCAATACCTCAACCTGGCAACGAAGATTCTATTCCACTCAGCATTCTCCAACGTAAGGCACATACATAAGTAAAGCGACGATATTGTACGATACCAAAGCGGCCTAATTCATAGTTTCTTTACTTAACCTCCATTGTAATGGACCACAAGTTACTACATCACCCTTTAGTCAATTCTTTCCTAAAGACCAACTTCTATACTAGAAGCCTATTACCTTCAATCGTTGGTACAGTTAACCCAATCCGGCTAGATCGATTACACTATATTCCATGAAGAAATAAAGACTAATTTGACTAAACTCAAAAAAATGATGTTAGTGATAACTTGACATTCAGTTTGCGCTAAGCATCAGTTCGAATATACACCAATTTAATCAGGCAGTCAGCTCTATCTAGCTGCACTACTCAATGTCAAGTATCGAGAATTCCAACAGCTTATTCCGATATCCAATGAATAATTGTTCTGGAGTCTACAATGTCACATAGTAGTATATTTATCATGTATAGAGGATTTTATATTGGTCCAAGGTAGGTTTGCAGTTTCACCATTAAGAACAGTTAACAAAAAATTTGGAATAATTTTATGCTTTTCTTGGAAGGACGGCAATTCAAATTGGCCCACATCTATCCGAGTTTTATTCTCACATAGCGCTCCGGAAAATTTTAGTGCAAATCAACGACGGATAAGTTTATGAACCGAATCGACATATATGTTCAAGAATGACAGATAGACATGGATGCAACCACATCATCTACAACTAATTGCTGAATGATCGATTCGAGTCCAAAGTTGTTCGGAGGCTGGAGAACAGCACGTGGCGCAACGCCCTACACTGGGTTTGTGCTGATCAAGCAAAATCTATGCTCAGCGCAGCTATCCAATAGTCGTTCACCGTTATTTTTGTGCGTTGAGCTTAAAGTTTAGCCCTTATCTAGATGACATTGTGCAACATATAAGCGCTCAATTTAAGCGTCCATGTCTATCATAGCCAAAACCATTATACGTAGTGAAGAACTTAGGTCGAAGTAGAGAGCATTCTTGATGCCGCCTGTGTTGCAATCGTTGCCAGAAAATGCTATCCAACGAGTAAGAATGCTGGTAACGGTCTCCGGTAAAGTAATATGTTAACTTGGATTAATTCAGTACGTACTAGAACTTATTGTTGCTCAACTCTTTTTATATTCGCACATTAAATGCACTTGGGTTTAATCAATGACAGTTTACTTGATGCATTTTCAAAATTTGGCAATCCGACATTAGCTACGTGATTGGAGGAACATCGACGATATATATTGTCTACAAGAACACCATTGTAGACAGAAGGAAAAGAGGCATACTCGGAAATGAAGATGTCTGTATTAACATGATTTCGCTTATCCAATCTGCACTTAGCAGATAAGGCAAGTTTTACATCCAGCGTGATGGCCAACGCAATATAGATAAACTACAATTCAGATTTTCAATGGTTACATGTGGGCTCTAAAAGAAAACTAGGTCACAAATTCCTAGTGAGGATGGTTCGTAGTCAGAGTTTTCATTCTCTTAGATAGTGGGCAAACCAAGACTGACAATCCTTATCTACACAGCGGCTAAAACTGGCTCTTCACGCCTGACTCGTTTGATCTATATCAGTCACTACCGATTTAGCACTGTGTTATTGCGTAATTAAACCGAACTAAACGCATCCCATGAAACCGGATGATAGTTGTAATCAAATGGACCCAGCAACGTTCATTCTACCATTAACTAGTGTGGGCCAGTCGTCAGGCCAGAAATTTCAAAGACTACAAGCGTAGCAACATCCGCAAAGGCTGCACAAAAATCAGTAAAACAGTAAAACAAATAACCTTAATATCTTGTCAATAATCTTAACAAAGTACCTTCGATATAAGCTGCCGAATTAGTCGCAAAACATGAACGATTGCTTCTGAACTGTGGTTCAATTTGAGAACGTGGAGTGTGGCCCCAAACAGCGTTCGTAATTTACCGTCGTGCAAGAAGCCATTGCGGAATTCACCAGTTTCGTCAAGGCTAGTGTTTTGACTTTTAACTTCAGATAATAATGACTTGTCAACGGAAGAGTTCAGTGCCTCCCCAGAGTTGACGTCGGGCGGCATATTCTTGAAAAAATAAGCAAACCATGGATAAGGCAGAAAATTAGGCGGACAAATTAAAGAAATACGACAAAAGGCGTTCATTCCCTTGCACATAAAATATTAAAAAGCGTAAGGAAGATTAACAAATCTGCTTATACATGAATGCATTAACCAAAGACAGCAAAAAGAGGTTATCAACAAGATCGACTTCATCCTTCTCTATCACCCATCAACAGTTGTCAGAATTATCACTGCCGAGATTTTAACTGGATAGCATTTAGTTCAGAGTATTTCACCTTTTCTGCAAAACCATTGAAACCGCCCACTGTATGCAATTTTCAGTCTGTCCAGCACATGGGTATCGCTTTCTACTATCATTTCTCAAATATGTTCTAGCAACTACTGACTTGTTGATGAATTGCATATACATAAAGACATACACACACACACACACACACATATATAGCATATATATATATATATATATATACTAAATCCTGACACATGTTTAATTTTTGATACTCACACAATCCACAGTTCGAAGAAAATCAGAAAGTTAGTGCTAAGTGGATGATTTTTATTTTGATTACTTTTGTTAAATTCGGTAGCTTTCTTGATTTAATCAACTGCGTACTGTTAACCAATCATAAATTTCTAATAAGGAATTTCATTTAAAAGTTTCATAAGGATGAATGAATAAGAAAATTTGGAAGTATAAAACAGATTTCACTATGATAAATTGAACTACAAGAGCGGTAACGTGTTCGCGGAAAATATTGTGTGCAATGCATGTGGGAGCATTGTTAATGGAATATCATCGGAAAACTCCATGAGTCTAACGGAATAAACCAAACACGTCTTTTACGAAAATTATTTTACTGTTACGTTCCAAAATTTAGACAAAAAATTAATCTATAGGACAAGCAAAATAAAATACATTTGTATTGTATATACATGAACATGTAGGAAAAGGATTTGCGCTTGAATGTCTGAAATGGAATTTACCTAGCTGTTAAGAACTCAACAAAACTGCCGGCATTATCTGGGTAAGATAAGTTTTTTAACACGATTCTACCTAAGGTGGGATAAATATTGATTACAAATGGTAATTATTTTTCCAACATATTTTACAATCAAAATAATATTCATAGCATACACCGGCATACAATGCATGCTAAACAAAGCACTATTTAAGAGAACATTTTAAACACGGTTGTCCAAAATTCAGACCAGTACGTAATGAGTTCTCAATAAGGACGAAACCGGTCTACTGGATGAATTATCTTTTCTAAACTATACAATTCTTATTTTTTACTGGCAAATGTATGTACTTAATGGGTCAGGTGTTAATATCAAAATCGCAACCTTGATTATAGTAAATGTTATCACCGCCCGTGCAACCAATGTTCGTTTAATTTTAAAACGATCTCCATAAAGTTCATGGTACATCAATAATAGGCACCTATAAACACCGGTCCCTGTGATAATGGGAATTTTGAAAAATGCCAAACTTAAATATCCAAGGAATAATTTAAACACTACAAGCTAAAACAAGTTTACTGTCTTGACTTCACTACATTCTCTCAATAAAAAAACACAATAAACATTCTGGCAAGCCAAACTACCGGAGAGCTTTTGATAGATAGAGAAAATCTTCAGTTCTTCAACATTTTAGAGTACGATAGACAAACAGAAGAAATTCATAGAAATTTTCAAAATTAAACGGAGAATTTTTAAACGCAATAAATATTTATTTCATATGATATTCTCAAGAACTGTAATATAAACGTATATTTCCTTTTTAAAAAAGCAAATAATTAAAAATGGGAGATAAAGTGAAATAGAGAATCCTCCAGAACAGTATATACATCACATCATACAAATGAAGTTTAGCATTCGTTAACGTGGGCCTAAAATCTCATTTATCAAAATACATGCAACGTTTTAAAATAGCCTACGTTTCTCGACAGACCAGACGATCAATAGAAGAAGAGTGTAAGAAAACTGCAAAAGAAGTGTGGGATTTAAACCAAATAGTAAAAAAATAATGTTCACAATTGGGCGGAATATGATTGAAACCTGGCATTAAACTTTTGTCTTTGAAAATAGTTAAATATGTTCAAAAATCGGAATTCGAGAGCCAAGTGTACTAACAATAAATATTTTATTTAAAAAAATATCTTTTGACATGGGAAGGATAAAAAAATTTATAAAAAGTTTGTATATCAATAACCAGTAATAGGCATAAATAATGGTTGATAGAACAAGCAAAATGGCGAGTATGAGGCCTACCTCTATCATAAAGTGAAGCGCTTCAACAAATGCAACACAAACATTAGTTGACAACAATCGATAGCAGAGAGAATCAACCGAACACCTAATCGAGACTTGTGGTTGACGTAATGGCGGATGAGCCCGTTTTGTGCAATCCTTTCTACTCGAAGTTGTTGTTTCTCCAGACGACCCATCAGCTGGAATAGTAGATGAGAGGTACTCGCGATCAGAGTTAACGTCCTTGTTCGAATAAGCAGGCCTTATGCCGGAAGCAATGAAAGACGGCGATCGGCTTACATTAGGAAAAACGAAGAAAAGTTTGGAGGCAAACAATAAAAATATTATTGCAGACTAAGGTTAATAAGAAAATATAGAACTGACTAAAGGACAATGCGTCATAGTGAAAAACTTCGCATTCTCAACTTAACGTAATCGCAATACAGATACCGTTCAGGCACGATAATATACCCCAATAACGACGGAAATTTTTAAACCATAAAAATGTTGATTGGTAGAACTACATTATGTGAACCTAAATAAAAATAGTCAAAGCTACTTCTGATGTTGCAATTAAATATAGAATGTATCCAGGATCAAATATAACCATTAAAATGAAAGAAAATCCTATATAAATATGAATTTTATATATATATATATATATATATATATATATATATTGTCGGAATCAAATAAGCATAGTACAATGCACGAATTTTCACTCAGCTACTAGAACTGTATCATCATCATCATCATAATCATCATGTCCAGCCATAAAAAAGTCAAAAGTGACTAATGTTTCATTGCCATATAACCATAAGAAGTAAAAAAGTATATAAGTGAATTTAGACAAATTTTTAGTAGCAAGGTATTCCTTCTCTCTCTCTCGTAAATCTCACTAGAACTGTATAATCCATATTAAGCAATCCTCAATAATGGAAAGAATAACTACGGCCGTGGGTCAAACCAAGAAATGTGTGACTCAGTCATAGCCCCTGTTATTTGAATATTAGACAGAATAGTTATTGTTGAGCATGCTACTAAAATTCATATGAATAATATTCAAATTAGACGTAAAACTCAAGAAATGTTTATGATTACAAAATCTGGGATAAATTAGCATGAATAAAACGTTTATATTAAATACTTCCCTTAATTAAAACGGTGTCTGATCTAAAAGGAAATAATCGAGGTTAGCTATCTGAAATTTAGTGTTAAAAAAGTAATTGGAGCAGTTAAGAAAGGCTTTATTGCTGCGTAACTATAAAAAAATTCATCGTTATTTTTTGGTTATAAAGATAAAAGATAACTTCTATTATTAAGATGGATAGAACAGTTTGCTTCACTAATCTATCTAAAGATTGGTATGGAAGCAAATGCAGTATTCAGGATCAGCTGATGTTGTTATCTTCAAGTTGTTAAATACGTTGTCACACAGCGAATCCTTATTTTAAAGTTTCGAATATGAACGATTAAAAGGTTAACTACCATGTTTTACAACACTGTAGCAAGATCTATGGGCGGCACTGAATACTATTGCCCAGTTCGCCCAGTAAGGTCAACGTACAGGAAGATTGGAGGCGTCAGCAGCCAGTTTATCTTAGCAGACAAATCCATACCCTACTCGACTGAAACACTTCTTTCTATATAAACAAGACCCACCTAAAAGTAACTGCGTAGAAAAGCCGATCTATAAGTTTCATGTGATATAGGATTGAATTATGCTAATAGATTGCCCATTAAGATCGAAACACAGTGCGAATACTAAGAACAAGGCTGCAACCATTCGGCTGTTTAAAAGCAATGACAAGTGATTGCATAACGATCAGATAATTGTAAAATCATTCAGTAGTTTTCGCGGTTTGATTAGCGGAGTCGATGCAATAGCACAGAAAAAAACAAGCACAGGGTTAATCGTAACCTACTTGCTTAGTGCACGTAGTAAATTATGTTTCACTAACAAGCAAACGTACTCATAAAGTTGCAGCAAAGTTAACGTATAATGTTATACAGTCTAATTAGACTATACCACATATTTCGATGATATCAATACAAAATTTGTAATTGATACGATTTTAGGCCTGTCTCACCAAGACAAGATTATAAAAAATATGGATTTTTAATTTATTAATTCCAGAATATACTATTTCTCGACTTATTCAACAAAACTGTTTACATTATTATCATTTGCAAAGTTCTGACAGACGGCATAGGAATAAATAAAATTTAAGAACTGCGGCTTAATTGCCATAAAATCATGATATTTATAGTTAAATGTAGGCTGTAAAAGAATATTAGGACGTATATTCTTAACACCGATATAAAATTTGAATTCAGTAATCTTTCCCTTAAACAGTGCCATCTGCCTGGATTATCGTGTTTTGACTCATAGGAAGCCAGTTTTATTCACCTGCCCAGTTTCTATTTATGCCATGGACTCTTGATCGTATTTCATAATTGCCCACTTTTAACTATAAAATATAATGCAGATGACACAGAGGCACACAAAATCAATAAATAAGCCTGAAAATGTACTCGTTTCTTTTGGACAAAAACGTAGAAGACCTAAAACTGCAGTTTAGACTGCAATAGAAAACTTAACTTTATAGACACAAATTAAAAGTGTAAAACCATGGAGATCACGTCCATACTAAGTTTCTTATTCATACATAATTTAGACAGATTGCCACTAATAACCTTAAAAAGTATAACTAGCTCCTTTACTACATACATCAAATGCATAGTATTTAGCTCATTAAATGCAGAACGTGGCGGTCAGTTTAAGCTTCTGTTGTTGTTGATTTTTTAAAATTCTAGTACCAATTAGTTGTAGCTTCCCAAATTAGAAGATCTTTACATCTCAACTGCTTTTAAGTAAATTGAACGCCAGATAACTTATTACAAAGAAGAACCGTTTATAGGCTGGATGTTATAACTTAAAGTTAATCTATAAGGAAGCCTAAAAGCTATGATTAAAGTTAAGTTACAAACTCTATCATAAAGTTGTAGAATGTAAATTCTATATAGTGACCACAGTATGATAAATAATTGGGTAAAGTAAGCTAAAATGTTTGTTAAGGTTACAGAATATCAATTAACAAATGAAATTTTTTAAAAATTAAAACGTCAAAAAAATAATGGCCACAAATCACTTTTTGAAAAGGAGAAATAAATCACAAACACCATTGCCATCATCATCACGAACAGAAATACATGGCGTAAGTAACTGATGCTTCACTGTCATATAAGCATGAGAAGGAAAAGATTAGCTAAAATAAGAAAAGGAAAAATTAAAAAAAACCATTTCCTCAAGAGAGTGATTTATGACGGTGATCTAGTTAATATTAGTATATTTACTTAGGTAACACATAGAAGTGAAGCATACTAAACCTCTACACAACAACATTAAGACTAAGTCAGTTTTAAGGCAAGGCAACATCGACAATACAGTTTCTGACTAAAGTTACCCTTAATTACATTCTTCTGCACAAGAGTCCATCTTCAAAAATATGGTAGGCAATTTATACAATATTTGTACTGCCTTTCTACCAACATTAGATGCAAATCTTTATCCGTAGTACCAGAAAAGAACAAATCGAATCAAATAATGCAAATTAAAAAAACTTGGTATACTAAAGCATAATTTAATTATGGATGTATGCTTATAGTGCACAAGTAAAGCCATTATGACTATATATTATTTAGACTGAAATGACTGATACCATAAATTTTAAATTGAGATAATAAACAAAGTTATTCCTTATTTATACAATTACAAAATAAAACAGAAATAACATAAGAAGTAATATAGACACACACATATACATACACACATACACAAACATACACGAGTTTACTTTGACCTGTTGCTTCAGTTTTCAGTTGAATTATGGAAACAAACAAACTAATTTAACCTCGATATTGCATTATAAACTGACTGAATAAAGAATGAAATATTTTAGTCAAAACTAGATCTAACATAAAAAATTGACCTGTCTTAACTGTGTTGTATCAACATTTGTTATTAATAAAGTTGTGTTTCTATTCACCAAATAGCTTTTAATTTTACATTACTTACACACGAAATTAGCTCAACATTGTATGAGTGATACAACGAAAAATCCTGCTTATACAAGATATTTTGTTTCGAAAACATTTCCACTTCAAGTAGGTGTTTAATAAACCATGTTAAAAGGGTTGTGAAACAACTCAAAGTTCGGGAAAAATTACCTTCACTATAAATAATAGAAAGATAGTAAAACGAGGCTCAGTCACGTTATGGTTATTCTTGAAGTCGTTCGGAGAGTAAAAAGAAATTAAAAATTCGCACAACGCTTGATGTAAAACAGATATAAAAATTCAATAGGGGAAACTTTCTCAAAAAAGAGTCAAAAATTTACCTGCTCGATAATTTAGCCTGCTGATTATCCATATTCTTTGACGAGATATATTCTGAACCTAAAAAAACGGCAGTTTAATATAAGACAAACAAATTAAGTTACACGGAAATGAGCAATAACAAAATTTAATTGAATACTTAATATTAGACCGGCTTGATTAACTTAACAGAAGAACTAGTTAACAAAGAAAATAGAAAGATTTAACTAGAAAACGACGATAACACACTTAGCAAAAATAGTGCAATATATCATATGAAACAGAACAAAAACTGAATAATTGTGCAATAACTAAATAGTAGATAAGTTAAATTATTAGCTAAGGCAAACAAGAATAGAGAAAAGGCCTGGTTCCTTGGTGTTCTCGAAAAGCATAAGCGACATTTCAATTTGGAATTTCTACAAGGTAATAGTATCTGCTTCAAGGAATATCTGTGGACTGAGCGCATATCGTATTTTAAGCTAACTGCATATATCTATTCAGCGAAATGTGCTTGAAACTCACTCCTGTGACAATGCTTTATTGTATTTTTCCAACGCCCTCCTCAGAGACAGAATCGATTGACAAAAATAAAGAAGCTACAATTACATTTTATCCTTTCCCCACAATCTAAACTGTTTTCACGATCGCGAATTATGGTGAACATCAATAACGTAACATTTCATTTTTAATAGACTCTTCCTTTTGTGACAGTAGAGGCATAACAACACTCTCTAAAATACTTCAAGAAAATTTTAGCGACCCTCCAGTCGTCCTTTTAAAAATCCGTGCTTCTCCCTTCAACTACACAAAAGACCTAGACAAAAAGCTATCATAGAGTCTAAATCAGAGTTCCTTTGCTTGATTGGTTTTTTTATTTTAAAAAAGAGCATGACATTGAAACGATTTGCCATAACATTTGATTAAGATCATCGCTAGTGATAGTGAGTGCTATGGGAACATACTTTTACACCAAAGTAGGTTTCAATTTAAAAATAGTTTCGCGGCGCCCTTACTCGGATGTAATAAGAAACACTGCTAAGAAATTAAGTTCTTGAAAGGAAATCACAACGTTTAGTTTTAAGGAAATCAATTCCACCCCAGTACTAAGGTAGTAGCGTCGATAGTGACTTTCCTTTAGGCATAACTAGGAGTCCATGTCTATCGGTACACTATGTACCAACAAAAATCGCCGAAAAGGGCTAAAGTACAAAATTAGGTTTTTATTGACGGTAGGTATCGAAATGAAGATTTCTTTAACATGCTCTGGAATGTCTGGAAATGCCAATTAGCAGAAAATAAACTAGCAACCAGTGTCTCTTCACCGGCGTCCACAGTGGATACATAGATATATAGGTATAGAAATACAGGCCGATCTATAAAGCATAGACCAGATAAAATTTTATGGCCAATTATAAAAGCTTAATCAAATGAATGTCATCTTAGATCAAACAATGTTCAGAAACAGCATGTCATCAACTAAACCTCAACCGCAGCCAACGTTCTTCCAATTCGTGTTGGACAAACGCTTTCGATAGTAACCGAGTATAAAACGGCCAAAAAGGAAAGAAGAAACCTTATTTTTAACAGTGATGTTTCATGTATGGCCTTAAATAGGACAAGATGAACAGAGAAATAGGATGGGAGTAATATCTACAACCGATGTGTATGCTGTGTTGATAAAGAGCGAGAGAAACTCTCCTATTCGGAACCATCTAGCAATTTATTGTAAATGTGACTAAAATTTTCTTTCATTTTTGTGAGATAATACTCTGATAGGTAAATATATTATGTGTGTGTGTGTGTGAGAGAGAGAGGGAGCTGAGCCACCTTGTAGTAGAACAAGGTCACACAAGTAAAACGGTCTAGAAGGCGTAACAGAAGCCAGAATTTTATTGGATTAATAATTCAACTATGCAGAAGAAACTGGAATCAGTTTATAATAAATATATGAAAGCCAGCACTAAACCCACTTACTGGTATCACTCTGTTTGCGTTTTCTATCAACAGCAAAGTTGGTGTCGACTAACTGAGGGAACTGTTTCGGTTCATTATCCTGCTGGAAGACTTTCTTCTCCTGTTTGGCAGCAGAACGCGGCTTGTGATGGCATGCAGTTTTGACAGACGAGGCGCATTTACATTTGAAGCTTCGTCCCCAAGTAATGCTCGGACAACCTGTTACAATCTATCAAATAAAAATATTTTAAGAAGAGTAAAAATGATTGCATACATAAAGGAAGCCTTAGTTTGATCAATGCTGTACATATGAAACATCCTAAACTTCCATATTGTTGAAATAATTGTTCAGAGCAGCCTTCCCTCTTGACGCTTATTGAGCTAATTTGTACCTTGTCAAAGAAGACTCATATATAATTAGTTTCAAATTAGTCCACGAAATAAAGATAGATGGACGGTCTAATTACAAATAGTTTTAATGTGCACAAAAGTATTTTTATAATATAATTTAATGAAAACGACACTAAATTTTACAGTAACACTTTGCTGAAGTTTTTCCCCTAATCTATTTGAAAACAAAAAAGTATAAAACTATAATGGCAAGGCTACAACAGCAATCAGTAGATGGGCACTTTCAACCCAAAAATAACAAAACTTAGTCAAACGCTAATCTGAATGCCGCAAAACATACGGACATGCAAACAGACAGCACAGTAACATAACGGATGTTAAGATATGCTACCTCTCATTCGCAAGATTATAGAAGTCAGTTATATATGAATAGGCAAAAGGCATAGGACGCACATTCATTGATGCAGTTAATGATTTAAATTATCGTGTTTTTTTCTTTTAGATGGCTTTTCACCGAGGACTGGTGTGCGTCGTTTGTCCAGGGCATCTACTTTTAAGACGCAAATGGCATAATTTTATTTCAGTAGCCGAAACTTGCCCTCCGCATCAAGCATTCTTGGACGCATTCCGTCACTATCTGTTTAACTCGAACGAATCCTTTAGTAGGAAGAAGAAGCACTCATTTAACAGACGAAAGTAAATTTATATGTGTATGTTTTTTTAATTTGACCTAACGAAATATTTCAATTAAGCTTATCTACACAAAAAATTAAATCGCACGTTGAGTATACATAATCTTTAAAACGAATGTCATATTTGTGTATGTTTTGTGTTTCTTGTTGAGTGAGTGACCCTTTCTCTCTCTCTCTTGTTATATATATATATATCTCATTTATGCGGTTTCCTCGTTTTATGGTATCTGATTCTTCGTTCTGTATATGCTATTTGCATGTTTAAAACCAGAATATTATCTGTCTGAGGAAAATGTGCACATTAGTATATAGTGCAGATGTCTTTATTTATTTTTTTGCTATTTTTTGTTGTACATTGCCTAAATGTGCGTATTTAGAGGCAATCGTACTACTTCTCTTTTTTGTCACGCCGGTAGTCTTGTCTGGCTTTGCGTCACACCTGTTTGCAGCATGGGCTTCTGTCTAATTGAATTTTTTGTTGTAAATGTTACATTTTGGAAGTTTGTACAGAAAGATTTTTTGTGCGTGCTAAATATACGTGTTGCCACTAATCTCTCTTTTAACAGAATGGCAAGCTGTTGACCTTTTGATTTCACTTTAAAAATGTATACCATTAGAGTTCATTTTTTATCGTACATTACTCGAAATTTAAAAACCTATTTTCTTGTTTTACTATAAAAGGACTTGACCACAAAGTTTCTTATTTTGTATCTTTCTTGTTTTGTAGGAGTCACACATAGCTGCATTATATGTTGACTTAATTTGATCTATACGTGAACTTTTTTATTTTATCAGCTACCAGGTTAATAGTCATCTTTTAATTTCACTTCACAACTGTGCATAATTAAATCTCCTTTTTAATTTAAAGTGTGTGATAAAACTTTTTGAAAATAAGAAAAGAAATATGCCTTTAAACGTGGGCAAACATATGACAAAAAGGCTCAAATGATGCACAGTAAAGTAAAATCCAAAGATCTGCAGTATGCATGGGAGGCAAAAAGGGTATTCAATGGCAAATATGAATAATCAGTTTGTTTTCATGATGTGGTTTGCTCATCCCGCGAATATTAATTCAAGTTAATCTCCTCGAAAACGTAGGTTGAGCTGGAATTTCCGGGTACTGTCTTATGTTGCGCAAATCCGTCGAGATCTCAGGTTAAACTTAGTACATTTATAAGGATAGTTTATTATTTACAGGTTCCTCTTCAAATGCAATATATTTTCCTCTACCTTTTGCTAAGAGCAGATATTTCTAATTCAGTTGGCTAAGTTATTCATCAGGTTCCACTTATAAGATTTTAGTATGCTGAAATCGATTGTCGATGTATAAATCGTGTCAAACCGCCTTCGATTTCTTGGAGTAGTTGACTTTCGCGAACAAGAAGCGGTATATTTTTACTCCTCCAGTTTGATTATGATACCGAAGTTGGCTTCGCTGGCCTTTTCTAAGATTTTTCTAGGCTTTACAACTTTGAAAATAAGTAAAAGTAAAGCAATTACATAACTTCTGTATAAAGAGCATTGCTTCATTAAGTTCTATATGTGTTGGATCTATTTGACGCATGTATACATCATCAAGAAGCGGTTCTACATAACTTCCCATGGCAACTCGATTGAACAGGCAGAAATACTCAATATCAATTTTTTGATGCTTTTCAATCAAATCACACAATCCAGAAATTAATTTTGAGTTAAGTCGCAGAGAAACCGCTGCTGTCTTTTATGTAAATAAAGGTTCGTGATCTTTAGTTCCTCTGTAAATTCAAAGGAAATTCTAACAGTAAACACGTTGATAATAATTGAATTGGCTGTAAGAACTTGCATAATCACATAGCAGGCATGTGTTACAATGTTGACAATTGGTATTATTAAATGCATTTGAGTAATTCAAAGACCAGTGTCAGTATTGCGAGCATTTAGATTAATATATAGCCTCGCGGTACTTTTATCAAGTAGTAACTGCTGCGTTCACAAATTAATACAATCAAATTCAAAGTTCCTCATGGTACCGTTGGTATCGACAATGCTTATGCTACTTTTGCCGATACGACTAGATAGGAATCTTCAGTCGTCAAGGAGGAATTATTGTGGCGAAGCGGAAGAGAAGCCATATGATGGCTCAATGCACAAACAAATGGATTCGAACACAAAGCTTCGAATTATAATGGCATTCAAATAGTCAATTATGTCTGCACACCTTGCTTTTGTTAAACTTTTAAAACATCACAAGGTGTTTAAAAAAATAGTGCATTATATTTTGTTTGATCATGGATTTACAAACAAAAACAGAGAAACATATACGCGGCGAATTCGATTTTTTTCTGTATAGGCACAGTTCCAATTAAAGATAAATTTGCAAAGGATACAGCTAAAGCTATTTCGGCAGAGAAAGGCAAAAAACATTACTGAGCGAAAACGTTCATTAGTTTATTTAATAAAGACAACATATTTACATGGCATGGCAATGTACACAAGTGTCTTATCTACGGTATAAATATCGTCGGCGGGATTTATTACAACTTTTGTCAAATGATTATCTATGCACTCAGGACAATAACTACTATTATAAAAACATTGATTCTCGGGTTCAATCCGTCAACACAGAGGATTATATTGAGATATACTTTCAGAGATTTTGTTATCAAAAGGTGGCTTTGTTCTATTTTTAGACTCTACATTTTGAGGTGAGTGTGTGATACCCCTTCTGTCGCACAAGGAAAAGTCTATTAAAGAAAAATTCTCTGAAATCCTGGTACAAAATTAGCCCATATAGAATCAGTCAGCATAAATAAAATGTAAAATCAAGTGGAGGCGCGCGTTTTGGACTTACTGTCTGCTCATCAGTAGGAGCCTGCATTACGCCCCATTATGTACCATACATCACGTCAAGTAACATGTGCTGATTTTTACCGATAGTTCACCGATACGCAAGTAAATCATGCGCCAATTGGATATTACATTAAATTATGCCGTCTGCGTAATATTTCACTTTTCCAGTACGAACTTACACATAGATGGACACGCTATGTCAAATACATACACTTAATGGATTTTTGTTTAAAAGCAGTTCATCTACTAGAGCGTGGAATGTCGTCAAATGATCAATTACGACGGAACTATGCTCAGTTAAATAGGTCCATTCAAACAGTTATTTTGGATGGATCGGACAATCACCTAGTAATAAACCTCGATGTTGGGTTGCATTATAAACTATTAGCAATGCTATAATGATACCTTGCCAAGATAAATAGAGACGAAACCAACGTGTTTAAATCGCAATAAAATATGAACTGAAATGAACACCGCGTGGAAGTCGAGAGTGCTCCTTACCTTGTGCGAGAAGAAATCGCTGGCAAACATCAGAATATGAATAAGAACCGTAGCCCTTTCATTTCCAACTGAGTTGAGCCATAGTTTGAAGGTACTTCGGGGAATTAAACGGATCAGCCATACACCCATTAGCAGAAAGCGTTTAACAGTGGCTCTATCTGTCACCAAAACAACATCATCTAAAGAAGAAGGTTATTCATAAGAAACATGATAATAAATATAAAATGAGAGTTGATAAACTAAATCCATCTTTTGTACAACTGTGAATCTTTATATTCTACGGCGATTAAAATATTGCTTTAGTACGCTTATGTTGTGCAGATTGCAAATAAAATAGATTTCCAATACCGCGGTTTGCGTACGCGGGTAATAGCTGTACACGGGCAGTTGCACAAAGATCTGATTGATCACAATTTCCAATTTTTTTTACCTTTGATCGGGTAGACTTCTTATTTGTTCAACTGGAAATGCGGTTCTATCACATCTTCGTTTACTGGCGACGTTTCGGTGCCTACTTTCCAGCACCATCATCAGGCAACACAACACTGATCACAATAGCAGATTTAAGCAAATGTGGTAACCTCGTTCCAAAACCATTCTATTTATATATAGTTTGACTCAACACTAGTTTTAATCATAGAATTTGTCTCAGTAACTAAACTCAATATATAACTATTTATAATTAGCAGACCAATCATTACCTCACCTATCTCAAATTCCCGGTATACATAATCTCATCTCGTATGCAGAATATTGTAGGGGAGAGAGACAGTATCGAACCTTTTGTTATTTGTTATAACTGTATTGCTACTATGTCACGGTAATCAAAATTCAAAAATGATAAAAACTAAAACCTTGAATGTCATATATTGTATTTTATTTAAAGCCGGGAACTCTAATGTATACAATGGTGTATGAGGTATTGCGCACATAGCAACAAATTAGTTCAAATATGGAGCAGCAAGTTACGTAGATGGATGGAGAGTGAATGTCATAGCGACGCTTAGGTGAAAGATTAAAGAGAGAAAGATAGAGATAGTATGGACAACTAACGTTTTTCAAAAAACTAATCGTAAGCACAATGCGAAGTTAATCAACTCATAGAAATAATTGCATAAGAATATTTGCTCATATAAAATAATTCATTAAATCTATATACATATGTATCTAAATAAAATATCGTAACACCTTTATATATATATATATATATATATAGATATATATATATTTAGAAGAAGGACCATTGTTAATTGTTAAACATGAATATTTTCTATTCTTATTTTATATTTATTACGTTAGTCACACCTTATATCAATATATAAAATACATGTCAATATGTATAAAAACATATATATGAATATAAGCAACAGTATGAGACCAACATCCCTAATCCATATATATATATATATATATATATATATATATATATATATATATATATATATATATATACATTAGTAATAAATATTTATTAGGTTATGCACACCTTATATTAATATATAAAATACATATCAAATGTATAAAAGCATATATATATATAAGCAACAGTGTGAGTCCAATATCTTTAATCATATATATATATACGTTTGCATATTTCTAATAAATTATTATTTTTCTCTTTTCTTGCTGTTTTTTGACCAATTAATCAAATTGTATATTTATTTATTCACACCTTATATAAATATATAAAATACATATAAATATGTATAAAAACATATATATAAATATAAGCAACAGTGTGAGTTAAATGTCTATATATATATATATATATCCGATATTTTACCATCTTAAATAAATATATAATTTAATGGTAATGTATAAAATGATTAATGTCCGTATATATATATATATATATATATATATATATATATATATGTTTTTATACATATTGATATGTATTTTATATATTAATATAAGTGTGCATAACCTTATAAATATTTATTACTAATGTATATATATATATATATATATATATATATATATAGGATTAGGGATGTTGGACCCACACTGTTGCTTATATTCATATATAGGTTTTTATACATATTGACATGTATTTTATATATTGATATAAGGTGTGACTAACGTAATAAATATATAATAAGAATAGAAAATATTCATGTTTAACAATTAACAATGGTCCTTCTTCTAATATATATATATATAAAGGTGTTACGATATTATATTTAGATATATATGTATATAGATATAATGAATTATTTTAGTCATATGAGCAAATATTCTTATGCAATTATTTCTAAGAGTTGATTAACTTCGCATTGTGCTTACGATTAGTTTTTTGAAAAACGTTAGTTGTAAATACTATCTCTATCTTTCTCTCTTTAATCGTTCACCTAAGCGTCGCTATGACATTCACTCTCCATCCATCTACGTAACTTACCTGATCTGCGTTTTGACTAACGCAGCTTTCATTGTTCCAGTAATTTTCTTTTTCCATAATATTTCGATCTTCATTACCGAAGATCTTCATCAGATGCATTTCACGAAACAAATGAAGCAAGCGCTTGCTTCATTTGTTTCGTGAAATGCATCTGATGAAGATCTTCGGTAATGAAGATCGAAATATTATGGAAAAAGAAAATTACTGGAACACGAAAGCTCGTGTTAGTCAAAACGCAGATCAGGTAATTACAATTATTCCAGGTGCGCAACTCCATCTACGTAACTTGCTGCTCCATATTTGAACCAATTTGTTGCTATGTGCGCAATACCTCATACACCATTGTATACATTAGAGTTCCCGGCTTTAAATAAAATACAGTATATGATAGTCAAGGTTTTAGTTTTATCATTTTTAAATTTTGATTACCGTGACATAGTAGCAATACAGTTATAACAAATAACAAAAGGTTCGATGCTGTCTCTCTCCCCTACAATATTCTGCATACGAGATGAGATAATGTATAGGTGAGGTAATGATTGGTCTGCTAATTATAAATAGTTATATATTGAGTTTAGTTACTGAGACAAATTCTATGATTAAAACTAGTGTTGAGTCAAACATATATAAATAGAATGGTTTTGGAACGAGGTTACCACATCTGCTTAAATCTGCTATTGTGAACATTGTACTGTGTTATTAAACGAACATTGGTTGCGCGGGTGGTGATAACAATTATTATAATCAAGGTTGCGGTCTTGATATAAACACCTGACCCATTAATTACTTACATATGTCAGTATAAACTAAGAATTGTATAGTGTAGAAAAGGCAATTCATCCAGTAGACCGGTTTCGTCCTTATTGGGAACTCATCAGTACTGGCCAGAATTTGCCGCGGACAGGATACGAACCTGGGCACGTCTGCTTCGGAATCTGGTGCTCTAACCACTGAGCTATCCTGCCGCACACTACACTACACACAATTTTCAGTTATATACTAACTAATGTAACTTGGTTAGTCAATTTTTCCTTTAGGTGGAGCTCATATGGCATCCATTTAGACCCAAAGTTCCAACTAACCATGCCCAATCTGTCATTACTGAACAGACACCACATTACATGGGGAAATGGTATTGAAATGAACATTTATATAATTAAACGAACATTGGTTGCGCGGGTGGTGATAACAATTATTATAATCAAGGTTGCGGTCTTGATATAAACACCTGACCCATTAATTACTTACATATGTCAGTATAAACTAAGAATTGTATAGTGTAGAAAAGGCAATTCATCCAGTAGACCGGTTTCGTCCTTATTGGGAACTCATCAAGTACTGGCCAGAATTTGCCGCGGACAGGATACGAACCTGGGCACGTCTGCTTCGGAATCTGGTGCTCTAACCACTGAGCAATCCTGCCGCACACTACACTACACACAATTTTCAGTTATATACTAACTAATGTAACTTGGTTAGTCAATTTTTCCTTTAGGTGGAGCTCATATGGCATCCATTTAGACCCAAAGTTCCAACTAACCATGCCCAATCTGTCATTACTGAACAGACACCACATTACATGGGGAAATTCTGGCCAGTACTTGATGAGTTCCCAATAAGGACGAAACCGGTCTACTGGATGAATTGCCTTTTCTACACTATACAATTCTTAGTTTATACTGACATATGTAAGTAATTAATGGGTCAGGTGTTTATATCAAGACCGCAACCTTGATTATAATAATTGTTATCACCACCCGCGCAACCAATGTTCGTTTAATTATATAAATGTTCATTTCAATACCATTTCCCCATGTAATGTGGTGTCTGTTCAGTAATGACAGATTGGGCATGGTTAGTTGGAACTTTGGGTCTAAATGGATGCCATATGAGCTCCACCTAAAGGAAAAATTGACTAACCAAGTTACATTAGTTAGTATATAACTGAAAATTGTGTGTAGTGTAGTGTGCGGCAGGATAGCTCAGTGGTTAGAGCACCAGATTCCGAAGCAGACGTGCCCAGGTTCGTATCCTGTCCGCGGCAAATTCTGGCCAGTACTTGATGAGTTCCCAATAAGGACGAAACCGGTCTACTGGATGAATTGCCTTTTCTACACTATACAATTTTAGTTTATACTGGCATATGTAAGTAATTAATGGGTCAGGTGTTTATATCAAGACCGCAACCTTGATTATAATAATTGTACTGTGTTGCCTGAGGATGGTGCTGGAAAGTAGGCACCGAAACGTCGCCAGTAAATAAAGATGTGATAGAACCACATTCCCAGTTGAACAAATAAGAAGTCAACCCGATCAAAGACAAAACGAAATTGGAAATTGTGATCAATCGGATCTTTGTGTAACTGCCCGTGTACAGCTATTACCCGCGTACGCAAAACGCGGCATTGGAATGATTGAAGCGTACACACCGCAACAAAATTTCAAAAAATAAATAAAATATATTTCACATAACTTGACCAATTATAGTGCAGGTTTGGAGCATATTGTCAGTGATAAAGCACGAAACGCCTGTGTCAAAGGAATCACACATGTGAGAAGAGGAGTCTAACAAAAAATCAGATTAGTAAGAGACTGCGACAGATCTCCTAATAAAAAAGACAATATTAAATTATAGACACGGTATCGGTAAATGCATTGCTCGTATTAAACCGATGAAATCCTTTGGTTGTGAATATTTTTAAAAACCAGGAAATCACCTAAACGGAACGACGCCGCAGTTTACATATATGCTTAAACTTACGCTTATGCTAATTCATTCCTTCATGTTCATGCTTTTCTACATCGCTTTCGAACAAAGGCTCCAACTAGTCAACCTATATCTGTCATTAAAAAAGGACACCATGATATCTGGGGAAGTGATATTGAATTAATTCAATAGCATATAAGTTGTCAATATAAACTAAGCATTGCTTAAGGTAACAAAGGCAATTCATCAAGTAGACCCGTTTCATCCTTCTCAGAAACTCATCAATTACGTGCCAGAATTTGACACGACCGGGGTCACCTACAATGAGGCAGATCACATACTAAATATCCACATTTTGCCATTCACTCCAAAAAAATCTAACATTAAAAAATCAAGTTTGCGAGCTTTATTTAAACACCGATCCCATTGTATCCAACCGGCCGCACAACATAACTAAACTACCGTCAGTCACACACATAGTCTAGCTTTCGCTGCTGAAAATAAATCATGTCGACTGGAATTGTCCAAAGTGTATCATATATACTTATAGGAATATTGTGACTAGGTTTAATGCCGCATTTATTTAATGAATATGATCCAAAATTTCCAAACAACTATTTTGCTAAAACATATACTTAACCATAAAATGGTTGTTAATTCAGTTTGTGGACCATTAAAGACAACTAAATATTAATGTAAAGGGAACGAATTAAGTAAACGGAATCTGACACTCGTACAGAGCTCACACATTTTTCAACGCATCAAAATCCGAGTCGGTTTAATGCCAAAATGACAATAATTTTAATGACAAGATATCACGAAAAAGCCAAATAAACTATATTTCTACCGAACTTCACCCCAAGAAATTATGGGAATAAAATTCGTGTGTGTGCAAGGCAACAGTTATTATTGAAGAAGTGTAGCACAAACTTGTTGCTTCAATTTCAGCTACTTAAAAGAAACCGAAATTACTAGTATTTCCAAATGGCAAGCTATTAGGCAAACACCAAGACAGTAATAACTTGTGAAAGGAAAAACAAAATAAAACGCAAACACACACACACACAAACATAAATAAAATAGCTGCAGTGAACGTTTCGATTGCATGCAGCACATAAGGTAAACTTGAAGTATCGAAAATTGATTTGCATCAGTCAAAACTGCTAAGTAAAAGACGAAAGATGGAAACTTGTGATTATTATGAATTAGGCTAGTAAAATTAATACACCCTAACAGAATTCCGTAAAAATAAATTCCATGTTTTACTGGATATACTGAATTTCTTTGCGTCTCTAAAATATTCGTATATTTTGCAGCATAACAACGCGCGAAAACGTTGTATGACGTCAAGATAAACCAGGTAAAATGTTAATTTTTCGTAGGCTGACCGAAGTGCATTAACTTACATTTAACGGATAATTAAGGCATAGAAATACCCATCAAATCAAGTCGCTACCTGTGCTCATCAGTACCTTAAGTGTTACCTTAAAGATTTCTATAGTAAAAATTGCAGAATTATCCTGAATTAAACTATAATAGATGGTGCACTAATCGACTGTGATAACGACAGCTATCAAAGGAAATAATATATGCATGAGGTACAGCAAAACCAAGGAGAAAAACGACTGACAACGCTTATTCTATAGTATCGCAGCAAAGTTAATGCCATTAGACGAGCAATCATCTTGCAGTTTTTCATGTTGAGTTTCACATGTTCCAGTAAAGAGGCTTGGCTTATTTATCCGTATAATTTTAGCTATTCCGGAGCTACCCGGGGGGGGGCACTTTGGACACCATCTAGGTATAAATTGACTTCGTGGAGAACAATTTTGGCAAGACGTTAAACAGACGACCACTACTTATTACACACTTACCAGACAAGCCAGATGAAACTGTCGAAACCTGTTGTTGTACAAATAATCGCCATTCCTGAAAATGATAAACCTCACAGAGACATGGCAGGCCAGCAGACGCATCTACACCGATCGCGTCGCCTGTTGGAATAACAGATGAGCTGGAACAATCGCGACAAGTACAGCATGAACTCAACAGAGCATTAATTCCTGATTGACTAACACTAGCTCCATTACCGCAAAAAGGAAATATATTTCCAGGTGCCATTTGTCCCGATTGAGAAACACCCGATGCAATACCAGCAACAATGTCAAGGCTTGTTGGTGGACAGACAGACGTCGATGATCCAGACATAGCAGAACCAAATGAACCTGCCAAATCGAGGCAACCTAAGGAACCAACTTCTGATGAAATAGTTGCCAGAGAACCTGTTTCATCCATGCCTACAGAAAATAATACCGTAAGTGGTTTAAATAACGGTGCAAGAAAGAAGAGTGAAAAGCTTAATAACTTTAGCATAAAAATGATAAAAGTAAAAACTTTTCAGATAGTATCCATAGCTGAAATAAAACTTGGTGGGGTTACTGGTACACGCCCGAACTGCATACATATTTAAGTTCATAACTAAAAAAGACGCAAATTTATGAGTACTAAATCTGTTTATATTATATAATTTTAACTAACACATAATTATCAAATCCGTGAGGACTTCACGCCAACACATTTCATGTGCGAATATAAAAAATGAGCAACAGGGAGCTCCAGCGCGCACATTGTACAAATTGTAAATTGATATAGTTTGCGTATCCGACGAGTAATATAGAACTGATTGCACAACAATTATCTACACGTTTCTGGCATCGAACCTCTGGTACCAAAGAATTTTCTCAAGCCGGACAACAGGGAATCGGAATTGGTTTTCGTTCAAAAGCTGAAGCTTGTTTAACAGGATGGATCATTGTAAACAGCCGACTGTATGTGGCATGTTTATCGTGGTCTACTGGAATCAATGCCAAAATCTTAGTCAACGTTTATTTTTGGTCGTATCGACATATGCTCGCGCCGATTGCAGTACAGACGACAGCAAAGACGCCTTCTGCTGTGACATAAGCACTTTACTAAGCAGAACAAGAGGTTCATATATAGTCTTGGTTGTGTGCGACATGAATGCTCAAGTTGAGCGCTTAAGTAACGCAGAATTAAATTTAGATGGCAGGTACACGTTAAGCTCAATGCACAGTGTTAATAGTGAACGATTGTTGGATAGCTGCGCAGAGCGTAGGATATACCTGAGTAGCAGAAATTTCAGACGTAGTGAAAGACGTCACTTCACATTGTATCCCTAGCCTGCGGACAACTGTAGGCTCAAATAGATAACGTATCAATTAATTATAGTCGGCATTGTTGTTGTAGCCATCTTTCTAGACTTTAAGGGTACATTTGAATCAGTGGACCCCAAAGTTCTATTCCATGTTCTGTCGAAAATTGGTATTCCAAATAAATTTGTAACTATCATATCTACATCTGAACCAGATCCCCCTTTCAAATATGACTCACAGTTTCCAATTATTGTTTGTTTACATTATTTCTTTTATGACGTTGTTGATGAACTGGAGCTCGAGGATGCTTAATATCAAGGTTATCGCGCTACGGATTAAATCTCTACCTCGAACTGCTAACGCTGGTCGGCAACTGTAACTTGTGGTGCACAAAATCGGCTGAACCAGAACTCTTCTAAGCACCTAATAATTTTGACTGTTGAAGGTTGCTTCCGTGATACAAACTCAACCCATCAGGTGAATTTATCGACTATAAAAAATACATAGGGCGCAAAACAACGCGTCAAAGGCAGAGGACCCACCGGATCAATACACAAAAATTGATTGCATGCTGCGACATCGAAAGCGATAAGGGTGATATATTCTCTTTTATACGGTTTACAATGCTGACGCGTAGTGCACATATGGGAGTAGCTGCACATCTCTTTTGCCATGTTGGCCAATACAAACGCGACTGTAATGATTCAACAAGTAACTCAGCACTGGAATGTCCAGCGTTTTATACAAGAAAGCGATCAGTTCTGTTCGTATGAATCTCAACATAAACCATTACACTGTTTATTCTTCATTTACCGTCCTATTATCCCACATTCTTCTACCAAATATATAGTGGTTAAAGGACGTAATACTGGCTCCTACTGATGAGTCGCCAGTAAACACGAAACGAATGTGCATGAGATTATACTTTCCGTTAATGCTGTCTTTGGTTTTTCCTTCTGGTCACAACTGAACTAATTTGTTACTAGGTTCGCAAAACATAATACATACTTGTTTATTCTTCTTAGCAGATCAGTATTCAATTTTCCAGAGTCAAAGCTTTATGTGGTTCGCCATTTTGTTTCTGCCTAGCTTTTTCTCCGCATATGACATCAACGTCATGTTCTTGAGAGACCTAGATAAGTGGCGCATCGGCTGCAGTTTTCTCGATACCTGATCAATGGTGAATCGTTACATCGTATTCATCGAGCTCTTCAACATTCCGATGTACCGGTTAACAATGCATTGTGATCAGTAAAGACGTATATATGTCTGACAATGACAAAATATGCAAGCTTCTATAAGGCATTTATTATAAACAAGGTTGCGATCTTGATATAAGCACCTGACCCATTAATTACTTCCATGTGCTAGTATAAATTACGAAATGCATAGTACAGGAAAGGCAATTTATCCAGTAGACCTGCTTCGTCCTTATTGGGAACTCATCATGTACTGGCCAGAATTTGCCGCGGACAATTCTTAATTTATACTGACATATGTAAGTAATTAATGGGTCAGGTGCTTATATGAAGATCGCAACCTTGATTATAATAATTGTTATCACAGCCCGCGCAACAAATGTTCGTTTAATACTCAAAGGCTTTTTGTACTGCCAGTAGTTCTTTTCTAATGAAGGCACTAGTTTATTAATAGAACTTGACAAACGAGCGGCCGGTTGTGAGTATTCAAAGTGGTTGTGGTGTATCACAATTCGTACGATAGCACAAAGTCTACACCAGTACTCAGGTATCGTTGCCCGATGCGTATCACCCGACTTTCCTCAAGGCTCGTTGAAAATACTGCAATTAATGAGGCCAGCCCCCGGTGGAAACGCATAGATAACAACTCTACTTATTTACATAATTCTAACGGTTGGTTCACTGCCCCACCACTAAGCTGCATAAAAACGTTGGAAAAACGAAGGGTTACTACTTGCGTGTATGTACGTCGCCCAAAGAAAACCCTAAAGACGAAACTATTCGTCATCGAATGTATACTTTACAAATTCCAACGTGAATATATTCAAAGTTTGGAAAACTTCTTAAAATACAAGAGACTATTTAACTTACAAAACCAGTAGTGTGCACTGAACCTAACACAATGACTTTCCAATAAACTTCTCGAATAAAATAAGATTATAACTGTATCAAGAGAATGACAGAAAACGATTGATTTCTCGTTTAATTCAAATAGAACATATAGATGAGTAAGAATTTCAACACGTAAAATTAATAGTTTGCACACAATATTTATACTTTATGCCATTCACCACAGAGGACCTTGATTTTTTTACCATTTTAAAGAGCCAAAACGAAAATGTAATCGATTAGTGCACCGCGTGAAGCTCAAAAATCGGCGAATCACAGTTGTTTGATCCGTCACTGCTTGAATATGAGAATATCAAAATTTATACCAATATCTGTCATATTTCGGCAATCATTGAGAAACCAGGGTAGCGCTTTTCACAATATACATTTGCAGACAGCATATTTACGCGTAGTCCTGTTACACGCTAATAAAACTAAGATCATTAAAGGGAACGATTTCAAATGCTTTAAAACAACTGATCACCATTGTTACTAGACAATTTTGTTGTTTGGAAGAAGGAGCGCGTATTTTGAAAAGGACAACTGGCCTGTTGATCAAATGTCAAGAAAATGTTTTGGTGAGTGTGTGATAACTAATTCAGCGGAAACGAAACAATCTAGTAATAATGGACTATCATGTCCAGGCACATAAATCTTTCAAACAAATCGAGCACCATTGCCTGAGATGTATCGTCAATATAGTTTATCAACAACAAATAAGTAACCCTAACGTTTGTCGACTTATTCTAGGATGATTAAATAAGCGCGCGTTATTACATAAGAAAATAAAAAGTCCATCAATTTCAGAGGCTCGGTCAAGTTTTAAATATAACTACAAGCACGATAGGCCCTTATTCCCTTAGCCTTAGCAGACTGGCGCACGATATATGAAGGGCAGATATTGGCATGACAAAAAATTCAAATCACTCAAAATAAAGTTGGGTAGCATAGAACCTGGCCGTTTACCAGAATTGTACCTACATGTTATTCACAGTTCTCTGAATTGAGGCGTAAGCAATGGTGCCCTCGGAGCAAATTTTCAGTGAATTCATTATCGCATTAACCTCTCCTTCTTTTCGATAGTTTACTACGACCAACAAACGTACAGCCGTTAAAAAGGAAATAAGTCTCCCGCAAAACCTAGGGCTACATCCCGAATGAAACAGCTTTTCAACTGGATAGTTTTAGAATCGTCAAAAACAATTGGTAACATACTGTGTGAATAATGCTCCTATATCAAGGAAATGACGTCAGTGGCCCGGCCGAGCAAACTTCCGTAACATATACGTTATTTGAGAAACATTCAATCGGCTTCTATTGACGATGCAATCAAATGGAAAAACCAGGATGACGTTTAGAGGGTATCACGATATAAAAATAATTTGTTGTCTCCAATGGAATATGTCAAGTCTAAAGAAGCAGCAGTAACTTGCTCATATTAAATGCCAACAAAAACTTGAAAATGTTCCCATTCAAATAGAAGTGACTCCAACTAGTTAACTAGAGGCCAGTGTAATGATGAGATGAAAAGGTTGTGTGAAAATTAGAGGTATTTAATACTACAATAGATACACTGAAAGTGATCCATTTGAGTCAAATTTGCTTGGTGCTTGCTAGCACATCAATGAAGTCAGGCAGCGTTACGCGTGTTTTGATCTATTTCAAGTTGCCTACCTATACATAATAAAGTGTAATAAATAGATAAAGACATAAAGATCTACCTGAACTGGCAGAAGAAACATTTTGGCCACTCGATCCAGCAATGCGACGCACAGCCTATGAGCATGATAAAATAAAAGCAACAGTGAATGCCAAAAGACAAATAATAAAATTATTGCACAAGATAACACTATAAAATCGCGGCTCATAATGTTGTAAACAAAGATTTTTAATTCTATAGCAAACCGATGATTTTATAACAATTTCTCAAGGATTAATTTCGGAATACTTATGTAGTATATGCTTCAGAACAAGGTCACACAATAGAGAAACTAAAAATATTTTTGCCTATACGCTTTAAAAATATTCATAGCACATATTACATGGGAAAATTGCATACATTTGGGTTAAACGAAACTAAGACAACCTTTTTAGCCAGACCAAAACTGGATGAGATTCCCGAATCACCGCCTTCCTGTTGAGAAAAGTTGGGAGTGAACATAAGGGCCTTTGAGAAAAGACCACTTTTCGAAGGATGCACATCTCCCAAATTGGCACTGCTTCCTTCTGCTTGATTTCTTGTCATTTCTGCTGATTGTTGCCTTAACGTTGACTTTGTGAGTCCACGCAGGCTTTCCGTAATCCAGAAATCACACAGTGTCACGGCACTGTCACAGAGAATATCTAAATACGGCAGATACAACTGAATAACCAACGACAAATTCGATTTACTCTGCACTACAGATTCATCCACTGATGATAAATTTGAGTTCTGTGCAGTTTTGCCATTTGGCTTGGAACTTGAAAGACGGGAATCATATTCCAAATTGCAAAACAATCGCCAGATGAAATCAATCGCCTGTTTTTGAAGAGTAGGGCATCTTTGGTGTTCATTGAAAAATTGAAGAAAGAACAAAACTGAGTTAATTAATCAAATTCTTAACCAGTTTGAATAAATACTACCTGGCTAGTTTTTAATTTTGAAAAGGGAAAAACTGAAACCGCGTTCGTTATCATCAGATTCATGATAATGGCTTCATATATACACAAAGGCAAATAAGTATAATAATTAAAAACGAAAAAGTTCATGCAAACTGTTAGGAGGTAATATTCTAGAAGGAACTGTGTCTTGGCTTATCAAACCTACACACACCCACACACACACACACACATATATATATATATATATATATATATATATATAATTTCAAATACTACAGATACAACACAGCATATTTTTATTAGGAGAGAAACACTTTAATAAAAATGTGGATACTGCCGTTTTATTTCTAGAATACTCAGATACAATTTACAATCTTACATTATCCACTTTATTATTAAATTTGTTTTATTTCTAGAATACTCAGATACAATTACAATCTTACATTATCCACTTTATTATTAAATTTGCTTTCTCTTTCTAATTATATATATATATATATATATATATATATATATATATATATATACTCTCTATATATAAGGAAAAATAAAACACATCTAATAAGAAGTGGATAATGTAAAATTGTAAAGTGTATATTAGTATTCTCAAAAACAAAACAGCAATTATCCACTTTTTGTATTAGAAATTTTATCTCTTCCTAATTATATATATATATATATATATATATATATATATCATATTATTATGCGTTAATTCAATATCACTTCTCCAGGTAACATGATGTCTGACTTATACGGCAAGTTGAGGAAAGCTAGTTTAAATTTTAAGTTGACAGCAATATTCACGAAGATTAACCAGTAGGAATGAATTTCAAAATATTGTTGAAAATTGCTTGCAATGCGTGGCTTCATTAGCGCAGATGATGAGGTGCAAGACTGGATTTTATTGTGCAAACATTGCCAGGAGTGCTTTGTTTCGTTTATACTGGCAACAGATTTTAAATTATCATTCGTATTTTCGATGTTAAATATGTTACTATGCTAACCGAAACGACTTCGGATAGCAAATACTATAAAGTTAACGTACATACCACGGTTGTCACTTATCGAACAATTTAACACTTAACGTGACTACTGGTTTTAATAGGTACCAGGACAGTTCAGAACCATCTGGTAAATCTTCCTAACCATTGAATCTGCAATTTGTGGACACTTTTAAATTGTGTAATAACTGTTCTTCCGGTGATTTCTTTATATGCACACTGGTTAATGACATTTTCAATATTATTAAACAGCCATGAATTGCTATTAGAAAAAGTCACAGAGGATTCATGAAAAGTACTTCGGGTTCAAGGAAGTGGTTAAATGAAAGTATGGATCCGATCAAGGTTCGGATTGAATGGATTGCTGCCAGCAGTCATGGCTACTACTGAGGAGTCTTTCAATAAAGACGAAGCCTAGATTTAGCAGATTGATTGTACGTAACATCTTATAAAAGGTTTAATTTATACAAACAATATATACATATATGCCATAGACAGCATATCGTTCTTTTCTAGAAATCATAACCAAACAAAATTGTAAAGTGTCAACATGCAAAGCGGATGATGCTTAATGAAACAGATCAGAAATACTATCACCGAGATTCAATGCAAAAATAATAATATACTTAACGAAAAACGCCTTACCTCGTGTAAAGACACAGCTTTAACTCGATTAGTGCTCTTGACACTAGAAAATGTGTCTGTCTGTATTTAATGTCTATCAATAAACTTTTCCAAATTCGTAGGTCGTTGTAGGAATTACTGGTGAAGTCACTTACATATTGTGATTCATTCTCCTGCTTTGAAGTCCTAAAACTGCTGTTTGAGCGACCACTAGTCAAGCTACCATCTCGTCTACGCTCTACGGATTTTTCAACGGGAGAACTGGGACTTTTGGCACGCCTTGCAAGCTGACTCCAAGTTTTCGAAAACTTATCTTGTCTTTTAGAATAACCGAATCTTGTGTTGATGCCACTAACCACCGGGATGCCAGATTGGTTTGAGTTTGTTATTTTCGGAGAGGTTTTGGCCAGAACTTTAGTGTGTTCAACTAGCTGACCGGCAAATAGCAGAGGAAGTGACAATTGAACGATGTGATCATACGACATTATTATCCGGAGAAACGTGAGACGAGCAAGCAGCAGTTGAGCAATGAGCGCATCATTAATTACACTAGAACGCGACATTCTTTCACTACCAGTATGACAAGCGGTTTCAAGTTGCTTTTCTGTTAGCAGCTTCTTGTCACCAGAGTTACCCTTGGAAGATTCCTGATCTTTCTCCAAATCGACGGGCGGTGCCTCTTTCGGTCGAGTAGCCTGTAAGTTATTGTATCTACACAATTGCTTAAAGCCATAATTTACCTGTACGAGAGTGAAATAAAAAACACAAAATATGATTTCAATACAAACCATACAAAAATAAAATTTATTTATTTTATTATGACCAAAATATATAATATCCCTATAGGCTGCAATAAATTCACGTATTTAGGAAAATACGCATACTAACTACAGTATTATAATAAAGGCTCGCATTAAAGCCAATAAATAATATTTTTGTGACGTTAAATGTTGACTGAAGACAAACATGTTAATGACGGCTTACAACGGAAACCAACGAAGCATGCAGCCCTGGTAAAAAAGGGAGACCAGCCTGGAGTCATTCGACCGAATTAGTCAGACTTCTTCAATGAAGCAAGTTATTAAGCACAACTGTCGCATTTGTCTTTATTCAGCCGGACTTCGTACTTGTTCGCAAAGCTAATTATGGCGGCCATCGACAGAACTGACAAGAGAATGATTTTTGTTTGTTTTAATGAAATGGATAAATTTACGGTCTGGGTAAACCAAATGCCAGTATAACTTAGAAAGCCTTGCCGGCTTTCAAGCCAGATCACTGTATGTGTTATGGAAACACACTAACATAATGTAGCAGGATTTCATTAAAAATAATTTGAAGAACATAGTTTCAATGCGATGATTCCAATAGGTCAACGCATAACAAGTTCCTAAAAATGCGCATTTTGGTTGAATATTAAATTGAGCAAAATTTCCAAGAAAAAAAATTCATTAAACTCCACATATTCAAGTTTTCCTATTCCACCTTTTCAATTAAAATATATGAAAAATTTGACAAGGTTTAAATTTTAGTATGTATGCGTATGGTTGTGAAATATGAACAAAAAGCCTGTAAATGGCATAAAACAGAGGCGGTACAAGTAGCTGCTAATGAAAGTCAAGGATGAAGTAGGAACCAAACTAGTACATATATATATATATATATATATATATATATATATATATATATATATATATACAAGTGCGTGTGTGTTGTCGGCAAAAACTAAGTAGTGCATAAGACGGCAAATCATACTTGGAAGCTGTATTGCTGATGTCGCCTTGCCCGAATGCTAACTTGGCCATAATGGTGTTGTGGAGAGGTTTAGTTTGCCTCATTTCTGTTAGTTATCCTGATAAATTTACTCATAGTAGCAAGGTTTTCCTTCTCTCTCTACCCCTCTCCCTCTCTAGTAAACCTCAATAATAATTTATCTAAATTCACTTATATACTTTTTTTTCACTTCTTATGGTTATATGGCAGTGAAACATTAGTCACTTGACTTTTGTGTGGCTGGAAATGATGATGATGATGATGACTTATCAAATAGAAATATTTCCTTCTTGATGGACATTTATTGGTAGTAACAAGAATTGTCGCAGGCGGAATTTGAAACAAAACATGATACAGCTAACTTGAAAAATCGCCAGTAAGCACGAAACGAATGTGCATGAGATTATACTTTCCGTTCATGCTGCCTGTGGTTTATCCTTCTGGTCACAACTGAACTAATTTGTTACTAGGTTCGCAACACCTAATACATACTTGCATATATATTAGCTCTCCGCAACAAACAGTATTTAACTTGAAAAATCCTTGGTCAATCATTCAAAAAACAAACAGAGCATCTAAAACTGTCTAAAATGATGTTTTAGTTTCAGTCTTGACACCCTACGATATCAATTAAACGACCAGTAATTCCGCGTTTGGTGGTAACAATTCTTTTATATCATTTTCTGGAGAATGACACATTGTAGAGCAAAAAGTGAGACATGCAAGATGTGAGCCCTTTAGCAGATGAAAATTGAGCGAATTTATTATTCATCAATATGAGACAGCAGTACGTCCCAAGCCCACCCACAAATTAGTCAAATGTGGGACAAGCATTCGGAACAATCCCTTTGGCGTATGCGTATAGTAGCTATATGAGGGATAAATTCATGTTTGGTCAGTCACGATGTGACACCATTGTACGCACGCAATTTAATTTATGAACGCTTTAAAGAATACAAAATTTCATTAATATCAGAGCACATCAAAAGCCTGACACTGATCATAGCACTATTTTGTATTATACAATTAAACAATCATTGATTTTGTGTAACTGAAAAAAATAGAATTTGTATATATTTTAAAATAGCCATTCAATTAATTGTAGGTCATTGCGTTCCAGGGATATCTAATAAAAATACGCATCATATGTTTACAAAAATTATTAATTGTGCTGATAATGATTACAACGATTTAAGTCACGTTACGTTTCCTTGCTAACTTTCCTAACATTCCGTAGTTTCGATGGGATAGTTTAAACGTTTATCTGAAAAATCAATATATTATTTGCTGTTTAAAAAGGCCTTATCCTGATAAATACTTATGATAGCCATCTTGATTTTCCTTGCAAATTTCAATCTTCTCGAAGTGACGCTAAAACTGGAACTGTTTTAAATCCAGTCACATAAAATACTTTAATGAAAAAGTAATTACTGCTTCTTACTTACTGCAAAGCAGTATCTCGCAATTTGATGGAGGACAAAGCCTCTGTCGACAACACTGAGCAAGTCTTTTAATAAAAATGCCAAAACGCGATTTGTCTTGCGAGATTGCTCCAGGCACTCTCCAGTCCTGACTACTTCTCCATTTCCGCGACTCGTCATGGCCACGGAATCATTTTCCACATCCAAGTGAAGTGGCCGACCTCGGCGTGTTGTTGTTGACACCGGAACTGAAGATTCTGTAATCGACGTTGAGAAATGATATAAAATACATCCAAACAAATAGCGAATTTCTCAAAATTTCAGATGTGGTACATTCCGCATTTCGTACAAGATTCATAACGCTGAGAGTCATTATACACATTATACATAGATGAAAAACGTCCTTTTATTACAGATTTTGCTTGTTTAACTCAAAGGACGTATTAGTGCAGAAACAAACTATTTAATAGTACACATTTTCATCTGCTTAATCAAATGGACAATTACCTGCGCGCTTCACTGTAAAATGATGCAACTGTGCCGACATATATAGTATATATATATATATATATAGCATATATATATATATATATATATTTATAATGCGCAGAACAGCATGCAATGACAAAGCGATATTCAAATGTGCTTAACGAAATCAGCATAAATGCAAACATCAATATATTATGCGCTGATAAAGCAAGGAGTTGTTATAATGAAAATCGGTTATATGCCGTTCACGACAATAAATAATTCATGCGTCTTGAGGATAAATCAGGTAAAATAGTTGGAGTTATAAATGAAGTTTAAATCTTAACTGAATCTGTTTAACCTGTTAGCGTTGCACAAAGGTCTATAAAATCACCATTGAATAAATTTTATATATATATATATATATATATATATATATATATAGTATAGTATAGTCAGTATAAAATAACAATTGCTTAGTATAGCAAAAGTAATTCAGATAGTTGACACGTTTTGTCTATATTTTGAGTTCTACAAGTACTGTCCAAAATTTACCGCGGACGGGGTACGAACCAGAGCACATTAGCTTCAGAGTCTGCGAGTATCAACTGCGCTAACCTTGCTACATAATACAGACAATTTGAAGTCATATGCCAACTGGACAGTACACAATGAGGACGAAGTCGATTCTCTGGTAAAATTGTCATTGCTACCTAATGTAATGCTTTGGTTTATACCACATATATATATATATATATATATATATATATATATATATATATTTAGTATTAAGCATCATATACCGAATAGGCACGAAAACCACAGCAGCTACGATTGGCGCTCGTATTCTAAAAAACGAGTTTTTGACGACTACGCGTACAGCTCAAAATCCTATGTCAAAAGATCTGCACTGTTGGTGCGTTTTAAAAGGTATTACAACTGTATTATTGCTAAAATTTGCCTTATGGAAACTAGCTACTGACCAGATTAAAATTGAGGTCCTACCAACCATACTGATACACAGTTAACAGAAATAAACATATCGAGGTGAGAAATTGATATTATACTACGTTTATATTATGTGCATATACTTATGATTCAGTTGTGCTTAACTCTATCAGTATATATACATAGACAGGGATGTAGATCTCAGAGGCATAGGGCTCTACATGATATAGCAACTGAATAAGCTTAACCACATTAGAATCTTCGATAAACAGCAAACATAGCGGTTAACAAAAAATGCGTATAATAACGAGAAATATGCTCTTCTAACCAAATATAGCCGTCAGTAACTAGTCTCGAATACTGACACGGAAAACGTGCATATTATCCCGATCTATGAAGATTTTTCACAATGGAACTAACTGCAGTATCATAAAGGATTCATTTAGAAACTTATTACCATCAGACGTATTATTATTAAACAGCACTACGTCAATATAATACACCTATGATTTATTTCCGCACAACCACAGAATTAATAATTTTATGTGGACAGTAAATAACCTTTATTTTTTGCTAAGGAAAGGAATCCACAGTGCATTGTACGCAAAAAGTATTTTAATCAACTCATCTGTCGCTCAAACCGACCTGTTGACAATGTCAAGCACCTGGGATCAAGCGCGCGCAATAACGTGGATTTTCTACAAACATCGTCAGAAGAGGAAATATGATGCACCGAAAGAATTGCACGTTGTATCAGATGACCAATAAAACTCTCAAGGTTAGCATAGAAGTTAGGAGATACATATAAGCATGACGGAGGCGAAGCAGCAAGTGTGTCTTCCAGAATAAATTGTCTGTCTAAGTTCATTAGGCTGTCTTCATGGCTACAAGGAACTGGAGCCGATTGAAAGCGTTTGTGGTAAAAGGTATGCTGCTGACTTGGCTGCTTTTCGTTGCCGTCGGGAGGAAGTTTTATTCCGGTTGGTGAAAATGTTTTCATTGCATTTTTCATTTCAGTAGCAGAATACTGTGAAGATGAACCGCTAAACTCTGCTATTGAATATACCTGTATGACAAAAACACAAAATAATTTTTAAAAAAACAATTATAATTATAATTTCCTTGATTAATTGTTAATTTTGCTAAAATGATGACACCAGGACTGGATAAAGCTATTCTCGATATCTGATAATCATCAAGACACGGCATACCACCATCCCTAAAGAGAAATTTGAATGCGTAGTAAAAATTTAAAAACAGGTCCCAGTGGAGAGGCGTGCACAAACGTCTCTGGTCACAACTGAACTAATTTGTTACTAGGTTCGCAAAACCTAATACATACTTGTCTCTATAACCACTTGTGCGTGACACCTCGGTTTTCGCTTACGTATAAATTTATATTGACTTGAATAGAAGTGATTGCCGACAGAGAATCAGTTTAGGCTATGCAGTGGCAACTGCTAGTTCTAGAAGATTTAAGTTATCAGTTAAAACGTTGTAAAGCAGTTAAAGTACGATTACGCTGCAGAAAACATAGCCATAAACATGTAACAACTCACCAATAACTCCGAGAAGAACCAACATGTTTTGCCCAGCACGGCTTCGGAAAAATGTGATACTGGCGAATCAGCCATGCTTGCCAGCACATTCAATAACCGACTTGGCAAATGCTGAAAAGAAGCGGAAAAATTACTGGCACTTCTACACTAACTGAGTTAACACCTTTGCATGTGCAAATGGATAGACTGAAAATAGTTGTGTGATACATATTAAATTATATAAAATTTTCAAAATGCAAAGACAATTAATACATGAAGACAATACACATACTACACCGCTACCACAAAATTGTCTACACACCAGGAGTTTTGAACCACTATAAAAGCTTCCTAGAATGTTATGATTTGAAGAATATGAATTAGACGACGTGATAGCAGACCAAAGCTCGAAAGATGTCGGTCACTTGATCACGTTGGATTATACAATCCACTAGATAAGGCACATTTAAATCTTCTAAACACTGTTGAAGACAGGCATAAATCAATATACCTAAGAGGCCTGAATAATTTCGCTTCATCAACTGAAGAACTTCCGAAATTCACTGCGCTAAAGCTATAAAAAATTTTCATGATTATTTATTTGTTGTTGCGCACCTAGTAACAAATTATTTCCAACATGGCCAGAAAGATAAACCAATGACAGTATGAACGAAACATAATCTCGTTTACATTCGTTTCGAGCTTACTGGCGACTCATCAGTAGGAGCCGGTATTACACCATTTACCAACTACATGTTTTAGTGAGGAATTTTGGATAATTGGAAGGTGCAATCTTCTATATGAATGCGTAAACCTGAAGTAGTGAAGCTAACCTTATAAAGTCTTCGACAATGCGACTTCAAAGCCAACTTACTACATGAAATATGTACACGAAACCTGTAAAGGGTACCATCACTATGGTAGTTGTGTCAATGCCCGATACCAACAATATGGTGGATGAATAGTTACATGGTACAAACTCTATGGTGTACTGGCTTGCAATATATCTTATATATAGTGAGTTGGCTTTGAAATCGCATTGGTGAAGACTTTATATGAAGTTAGCTTCACTACTGCAGGTTTACACATTCGTATAGGAAATTGTACCGCCCTATTATCCCACATGCTTCACCAAAATATATAATAAGTATAGTGCGTAATACCTGCTCTTACTAATGAGTCGCCAGTAAGCACGAAACTAATGTGCACGAGATTATACGTTTCGTTTACGTAATACACAATAGCATATATATTAGTTATAAATTTTCATCTTTATATTAGTTTACGCCAATTTTACAAATCATCGTCAGAGATGCGAAAATTTACCAATATAATCTCCAACTTTATAAAATCATATATATATATATATATATATATATATATATATATATATATATATGCAATACAACGTGAATGACCCAAACGCGCACACAGATACATACGACAATACACTTACAAATTATCCCAAACAAGAAATAGAAGTAAAGCGAAAAAATAAGACTATTTGAAAATCACACAATCAGAAGAAAATCTGGGATGTGCGTAAATGAAATATTGTAGTGCAGTTGAGTATTCTTGATATAAAACGACCATTATTCACTTTTTTATTAAATGCGTTTTCTTCCTAATATAAAATATACTGTTTTATATTCGAAGGCAAATAACATCATAAAGAATTTTATATATATATATATATATGTTTGCGTGTGTGTATGTTGTCAGTATGAACTAGGCATAGAATAAGTTAGCAAATGCAATTAATTAAGTAGACCGGATTAATCCTGAACGGGCACTCAATAAGACAATAATTGATTGCGCGGGTGGTGGTAACAATTCTTTAAATTAAGTTTGCACTCAATAAGACATATCTAAATTTTCCACGATCGCGGCACAGTTGCTTCAGAGTCCGGCAATAAACCCACCGGGCTAACTAAGGCGTTCGCTAATGAAATTTTTATTTATACAGCTATTTATGCTTCCTGTCAGTTTTTGACATCAATTAACACAAAGTATCAACGGGGCGTTCGTGACAGTTAATTACAAAATATATATCATGTCATCTGAGAATGTGAAATTGAGTTAAACTACACGAACAAGATTTCATGATTATTATAATCAAGGTTGCGGTCTTGATATAAACACCTGACCCATTAATTACTTACATATGTCAGTATAAACTAAGGATTGTATAGTGTAGAAAAGGCAATTCATCCAGTAGACCGGTTTCGTCCTTATTGGGAACTCATCATGTACTGGCCAGAATTTGCCGCGGACATGATACGAACCTGGGCACGTCTGCTTCGGAATCTGGTGCTTTTCTACACTATACAATTCTTAGTTTATACTGACATATGTAAGTAATTAATGGGTCAGGTGTTTACATCAAGACCGCAACCTTGATTATAATAATTGTTATCACCACCCTCGCAACCAATGTTCGTTTAAGATTTCATGATAGCTGTTATCAGACTAAACTGAAAAAATTACAAGGCTTTGGCTATTCTGACAAGTATTTATGGCAGAGTGCCCAATAAGAATGAAACCAGCCTGCTTGATGAATTAAATTTTCTTCCTTAAGTTACGTTAAATTTATTAAGATGTATGAAGATTATATATATATATATATATATATATATATTCTTATAATTATAAAACACAAATAAAAAGTGGATAAAGGCCATTTTATTTCGTGAATACTAATCATCTCTTATAAAATCATACATATTTATACATGATTGTATAAGAGATGATTCATCACAAATAATACTTCTCCCCACTCTGTTCTCTATTTCTAATTATAAGAAATACTATTGTTAAATTTAAAAGGCATGGATCATGTATATATATAATATATATATATATATATATATATATATATATAGCATCCTTTCCATGTGCTAAAAGGTAAATAAATTTTATCAGATACAAAAACCGTTTCTTAATTATATTATTCTCAAGTGTATATAGATGCACATCTCTTTATATATAAATTAAAAGGCCAAAAAACAGAAAAATGTAAACGTGAAAAGTGTGAAATAAGGAAAAAACCAATCAATCAAATTTGAAATCTTCAAAATACGCAGAACAGCATGCATTGACAAAGCCACATTTAAATGCGCTTAACGATATCAACAGAAATGCAGACATCGAAATACTACGCGCTGATAAAGGCAAGAACGTTGTTAGAATGGAGTAATCCGACAACCTAAAGAAAGAAAGCAATCTACCTGAACATACCATTTAAGGGGTATGCAGTTTCCCGAATCACAAAAAAGAAATTTTAAATGTCACTAACAGGCACATTTGATACAGCTAAGCTACAAGTGTTATTTACGGTAACAAACTTGCATTTACCAGCAATAAAAGAGAAAAAGCCGTTAATGACAACATCAAATATTATCTAACGATATTCATGCACAAGTTGTCGACCAACTTACGATCGACCAGACAATTTATTACTCGAATGAAAGAGCATTGCAACTTAAACGCCCGTTTTAATTCGAATGATGAATGTAAAATTGCGATTGCGCAACACACCATTGAAACCTCACACGTATGTTCTCCAGATGTAACATTTAATAAAATTACAAAATTCAATAACAGAAGGGGGTAGGCACATAAGAAGTTTTATGGAGAAACAAATTTCATACAGAAGAAAAATGTTCTGGCATTGAGATTCAACCGAAGGTACTGCACACAATCGATTGGTTGTTCCCTTATTTTACACTCTCTCCATGTTCACATCTTCTATTTTGTTTGGCCTTTCACTTTATATATTAAGATATTTTCATTTTCAGATACTTGAGAGGAATATAAGAAAGAAACGGTTCTTGAATCTGATTCCATTTCTTTTTCATTTTGCACATGGAAAGGGCATTATGAATTTTATTATTATTTGAGAAACCACCATTTTCAGTTTTCCGAGCTTGTTTGTAGCACGATTAATGTTGAGCCATTATGTTTTTTATTTACAGAAACTATTTTCAGTTTACTGATTTTCTTAATGTAAAATTAAAAATAATGCTCCTTTTCGAACATTAAGTCACTTTTCTAGAACGGCCTTTTTCGTTTTTTAAAATTATTATTAAGATTAATAACGATTGGTTATCATCGTAAAATGTGATAACCAATCAAAAGGTAATTTGATCATAAAAAGATTATATTTTCAATAAATGATAGAATGAATGAATTTGAATTTTTATCGTGTTCATCGCATAGACACAATACTGATCAATTTGCGACTACACACATAAACATACACACACACAATATATATATATATATATATATATATATATATATATATATATATATAATATACATCATCATCCACCTATGTAATAGGCTACACCAGAATAAATTTTTGACGCATTCCCAAACCACGTTAGTGAGGTTTTTACACATTACATCAGGTTTTCGCTGTTAGAACTAAAATACAGCGTAAATTGAAGATATTCTCCAGCTTTCCTTTGTGTAGAACGGTAAAAGCGTTACTATCCACTTTATGCCTGTTTTGACTACGTTCCGCTATTGTTGAATTTGCACCGAATGCTAAGCCTGTCTGGATCAATCTTTGTTGTAGACGACGGCTGCTTCTATTGATCGGTTATTTCTTCCTTTGTCCTATTTAATGTCTATCACACAGACCAGTGAAATAGTGCAGAACGGGAGATTAAAACGAGGAAGGTAGCTATATTTTACCGTCCAGACACATGACCTTCAGTGTAGTCATTCGATTGACATTTGGACTTTTGGTTTTAATTATTCGGTTTACTCTGCTAGTAGTTATGCCTGCTTCGAAAATCATTGGAACTCAAGCTTTTGTAAAATTTGAAGCACGAATCCAATGAGCAAAATTTCATTTCAATCATGTATATTGGAACACTTGTAAAAGCGTACTAGATAATAATTTGTGTTGCGCGAATTGTGCAAGATTCTCTGTAACATTCAAAATATTTCTGCAAAATTTTAAAAGTAAATTATCTTCATTATGTACACAAAATTTTCATCTACTTTCTGCGAAGTGTAGATTTCCTAACTCAACTTGCAAAGTTGTTTAGCACATACTTTCAGCCAGACATGGATACGTTGTTGGTAAAGTGAACATGGTGATCCGAAAATGTAAGATATCTTTTAATCACTCTCTTTCTCAGATGCACTCTCCCTCCCCGCTCTCCTCTCCCTGACGTCCTCCCCGCTCTTTCTCCCTAACACTCAATCTTGATCTCCAACGTTATATCTCACTCTCTATCACTCAGAAGACTCGTCTATCTTCTTTCTACTGCTCTATTTGACATTTAATCTAATGAACGCCGTTGTTGACCTTTTACCAAATAACTTTTCGGTTAACAACTTTCCAGATAGCAGCAGTAGATAAATTATCTGCCCAAAGTTTATGATATATTGCTCAATGCTATTTATAAGAGCCACTTATTCTAGATAGTACACAATCTCGTTTGCTAAAATCTAGGCGAGTTAAATTCAAATAGCCAACCCATTTAATTAACGGAATTATCAAAACTCGAGTGCAAATTCAGCCTTTGGCTGAGCATGCAAATATTGGATTCTTGATTAGGTTTAGGAAAATTGGGCAAAGTAACGATTTTTATTAAGGACATTTGGAGCTATAATACAAATACGCCCATTTAATTGATAAATAGATTTGCATAAGGTGAAAATACTCAATATATATATATATATATAAATTTTATTAGCAAAACATCATTTTCGGTATCCTTTTCAACCTTTATGGATGAGAGTTGCGTGCGATCCCTGACTTTGGTCATGTGGGGGATGCGTAGCAAGACTGAGCCAAATGCACCTTGCTTCATGTTCTGACCGCGGCAAGTCTCAAAACTACTTGATGAGTGCTAAATAAAACGAAGCCGCTACAGTTGGTGAGTTTCAATTACTATCTTATGCAATGTTTAGTTTAAACCCACAATATTTAAGCTATAGTGAGTACGCAATTCTTTTTTGCAGAGAAATGATGCATATGCAATTTTTTTATTAGGTGTTGCATACCTAGTATCAAATGAGTTCAAACAGGAACATACAGATTTACCAGAGTCAGCATAAACGAAAGATATGGTCTCATGTACACATAAATTTCGTGTTTACTGGCGACTCGTCAGTAGGAGCCAGTACTAGGTCATTTTGGACCAACTGCCACAAATAATTTGACCCAAGATATTGTGGGTAAAGAGCGTAGTACCAGCTCCTACTGGTGAGTCACACGTAAGCATGCAACGCATGCGCACATGATATCATACAATTCGTTCAAACTGCTTGGTAAATTCATTTTGGCACTATTTGAACCATTTTGTTACTAGGTTCGCAATATGTAAAAAATAATGGCACCAAGTAAGCTACTCTGTTATTTAAAAAAAAGTTATCTGCGCCCATTTATGACGCAAAATAAATGATTCCACAAAATGGACCACACAGGTTTATCGAATGTTGCAATTAGACCTTAGTGCAATATATATATATATATATATATATATATATATATATATATATATATATATATATATATATGTGTGTGTGTGTGTGTGTGTTCTATGAAATATTTAATGACCTAAGATAGAAAATACAATTGATCGAATATATATATGTATTTTTTTGAAAAATAAGCTGTAGTCAGAACGACTGCGACCCTGAATAGAACCCACTATCATTTTGCTCAGCTATATAGTTTGTCCTCCACGCCACGGAGCATGTGTAGTAAATAATTTATAGTTTCAAATCGCTTGTTTGATCAGTCTATGCTCCGAGTAAACACCAAGTAGTAAGATTTTCAACGTGAAATTGACAACAGCAAAACACAAAATCTCGCAAATGAGAGTATAAAAGTATTAGGAGAGTATATATATATATGTTCTATGAAATATTTAATGACATATATATATATATATATATATATAAGAGCATATATGCATAAAATTGAACTCATCTCTTAAGTTATGGAACCCCTGTACGAAGTGCAATTTTCAGTTCGAATCTATCTTATATATATATATATATATATATATATATATATATATATATATATATGTGTGTATAAGTATTATGTTATAAATTTATCGCTTACCTTAACTGGGAGGAGTGGAATAATGTTTTCCAATTTGTTCACCTGTAATGTCCAGCAAAGTCCGAAGCCCAGAAATGTAGAGCACAAAAAGTGCGGTAGTGCTGGAAAACAAAAAAAGAGTGCTTTCGTATAAAAAGAAATTGAAAAATCTTTATAAAGTCACGTTGCTTGCTGGTAGTCTGTAAGTAAAAATAATGTAAACGTAGTGTAAGACGTTGCGCCACATGGCGCCTTCCAGCCTACGGACAACGGTGGACTCAATTAGTTCATGTAGGAATCAATTAAAGATGGTGTGGTTGCCTCCAGAACTGTCGTCCGTTTTGAAACAATTATGCTAAATTCGTACTATGCACTTATTCGTTGTAGGTTTGCACTTAAGTTTATTCCGGAAATATAAATCAAAAGAAACCTCAAATAGAGTGACGCAAACTTTAACAACCGTCCTTACGCCAAAAATATGATAATATTCTAAAATAAAAACAAAATGGGCTTGATAGCGAAAATTCGAATTTACTTTGGACGAAGTTAACTTCCATTATGCACAATGCAGGTACTAATGCATGTGGCATTGTAGGCTCCTATAGAGATTCTCGAAACTAGACGCCAAATTCCAGCTGGCTAGGCTCATAATAATACTCGTAGAGTTTTAAGACGCCAATGTTAGCATAGCCTAAAAATCGATCTCGGATCCTTTTTAGACCGGAAAGACTGAAGTGATGGAAGAAGCATTCGCATCAGGTAATAGCCGCTGTTTGTTCCAAATTAAAAGTTAGTGAAAATATAAATGATAGTAACAATAATTTAACAACCGAAAAATAAGTCGTCCTGGTAGATGAGCTGGACACCAATAAGATCAATTTTCTTGGGCATCTGCGTCAGTCCTGATTTCAGAAAGCGTACCTATATTAGCAGTGTGTACTATTAATCTCGTAGAACCAGAAAAGTTAGTAATACGGGAAGAGATCTTATCTATAAATGTCGCAAAGCCGCAGGACCGGATGATTTGCTTCCGAATTTATCTAAGGTTGGACGCGATATAATTTCAGGAGCATTCACTAACCTTTTTCATACTATTATGCTACTATAATGCTGCTACTTTGGAATGAATCGATCATCATTCCTATCTTCAAAAACGGCAATCATAATTAATGTGATAACCAACCTGGTATAAGCGTGACTTCGGTCGTATCTAGGTTATTTGCTTCGATTAACTTACGCCGTCTTAGCGCTTCGCGTAAATCACATACTAGAGAAGAACAAGCCGGATTCCGGTCAGAATGACGTTGTATATATACTATTTAAATCTTAATGTAAATTCTTGAACAGCGACAAGTTTATCGCCGTCTCATAATAGTCGTCTTTCTAGACATTAAGTGAGCATTTGACTCGGTGAATTGGAATGTTCTATTCGATATTCTCTCGACAAGTGGTGTACCCACCAAATTTGTAAATATTATACGCACACTGTACAGATACATTTCTGGTCGCGTTAAGGCCTACAACGAATTAACACACAACTTTAATAATAGCAGTGGTCTTAGTCAAGACTGTCCACTTCCGCCATTTTTTGTTTAATATTGTGATAGATGATATTATAAACAAAACTCTTCCATACGCTCAGGATGCAGGTGATGAAGTTCTCACAGACGAAAGCTTAGTCGATCTCGACCATGCCGACGATATCGTACTATTATTCGACAATCGAGATTCTGGTCAAGCCACCTTGAATAGATTAGTAAACGTTGTTCCGTCTTTCGGTGTTAAACTCGCACCCTCTAAATGTTAGATACATTTACAGGATCCCTCATCCCTCAATCAAACTCTGTGGCTGCAAATTGAAGATCTGCACATAGTTGACAAGATTACATACCTTGGCAGCATATCAATAGCTCAGGCAATAAGTCTGGTAAAGGGAGTATGAGAATCGTGAGATATAGAGTTTCGTTCTCGAAAATTCGCCATTTATGGAGAAACGCTATTATTTCACATTGCCTTAAATGTCGGGTTTACAATGTACCTTTACGCGCAGATTTGCTATACGCTAGTGAGACTTGGCCTCTTAGAGGTGATGATTTTATACACTTGCAGGGAACCGACCATCGTTGTTTGAGAAGCATAGCATATGTAGGTTACCAACAACGAATAATGAACGCTGGCATCAGTAGACGAATTTTTGGATCAGCCAACAAGAGATTCTCGTTATAAAAACAACTAAGGCTCCATCTACTGAGTTGGCTCGGTCATGTTTTGTGTATGAATTTAGTTAGATTGCCCAGTAGATCATTATTCTCTCAGACAGTGCCAGATAGGCGTAATTTGGGCATATTTTGACATTACAGAAACAGCTAATGACAGCAATATGCAAATTTGGTAGTTTAGAACCCGCTCGCCTGCCAGGATGAGGCCCATGTTTTCATCACAGTTCTTGGATGGAAACCCTGTGTGATATGGCGTCTAGCCGAGCTCGGTGACAGTCTTGTTGCAGATTTATAGAAGAATCATCTTCGTAACTTTCTTTTCTTAGTTATGCAGATTTAGCTGCGAGGTTTGGTATTGTTCATGATGTGATACAGTGAAAACCGCAATGAACGTATTTTCCGATATTACCTCTCCTTGAAGTCGACATGGCAATAATGGTGTTTTGTAGAAGTTTAGTTAGCCTCATCCAGTGTTTTTTCTAGTTAAACATACTCATAGTAACTAGGTTCTCCTCCTCATAAATCCCTCTTATAATTCGTGTGCCTAAATTATTATTTATGCCGTTATTAAAAATTTTTCAGTTTTATGTTATTCTTTGTACGGTTACATGAAAATGTAAAATTAGTTACTAATGGTCTTAGTATTGATGTGCATGATGATGATGATAATGATTAAACAAGATCGGAAGCAAATCATTCATATGTACGCTTAAAACACAAAAGCCTACTCTTTCTCTGTGTACAACAGAGTTTGTGTTCAGAAATATCAAAAAAATAGGAACACTAGATGATGAGTGCTGTTAGTAACAGAAAAGAAATCCAATAATAAAATATTCCGAATGATCTGCATAAAGCAATATATCATTTTATCCGTGGCGGATTAAGAAGAGTCAATTTAGAAGAAGGCTCATATTAGCCTGGCTTTGTAACTCACATAGCCCATGTGTAAATAATATAAATTTTAATCAACATTCTCGCCTATAAGGAATAATGACTATACGTTCATTTAGATAATATTATCGACACACCAGTCTCGTTGGACAGTCCCCCGGCGCCGGCGAGATAGGCCACTATCAGGCGATTTCGGCCATGTTCATCGTTCCAATCAGGCAGATCAGTAGACAACCGATCGACCAACTTAGACAGCAACCAAATGAGGCTGGTAGATGCTTGGTCTCCAAGCCAGGTCAAAGGTACGCTACCATCGATGCAGTTACTACCCGCTTTCACACAATCATCGAAATTGCCTTGTGAGACAGTGATATTTTCACCATCAGATGATAAAGAAGACGCTCCCATTGTATGCGCTGTAGCAACAGTGTCCATTGAACCACCTGCACTTTTCTCCCTTGATTGTTGTTTTTCAATTCCAGTAGATTCTATTGCGCCACTGCCCCACAATAAACTGCCAACCAATAAGCATAGCAGACCATCAAGCAGAGGTGCCAAAAATGCGACCAAATGCTCCAAACTTGCTAGATGACTTATGTAAAGGCCAAGCTGAGTGGTCAACGAATTTACATCACTTGAAAAACAAAAAAATAAATTCTTTTGAAATGTCAGCTTTAATAAAATTCATTGTACCCTTCCTGTGTGCAGAAACAAAAAGAAATTTTATCAGATATAAGAAAATTTTCTTTCGCATGGTCTTCTCAAATATCTACTAATGAACATATCTTTATATATATATATATATATATATATATATATATATATATATAATTGACGTGTTATCTATCATTTTTTCCTTAAACAGGCTATTGAGTAAAATGGATTTTTCCTTAGCAATAAAAACCCGAAGATTTACGTGGATTTTCCATCATTTTAAGAAACTACATTGCGTTAACATTCAGCTTGTTTTACTTTATTTGTCACGAAGAATTGAGCTTACGGTCACACTATCGATGCACAAAATGTGATATGAGGTTTGGCTATTTCTTGTTAAATCCAGCCTAGCGCAGTTGAATTTAAATAAATTCGACGGAGCCAATGTTGGACGGTAATGTAGACTAAAAATCCAATTCGAAATTAACGCCACGATTGCACAGTTTCAAATAAATTTTGTAGTTAAGAATAAGAAGCCGGCTTGTCCCTTCGCATTATTGAGTTGCAGCAAACTAGAGTAACTGAGATATGCCTAAAAAGATTATGAAAACTCGATTACGCAGCTCGATTGCGTCAAGAAATTAAATCTGTCTATTCAGGGCTTGAATATTTAATTGATGAGCTTGGCGCTGATATTGCATTTGGTCAGCTGTCACGGTAGTTTTGGTAGGACTTTGCGCTGGGCTATACGCCAGTATCCACGGAGATTTTCGGCCTTCTAATCAAAAGGTCTCAGTCAATAGTACTTACAGTATTGGTATGATCTCCGCTGACCTTAAAGAGACACGGGTTTCTCTCTCTTTAGAAATATAACACTCCAGTTGATTTGGCTAATGGCCATTATCGTTCTCTGTGTCAGTCAGTATAAGTTCGAGTTAGGGTGGAGGAACGAAACCAAAGATACTTCCTCCTTAGTACCTGAGCATAATTATCGCAACCATACGAAAAAAGAATTTTGGTTTGTTCTCGAGTGAAACGTCGTTATGGCTATAATGCAGTCATCTGTGCGGTGGACTCTGATCTCCGATTCTGTATCCACGTAACAATGCCTTTTTTGTTGACACTTGTAGATTAACTGACAAAAGGCTAGATAAAAACTAAAACAAATTCAAACGAACTCACAAGGCAGCAATGCTTTCGGAATTCGTCTTCATCTTGACGCCAGATTGACAGGACACAGGCAGCGATGAATTCAACTGAGAGAGAGTGGTTTTGGCATGGTCCAAGCAAACTACAGCGTTTAGCAACTTTTCAACTGGTGTCTCACAAGCATGCACTGAAGATACAGGTAATGTGGTCACACGAAAAATTTCACGATTAGACTCCACCCAACGTTGTGAGTCCATACAACACTTAAAGGAAAAGAAAAATTCTTCTTTTTACACGAGATAAAGCATGCAGTTAAAAAAGAAAACCCACATTTTAAAAAAACCACTGATTTTTTTGTATGCTGAAACAATATTGATAAATAAAAAGTGTAAAAATTTAAAAACTGCGCACAAATATTTACGAAACGTTGATTTAGCTAATTAAGCAAGGAAGTTAAATCTAAGTTACAGTAAAATTAAACCACGGACATAAAATTTGGCACAGTTAGAAGACGATTGCCTTATAACTGTGTTAACATTTGTCCTTCTGCTGGTCAATCTAAATCAAATGGCAGTCTCTTTTGTGAATTCTGCCCACACAATAAGGAGATACACATGCCAAACAAGCTAGCAATGTTCCGTGCTCAATCATGTCCGTATAGCCCTTGCAGAAAAATATAAGCGAATTTTACAGGATCAACTACATTTTCCTGAGTGTTTAACTCGTAGGTTCCAAGCCATAATCAGCCTCATCTTAGTTTAACAACATTTTGTTTCTGTTTTCACAAAGGATTGATCGTAAATCTAGCAGTAAAGTTATAAACTACTAGCATATCTAAGTATGTATTAGGTGTTGCGAACCTAGTAACAAAATATTTCGACCAAATATATAGTGGTTAAAAGGCGTAATACCGGCTCCTACTGATGAGTCGCCAGTAAGCACGAAACGAATGTGCATGAGATTATACTTTCCGTTCATGCTGCCTATGGTTTATCCTTCTGGTCACAAGTGAACTAATTTGTTACTAGGTGCGCATCACCTAATACATACTTGCGTATATATTAGATCTTCGCAACAAACAGTATTTAACTGTACTAGTATATCTTTCCTTCTGCAAGCGAAACGACCTCAGCACGTGGTGCACTTCCCTCCTAACCGAAACCACCCATTCAATATGAGTTGCTGGCTGCGCATTTAGAATAACCTCGAATTTTTCCACGAGTAATGTCGGTATTCCCTCGGTGTCGGTAAAGTTCACGGTACAGTACTCGATGCGATTGGCTAGGGACATTCGGTTTTCATGCGGCAAATGTTCATCATTTCGCGCCTAACAACGCTCGTCCCATCATCGTACTCCCACATTATTTGCGAGTTCTTGAATAAAATTGAGAGTTTAACGTTTTGCTGATAACACTGGATTATTCCATAGTCAGAATACGCTTTATAGACAAACAATAAGTCTTCATTTAAGGTAAACATAAAGGACTCACTTTATCAGTAATTTCTCTTAATTCAGGTCGCAGTTTTGCAAGTGCATTATTGGGCTTATCTTGACTGACAAGAAGATTGCAATCAGTTGGTCGCAGACAGTCGCCCTGTTGCAAAAGTGGCAACCACTTTGCACAAAAAATAAACAATGTTCAAATTAAAAATAATATTAGCAATAGCAAAAAACGAGGCAGAAGACCATGATTCTTAAAATTCATTTTTACCAATGATTTCTTATAAGAAAATTTAAGTCTTCTGCTGTCTGTGAAAAATATTAAGCGACGTCGGTAAGGAAATATACAAAATATTTTCATATAAACGACTAAACGAAATTATTAAATGCGAAAACTACAATATTCTGCAATATATTTTATACTGTTATAAATTACTAATATTTCCGTCCAAGATAACATCGATGTCATTTTAATCTGATATATAATTGACCCAAACAAGACAAATGATTGGAGCCTCTGGTTAATTGATCCATAATTTAATAGACGTAATTTAAAAAATAAAATCGTGGTCTATAAGGTAAACAATTTGTTCAGCCTACACTTAATTCAGGTTGTTCTCTTAAAAAATAAGGATTATTACAAATCCATCCACAAAAAAATTATATATATAGTGTTAAAATAAACAAAAAATCCATAAGATGGCAAAGGAAATTTGCCCAGTGGGCCGGTTTCCGCTTTATTAGGAATTCAACTAATCACCAAAATTTTCCGCCACCTGAGCTCGAACCAGTGTTATCTAGTACCTAGTATTGCACTAATCATCTACGTAATCCCTATCGCACAATGAAAGATTTACAGATATATAACAATTGAAATGCTTCAGTAAGACTTCCCTTCAGGTGGAACCTACACAGCATCGTTTAAGATGTAAAGTTTTAACTAGCCAACCCTTATCTTTCATTATACAACATAAAAAGTGCCAACTGTAAAAGTGAATAAAAGTTTTATGTGAGTAATTTGATTATATATTTCGATATTGTTGACATATATTAAACATTGGACAAGATAGCAAAATCAATTCATCAAGTAGACCAGTCTCGTTTATTACGCAGCTGTGCCCTGCGTGCAAATTGCAATCAAAGAGAACCAGCCGTTAATGTCGACATCATATATTATTTACCAATATCTATATGCGCAAGCTATCGATCAACTTACGTTGACCGATCGACCAGACGGTTAATTACTCGAGTTACAGAACATTGCAAAGTAGACGTCTGCTTTAAATTAAAGGGTGAATAAAAAACTGCAATTGCGCAAAATTTCGTTGAAACCTCACACGAATGTTCCCCAGACGGAGCATTCAGATAATTACTACATGCAATAACAGAAGGGAGTTAGCCACATACGAAGTTTTGCGGATAAACAAATTGCAGCCGGATTTATGCAAGCAGAAGAAGCATGATCAAGCATTGAGCTTGAACTGGTTGTTTCCTTATTTCACTCTCTCCATGTTTAGATTTTTCTATTGTGTTTTGCCTTTCAATTTATATTTAAACAGATATTCATTTATAGATACCTGAGAAGTAAATGCGAAATAAGCGGTTCTTGTATCCGATAAAAATTTTTATTATTTTTGCAAATAAAAAGGGTACTACAATTGCATATTATACACAAATAATCACAACCAAATTTGTTAGTTCTAACACACTTTTAATCTCTTAGAATTTTATAGGAATTATATTTCGGAACGACTAACTGACTTTCTATTCAGATTTAATATTGTAAATCTCGTGATGGATTTAATAGTCAATCATAAATGTAGTTCATACCAAAACGCTCCAATCGCAAAATTAAATCTCGCAAACAAAAATAAATAAAAAATCTGAAAAGTTTGTTATGCAGACTTCAATGAATAATCTATCCACATCGGATTAAAATAACGTACTTTACAGCCACAACTTTGTGGCGATGGAGTGGTCTGAAACCACTCCATAGAAATTTTGGGGGCAATATCCAGTATAACGTTTTAAATAGTATTTACTAATAATCCGGATAACTCTAATGTGAAATCAGTCTTTTTTTTATATAAAATCAATAGATTAAATAAATTCGGTCATTTAAGTTACCGAGTATCCAATGACTGTTTCCAGGGTTGTTGTTGCCTCCACCTTTCTAGACTGGCAGCTGACATGATAGAACGTGAATAAAAGGTAGTGGTTGGAGTTCAAATGGTCGGGCAGCTGCAATTTAAATTCGTTGTAAAATTCCGGAGTCCTGTAATAACGTAAAAGTCAACAAGCGCCGCAAGGGACTCAGTAAATGTAAGAAAACTAAAAATATGGATTTTATTTGGCAATATATTTATAATTAATTTATTAGTATAAGCTAACTCACTGTACTTGCTTTAAATTTCATGGTAAATTTCAATACTCGATGAACAACATTAAAACATTAAGGATGCCAACTTTCGATGATAAAAACGGCGAATAAGACACGGAGGATGGACTACGAGTATTTAGGACGAAATATAAAAAGTACAAATACTGTCTTTGTAGACATTTGTTTTAAAAATTAAGTACAATTTCGAAATGTCGATACTTATCTGTTTCACAAGAACAACTACGACAGCAATACAACAGGATGATATATTAAACAGTCATTGATTGTGCGGGTGATGATAACAATTCTTTTTATCAAGTTTGCGAGCTTGAAGTGAACACCAATCCCATTGTATTTAACCAGTCGCCGAACAACAGTAAAACTACTGTTAGTCACAGGTATTGGTGCGTTTCGACCTTCCATGATCATCACCAGAACACGGCGGAAAACTGACTAGCGATGATCAAGCCGCAATCCAAATATATGGTAAGCAAAATTAGATATGCTGCTCTAACCTCTAGTAGTCTCGCGTACACTTTACCTGACAGGAAATGTCGGCTGCGCAATTTCTATTCGGTAACGAACATTAACTTTTTTCAGCTTTCGCCACATGTATATATAGATAATACGATTAAGCAAACATTGCGAGGGTGGTGGTAATAATTCTTTCAATCAAGTTTGCAAGCTTGAAGTAAACACCAATCTCATTGTTTTTAACCAGTCGTCGAACTGACGGTAGTTTTGCTATGTAGTTCGACGACTGGTTAAATAAAATGGATTAAGTGTTTACTTAAATTCGCAAACTTGACTTAAAGGAAAGGATGATATATTGATGATTCACTAATGCAAAACGATTAAATTTATAGATATAAGTGAGGGAAGACTAGGTCTTCCAAGTAATAAGGACACAAAAAACATCACATGAGCTGTAAGTCCAATTCTCACGCCTATGTCGTGTTTTAAATCCTATATTTGACGTATATTTTAAACAATAAATGACAAGATTAATTCTGAAGTCGGAACTAGAGTGATAGCAAAAGAACACCTGAATGAGAAAATAATTATCAAGAAGAGCATTTATTGGGTTCTGCTACAAGGCAGAATGAGTGAAGTTAATTTAAATTGGCATTTATAGGTTTTGCACTTACTTGGTTGAGAACAACTTTTATGTATGCAGTAATGTATTAGCCAGGGCGTACGCAGAAAAATTGTCTTTTTATGATGCGGAGGCATGTGAAAATAAACAAAACAAGATATTCCATCTCGTTGAAACAGTAGGAGCAGAAACTACGCCGCAAATGCACTATAATTTTGGGGACATAATGTAAGACCAATAGACAGTGAAACTAACATTGACATTGGGGTTGAGCCGTCATGCCTGCTCCTAATGTTTGAACTGGTTTATTCTGGTCTTAAGAAGATGTTCAATATGAGCTGACTTGGTGATAGGTGCTTTGTGCCTAATTCCCAAATGCATATATAAGTAGCATTTAACAAACAAAAGAATTTATAAATGGTACTATTCTTTATTTATGCTAAGGTGCGTGATTTCCAACCTATAAACACCTGACCCATTAATTACTTACATATGTCAGTATAAACTAAGAATTGTATAGTGTAGAAAGTGCAATTCATCCAGTAGACCGGTTTCGTCCTTATTGGGAACTCATCAAGTACTGGCCAGAATTTGCCGCGGACAGGATACGAACCTGGGCACGTCTGCTTCGGAATCTGGTGCTCTACACTATACAATTCTTAGTTTATACTGACATATGTAAGTAATTAATGGGTCAGGTGTTTATATCTAGACCGCAACCTTGATTATAATAATTGTCATCACCACCCGCGCAACCAATGTTCGTTTAATTATATAAATGTTCATTTCAATACCATTTCCTCATGTAATGTGGTGTCTGTTCAGTAATGACAGATTGGGCATGGTTAGTTGGAACTTTGGGTCTAAATGGATGCTATATGAGCTCCACCTAAAGGAAAAAATTGACTAACCAAGGTACATTAGTTAGTATATAACTGAAAATTGTGTGTAGTGTAGTGTGCGGCAGGATAGCTCAGTAGTTAGAGCACCAGATTCCGAAGCAGACGTGCCCAGGTTCGTATCCTGTCCGCGGCAAATTCTGGCCAGTACTTGATGAGTTCCCACTAAGGACGAAACCGGTCTACTGGATGAATTGCCTTTTCTACACTATACAATTCTTAGTTTATACTGACATATGTAAGTACTTAATGGGTCAGGTGTTTATGTCAAGACCGCAACCTTGATTATAATAATTGTTATCACCACCCGCGCAACCAATGTTCGTTTAATTATATATAAATGTTCATTTCAATACCATTTCCCCATGTAATGTGGTGTCTGTTCAGTAATGACAGATTTGGCATGGTTAGTTGGAACTTTGGGTCTAAATGGATGCCATATGAGCTCCACCTAAAGGAAAAATTGACTAACCGTTACATTAGTTAGTATATAACTGAAAATTGTGTGTAGTGTAGTGTGCGGCAGGATAGCTCAGTGGTTAGAGCACCAGATTCCGAAGCAGACGTGCCCAGGTTCGTATCCTGTCCGCGGCAAATTCTGGCCAGTACTTGATGAGTTCCTAATAAGGACGAAACCGGTCTACTGGATGAATTGCATTTTCTACAATATACAATTCATAGTTTATACTGACATATGTAAGTAATTAATGGGTCAGGTGTTTATACCAAGACCGCAACCTTGATTATAATAATTGTTATCACCACCCGCGCAACCAATGTTCGTTTAATTATATAAATGTTCATTTCAATACCATTTCCCCATATAATGTGGTGTCTGTTCAGTAATGACAGATTGGGCATGGTTAGTTGGAACTTTGGGTCAAAATGGATGCCATAGGAGCTCCACTTAAAGGAAAATTGACTAACCAAGTTACATTAGTTAGTATATAACTGAAAATTGTGTGCATTGTAGTCTGCGGCAGGATAGCTCAGTGGTTAGAGCACCAGATTCCGAAGCAGACGTGCCCAGGTTCGTATCCTGTCCAAGGCAAATTCTGGCCAGTACTTGATGAGTTCCCAATAAGGACGAAACCGGTCTACTGGATGAATTGCCTTTTCTACACTATACAATTCTTAGTTTATACCGACATATGTAAGTAATTAATGGGTCAGGTGTTTATATCAAGACCGCAACCTTGATTATAATAATTGTTATCACCACCCGCGCAACCAATGTTCGTTTAATTTCCAACCTAGTTTGTGAAATAGGCTTTTGTGCAATAAACTCTAAAGGAAAACAAAATGATATTGTAGTTGATTTAAATACTGTAAATATACGTCGAGTAGATATTCAATACACAAATGGTTTGAAATTTATCAATAGTAAATTTATCATCATATCATAAAACTATGTTTAAACAAAAACCTTCACATTGATTGAAATATATGGTTTTATAAGTAACGAAGGATTAAGTTAGATTGCTTGTTTATTTTATACAGAAACAAACCAGTCGAAAACGAGCATACAGAAGTGTGCGTGCATACGCAATTCACAAATGTGTACTCAGTTAATGTAAAAGTTTCTTTAGTTTATTTAAAAGTGGGGAGATTTTGCTCACGAGTTGAAGCTTGTTTAACTGAAGGGCTCCTTGTAAACAGCCGACTTTGTGCGCCAAGCTCAACTTCGTCTAACGAATTAAATGCACGAAACATTAATCAACTATTCCTTTACGTTGTATCTGCATATGCTTCCACAGATTGCATCACAGACATCAGCAAGCACGCTTTTTACTCCGACCTAAACTCTGTACTAAATAGAACTAGAAGTTCAGATAAAATCTTGGTTATGAGTGACATGAATGCTCAAGTTGGACTCCCGTAGAAATAGTCAATGGGCCGCTGTAAAATCTACAAAGATTGCCAAAATGAGGCCCGAAAATTCCTGCTAGCTCGATTCATAACATCACGTAGAGTTTTAAGACCCCAATCGATCCTGATTTTTTTTTGGATCAGGAAGGCCGAACAGATGAAAGAGACATTCTCATTAGAAAATAGCCGATGTTCATTCCAATTTATTCGCGCAGCTGGTCAGAGAATATTAAAAGTAGCCGAAGACATAAATGAAACTAGCCACCAATTAAAAATCGATAAAATTTGTCTTGATATATACACCGAAATCCTCATATAAAGGTTTTTGACAACTTGCATTAGGATTGATCATCGAAAATGCACCTGTATCAACAGAGTGGGACATTAATCTCTAACAACCTTCACAGTTAGAAATACGCAATGCAATCCTATCTCTTACACGTTACAAAGCTTCAGGCCCGTTGATTTGCGTCCGAACTTATTTAAGGATGGTGACGATATAATTTCAGGAGCGTTGAGTAACAATTTTCGTACTATATGGAATGAAAAGACCGTATCACTTATTTCCCGTAAGTCGAACATCAATACTATCTTCAAAAAAGGCAATAATAGTTTGGGTGATAACCATTAGCGCTTCGCGTAAAACACATAAAAGAAAAAAGCCAGATTCCGGTCAGCACGAATTTGTATAGCCAATATTTTTACCATAAGACAAGTTCTTGAACAGTAACAGGTATATGACCGTCCCGTAATAGACTTCAAGGGTGCATTCGAATCAGTCGATCGCAATTTTCAATGTGATATATCGTTGAAAAATCGTGTGCCAAACAAATTTTTAAATATTGTATTCGCTCTCTACACGAAAGCTTCTGGTGTCGTTAAGGTCTACAACGAATTAAAATACAACCTTACTACCAGCAGTAATGTTCGACAAGGCTGTCCACTATCCACATTTTTGTTCAATTTTGTAATAGACGCCGTTACAAACAACACTCTTCCGTACGTTCAGGACGCAGCTGTTGAAGATCTTCCGGGCGGTAAATTAGCCGATATGGACTATGCAGATGATATTATAGTATTATCTGACTATCAAAATTCTGTTTAGGCCACCTTTACAAGATTATCAGTCGATGATCCATCCTTCCAAATGAAATTCGCGCTACATAAATGTAGGATGCTTATACAAAATCACCCACCACTCATTCAACTCTGCGATTCCAGATTGAAGACCTGGACGCAGTTGACAGATTTGCATACCTTGGCAGCTCTATCAATAGCTCAGGATATATAACTGACTAGGTAAGCATGATAACCGCAAATACTAGTCTCTAACAAAAGATGCACAAACATTTTGGTAAACAGACTGCTGAACCGCAAACAAAACAAGGTGCAAAGGAAGTTGGTAAAAAGAAGGCTAAGGCCGTAGCATAACTGCACGCTAATGGACTTGCACAATTTAATACCAAATCGGTTAATTTTTGTCTTAAATAACTCCAAAAGCAGAGAAAATCAAGAAGATTGCAAACTTTGGTCGAGAAAAAGAAAAATAATACGGACCAAGGGCACTTATGGCATATAAAAGTAACTAAAATTCACCAGAATACCCGTTTCTCCAAAACTCCTCAGAAATTTTGGAAATTAGAAATCTTGCAATAGCTGTTAGAAACAATTTTCCGATATTCCAAATATGAATACGCCATTCAATCGTGATTTATCGGTCAACTTAACTCAAAATGGCTATACAATTTATTTATGTTTCGGTTATCTAAAATATATTGTTTTCCAATGCCACTTTTTGCGTACGCGGGTTGTAGCTTTGCGCTAACAGTTTCACAAAGATCCGATTGACCACAATTTCCATGTTCTTTTTGTCTTCGATCGGGCTGGGTTTGTACTCGTTCCTTTCTTCCGAAGGCTTCAACATCGTTCATACTAACCAATGGAAATGCGGCTCTATCACATTTTTGTTTACTGGCGACATTTCGGTGCCTACTACCCAGCACTACCATCAGGCCACTATACACAGCAAAATACTCACAATAGCAGATTTAAGCATTGAGTGTATTGTGCTATGTATAGTTGCCTGAGGATGGTGCTGGATAGAAGGCACCGAAACGTCACCAGTAAACAAAGATGTGATAGAACCGCATTTCCATTGGTTAGTATGAACGATGTTGAAGCCTTCGGAAGAAAGGGACGAATACAAACCCAGCCCGATCGAAGACAAAAAGGAAATGGAAATTGTGATCAATCGGATCTTTCTGAAACTGTTAGTGCAAAGCTACAACCCGCGTACGCAAAATGCGGAATTGGAAAATATGAAGCTGGCACTCCAAAATCAAATTTCAAAAAAATATATCGTTTTGTATCTAGTACAAAATAGTTTAATTTTAAGATTTTCTTCATTTGCTATCATACTTCACATAAAAAACTAAATCTCTTTATGTATAAAATGTCTATTCCCTTATATTTATTGCGTTTGACAACTTAACAGTTTTAACCGAATCAGCGCAACGAAAAAAAATTCGGAACTTTTTGGAATATAATTTTTACAATTGCGTTTAGCTTCAAGTAGAGACATCTGTGCAGGAGAATTAAATCTTTATTTAAATTATATAATAGAACATGTGATTGGCAAGGTGGACGATATTTTGGTGAATTATACTCTATTGTTGAGTTAATTCGCATACGTTTAGCAGATTGCACTAACCGATTTTGCTACATTACTTGACAAAACATATAGTTGGATTTGGCTGTGGTATCGGTATATTTAGCTAGTAATTACGCAATGTATGCGTCAACGAAATTACGCATGGTGTTGATGCCGGCTTTTGTTTATCTTTATGTTTCAAACGAAATTAATTGTAACGATGAACACACATAAACGTGCTAGGTCCTAACAACCGAAATGATAAAACTTACTTGTTGTGATAAAGAACCGTTGTCATAGCATCACTGGAAAATTCAGACGAATTGCTTTTTCCATAAATTGCCTACATTTAAAGAATAAAAGTTGTGTCACACAATAATATACTGGCATAATTTAAACAAATATGAAGAAAAATAAATACACTTACCTTAAACATTGTCGCATAGTAGTTAAAACAAGATAGCAAAGCACACATTAATCACCTCAAATCTGCGGTAGTAAGTGAAGACGTGGACGTAGTTGATAGGCTAACATATCTTGGTAGATGCATGCATAAATCACGCAACAGGAGTAATAACGTGAATCTGAAAATCTAAAAAGCTAGATTAGCCTATTCAAACGTTCTCCATTAATGAAGCAACTCGAGTATTTCACCAATTCTTATAGGACGTCTGTGCAATGCATTTGTACGTGAAGTTTTATTATAAACTAGCGAAACGTGGTTCATTAAAGCCAAAAGATCTTAGATGTTTACAGGCATCGGACCATCGCCATTTGAAAAGAATGGCTCATATAGGTTACCACCAACGAATAGACGACGCTAACAACGGTAGGCGTAATCTTGTAGCGGCCAACATGTGCTCATCGTTAGACAAATAATTAAGGCTCCGTCAATTGCGCTAGCCCGATCACGTTAGATATGTCTTGAATTCGATTGTCTGATAGAATATTATTTTCTCAGCCAGCGCCAGATTAGTGTAAGAAACAAGGTGGACAGACTTTGACATGGCAGAAACAGATAAAGTCAACTACAATCAACTTGGTTAGTATAGAGCTAGTTCGTTTACTAGGACGGGATCCATGTATGAATCATAGTTTTCAATTCGAAATCCTGCGCAACATGTCATCAAATCGAGCACAGTAACCTTGTTCAAGATTGATAGTTGAACCATTTTATGTATCTTTTCTTCTTTTAGCTAGGTTAACCGTGAGGTTTTGTCTAGTATATGAAGAAACACATTGAAAACCGCAATGAAATTGTCTCCGATGTCCGCTTGCTTAAAAGTAGTTATGTCGTTTGTCTCGTTTCTGTGCGTAACCTAGGTAGGTATCTTCATCTGAAATAGATCGTCTTTCACATAAATCACTTTGTTATAACAATTATTTTATTTTAAGCTACTATTTTTGGCAATTTCATTACTAATTAATTAAATCTAGGTTACGAACTTGATATAAAGACATGGCCCTTTATTTACATACATTTTCAGTATAAACTAAGCATTGTTTAGTTTGGAAAGGCGATTCATCCAGTAGACCGGTTTCGTCCTTATAGGAAACAATTCTCGAACAGTTTACAATTTGCCGCGGACAGAGCTCGAATCTGGGCACATCTGCCACGTAATCTGTTGTTCTAACCATTGATCCACCTTGCCGCATTATTACTAATTCCATTTATTATAAAAGTTTCCCTATTATTAGGTTGCAGTGTAATATTCATTATTAGACTGTTGTATTGCTGTCTGTGATTATGTGTCAAAATTAATGGTGAATCCAAGCTGCCAAATGCTAAAAATATTATTAAAACCCCATACATATGTTCACCAGGTATTCCATTCAATATACTAAATTCAATATTTAAAAAAAATAGTTAGCAATTTATGAAGCACTGTAGATAAGCAAATAGCAATCCGATTAATGAAAGAAAAAAGACATATTCAATTATTGAGCATAATTTGGAGGTGATGCATTGAAAAGATTGGACGTTCTTCTATCACATCCTTCACGATTCAGTTCTCTGTTTGTTATGATTGTTGAAATATATAAATATGTCTGAATATTTATATATTTATTTCTATTATAAAAATAATATAAATCAGAAGCCGAAAAATTCTTCAGTAGCTTACGCAATAATTCATACCAGCGATTAATATTATTAGTGGCTCGTTCCATGAACGACTGGATAGTTTGTCCGTAAAAATAAACTATTGCGCAAACTACTAGGAAATAATTTGGCAACTGACTTATTTGAATTTTAACCTAGTTAAAGATATGCATGTAAAAGATAAAGTAATGGTATACTTTTGATGTAATATCTTTGTCTAAAAATATGCCAAGTGAAGAAATCATTGACATACAAATATGTTAATTTTTATACAAATGCCGATGAAATGGTAAAGACAATTTTTATGTGTTTGACGACATTCATTTTAATATATTGTTTGCTGCAGAGAACTAATGCATATGCCTAAAAATTATTTTAAATATGACCAAAAGGATAAACCAAAATCAATATAAATAGTGATGTTAACATGGCTGGTCAAATTGAAAGATCACGAAGAAAAGAGATCATTACGTAGGTCGTTAAAACGGCACAGTTTCTTGCAGGTTTAGTTTGAATTAGACGTATGCATACCATTTTAACGCATAAAGATAATAAATATAGTCCCAATTATGAAGTTTCAAGTCTCAGCTAGATGTGAATATCTAGCAATGTTATGTATGTCTAAATCAGATAATATAGCATTTAAGGTTCTGACAAGTCAGTCTGAATATAATAATAATAATAATAATAATAATTATTATTATTATTATTATTATTATTATATTTTGAACAGTAAAGCGATAAAAAATTATACACGAGAATAACAAAAACCTAATTGATTAAAAGAATAAAAAATTGCGAAACCGATTAATCGGTTAGTCATATGGGTTTTGACTAACAAAGACTGAATTCCAGTTTTTTTTTTGTTTCTTGAACATATTTCGGCGGAAGTTATCGGCTCTCTTCAGTCTACCCATCATCACATAAGTTATGGACATGCACACACACACACATGTAACACGCAACTATCTTGTGAAAGAGAAATATCGCGATTGCTTCATTAGTTTGTTTTGTAAAATTTGTGATGAAGAATGAACTGAAGAATACGGCCGACAACGGCCGCCGAAATATATTGAAGAAGCAAAACAACTGGAATTCAGCCAGTGTTCATCAAAACGCAGATAAGGTAAGGACCCCATTTATTATTTACAGGGGCAAGTAAAATTATTTATTAAAAAGATGATCATTAGTACGAAATTGGACCCGGCAAATAGTATGCATTTATACATAGATATACAGTTGTAGCCAAAGTGCATGATTTTGGAAAAGTGCAAAAACCTGAAAACCCATTAAGAGTTCTTCCTAATGTCGAGCACTTTCTAATGTATAAAATTTCTAAATGTGCACGTCATTGAATAATATAACACTCCTACTTATTAGACCATTCGTTGCTGAATTCTAATCATTAGGTTTAAAATGTTGTAAAATTGTTACTAGATGAAGAGAATTATTTTTTCATCCGAGATATAGTACCGACGTGCACAAATGTACCGATACCTGAGACCCTAGATTATACATAAAGGGACAGGTGTTTATATCAAGATCGCAACCTTAATTATAGTAATTGTTATTAACGCCTGCGCAGCCAACGTTCGTTTAAGAGTGGTGTTTGTCAAAGCGTTCAATATTTCCATTTTTGTTTAATTATTTAATAAATTATGTTGTAAAAAATACTCCTCCATACGTTCAGGATGCAAGTGTCGAACAATTAGTTTTTCTTGACAGTGAAGACGTTATTAAACAATTATTCCATAATAGAGCGTCTGTTCGGGCCACCTCGAAAAGATAAGCAACTTTTTTCCGTCTATCGTTATGAAATTCGAACACTTCAAATAAACGATACGCATACAGGATCACCCACCACTCACTCCAACTCTACGGCAGCTAAGTAAAGTTTACAGGTTTAAATACCTTGGCAGATCTATCAGTAACTCAGGCAGTATGTCTGACGAGTATGAGAATCGCGAAAACTAGAGTAACTTTCTACAATCTTCGCCACAAACGTAGAAACACGAGAATTTAACTCTGCCTTAAAAGCCGTGTAAATTGTTTATTTATTATATTATAGTGAGGCTTAGCGCCTTAGTGTTGTCGACATTAGACGCTTACAGATATTCAACTACCGCATGAGATTATACTTTCCGTTCATGCTGTCTTTGGTTTATCTTTCTGGTCACAACTGAACTAATTTGTTACTAGGTTCGCATCACCTAATACATTCTTGTATATATATTTGTTCTCCGCAACAAACAGTGTTTTACTGTTATATATTGAATTGAATGATGTCATGCTTATCGCGAAATGTGATAACTGATATCGCTCAAGTTCAGAGCTAATGGATTCACTGGAGTAACAGGTGCTCAGAAATAGTTGTAATTCTCAATTTTGGTGAACTATAACATACATTGATATCCATCATGTTAGTACCATGTCATCATCATCATTTCCAGCCACACAAAAGTCAAGTGACTAATGTTTCACTGCCATATAACCATAAGGAGTGAAAAAAAGTATATAAGTGAATTTAGATAAATTATTATTGAGATTTACGAGAGAGGGAGAGGGGTAGAGAGAAGGAAAACCTTGCTATTATGAGTAAATTTATCAGGATAACTCACAGAAATGA